>OY757926.1:14538728-14938728 GCA_963585895.1 Sepioteuthis lessoniana
TCCACTCTAAACATTGTCCTGGCTAGTGTTCATTCTCGTATTTACTTCTCACGTCTCCGAGCCAACTAACTTTCAAACCCGAGTCATTCTCTTACTTCCACCTGGTGTTGGAGAGAAGAACATATCCATTACCGGTGGCTCCACACCTGCACAGAAGATTTAGGACCCCGGGTTTTTTTCCAGTCATTTTTAATTAGCGTAGTCATTCACCCGTGGCTGGCTGATCGACAATGAGTGCTTTGGGCTGACTCACTCTGGTCAGCTGGCTGGTTCGTTGACTCTGCTTTTTCTTATTATCATTTTCTTGTCTTCCTCTCTTCACCAGAAATTATCTTTATAATTGGACATACTACATCACATTTCAGTAATTTACGTTTGGTTTCTTTGTTTAATGGCATATCAACCTTCGTGAGTTATTTAATACCAAAGTCATCCTTGTAGAAGAACATTAGTGGTGCTTTTTAACTCATAGCTGGGGGGATAACGGGTTTCATACCTTTTCCAAGAGCATCTGTCCGAAAGTGGACGTAACAGCGCGACTGGAGCTCGAACTCACTTACTACGATTCCGCAGTCCATTGCTTTAACCATTACACCACGAGGATAGCCTTGTATCCTACTCAGGGCACCCCTTTTTTGAGGGGTTCTTATCCCTCTTTAGAGGGGCGCTACCAACATATTCTGAACCCTACTAGGAGGCCGTCAAAATAGATCGTAGATGGGGTTGTTTGCTACTGACACCATGCAACCAAACAGAACCTGTCGCAAGGTGGGGTGTTTTTTCGTATGATATTCTGATGATTTATAAATCAGGAGAAACCTCTAATATGTTCAAAGCAGTCTATGTTTTGTCAAAGCAGTGCTATGCGAAAACAACAATCAAAATCAAATCAAAAAGACGATGAGGTATAAAATTAGATTTGTTGTTGGTCTAGGTAGAAAATCATAAGTATATCTACGGTTAACTCAATGTGAAACAGTGTTGGGCAAATTCAGAGTAACATATAATATTGAAGGTTAGGAACAAATCGATTGATCGATTGTGTGAAAAGATTGAAATAGACGGACAAAGAGGTGCAGGCAATATATATATATATATACATATAAAGAGAGACAAAGAGACAGAGACAGACAGAGGCGGGAGAGAGATAAACAGAAACATCAGATAGATAGATAAATAGTGATATATGAGATAAATTAGAATTTTAGATCGATTGTCATATAGGTGGGAACAACAATCTGATGGTTATATATATATACATATATATATACTGGTAGGAAGTTAGCTGGAGATATTCATTGTTCTTTCCTAATGAATTTTGAGATTTTAATTTTTTAGGGTTGTATCTATTCTCGAATGAGTCAATGTATAATTCTGTTTTGTCTGATAGAGACATATATAGATAATTTGACAGATTCGAACAAAATAAGACTACATATATATAATGAAAAGACTTAAACAGTTAAGCTGATAATTTGATAGATATAAACAGGCTGAGTTAGACAGAAAAACAATGAAGAACAAACAGGTGGAAAGATATATATATATATATATATATTGGTTTTGACAGAAATAAATATTAATAGATTCACGTACACATGTATATATATATATATATGGTAGATATACAGAAGCGTAAGATATATCGATAGATATACTGAGATAGGAACAGATAAGGAGACGAATAAGCATAATAGATTGATGGTCATATAAACGAAAACAAACAGAGGGGCACACACACACGCATATATATATATATATATATATATGTGTGGGGAGAGAGAGAGAGAGAGAGAGTGTGTGTGTGTGTGTGTGTGTGGAAGAGAGGTGTAATAGCTATTATAGAAAATGATAACGGTGACCCTAGTTCAAATCCTGGACGAGGCTGCTGTTTGCATTTCGTGTAGCGCTAATAACCTCGAGAAAAGTAAGCATCGAACTATTCTCTCTCAAGCTATGAATAAACAGTCGGGTAGATTTGGCTCTTAACGTTGTTACGACAACCAGTCTAGAAGGAAAACTCTGAATCTGTAAAATCTATCTATACGAGCGTTCCATGCGGTAGTGTGGCTAACGTACTGCAATTTGACGCCGTAGTGATAAGTTCGAACTCCAGTTTCGACACTACGTTCACTTTTTTGTTTTAATAGCATATCAACCTTTGTGGGTTATTTTATGCCAAAGCCATCATTTCCGAAGAACAGGAGAGGTACTATTTAACCCATAGCTCAGAGGGTAAGGGAGTTTATACCTTTTCCAAGGGTATTTGTTCGAAAATAATAGTACGATTGGAGTTTGAGCTCACTAATTACCATTTCGCAGTCCAGCGTTTTAACCATAACGCTTCAAGGACACTCCTCTTTCAGTAAGTAATCTAACGAGCCAAAACAGATATATGTGTCTCCATGAGTGTGTGGATAGATATAAATAAAAATTCCTTCACTTACGCAGAGAATTACAATGGCTTTGGTCAGGTGTCCGACTGACGTAGAGTTGGCCAGATTTCGATCCCAGCTTCAAGCATCACGCAGGTCTTTTCACGCTGAAGATTTATTGATACAACGAAACAGTCTGCTTGTGGAGGAATATATATATATATATATATATATATATATAATATGATGGGTATATTCTTGTCTAAATTACTCAAAAATGGCTGACACTGATATCTAACTTTATCAGATATATTTACCAAAATAAGAAGAATATATCTTGAAATAATATCCCTTAAATTTATTCCATTTCCCCCCACTCTTGTACAGCAGAAAAAAAAAAACGATAACTCTCATGTATAAAAATATAATCTGCTTCTTTTCTTTGCTTTTATTACCCAAAATGAACGATGGGTAGCGTTTGGGGAGGTCGAAAATGGCTGATATGCACACACAGGGGCCGAGGTACGTATCTACAGTGAACACTTTATTCTTCTTTCTTCCGTTGGTTTAAAATCTTCTTGGTTATACAACATTCCGGACGGCCACGCAAATGCTCGTGGTCACATCTCCGCCTACCAGGCGCCTACAGAATACACATGGACACGCTTCCTTCTAATGTGCCATCCACGCAATTTACGCGGCATTTCCACCTAGAACACCTGCGTCCTGTTAACTTTAGGTGTCAGGTTAATTTCCCGTTATTTTCATTCAACTAGGATTCGACTTTCCCCCACTTTATCGAAAAAATACCAAAGAGGTCTTCAAGTCAATATCCAACACAACTACATCCCCCAAAAATAGCACCATAAAACAACATTTAATTATAAAACACAACAATAGCACTTACCAACTTACATGTAAGGAAGATTCTCACATAAAACAAAATAATTATATATAAAAAAAATGATAAAAATGATGACAAATCCTTGACGCAATTTGCACAAGAAATAAAAAACAAACAAACATAAGTAAAATAGTATTTAACTCAGGCACTAATATATTAAATAATTTTGATAACTAAAATCACTAACTTTATTAGTAAACCTTTCCAACTGAACGTTTTAAAATAAAACGCTTAAAACGTTCCAACCGACGACTTCAAAACAAAACGTGACAAATTATTAAAACAATAAAAAAACTGTCAACTCAAAACTACACTACCTCTGATGACGACCAAAAGTATGGTCGAAATGTTGTAGAGTCGTAATACATATACATATATATGCGGAACATAATCAAACATAATGAAGAACTTCAATGAACGAACGAACACACTTCTTTATAAAAAATATATCTCTCACATTTTATTCTCGAAAGGGTTGATGTTGGTTCCGAGTGAGAGATGAACTAGAGACGGAGACAGACTGCTATATTGACCCAGCAGTACTTCTTTCTTATTTGGCGGGGTTGCTCAAGGGGGTGTACTCGTGGTGTAATGGTTAAAGCGATGGACTGCGGAATCGTAGTACGCGAGTTCGAACTCCAGTCGCGCTATTACGTTCACTTTCGGGCAAATACCCTTGGGAAAGGTATGAACCCCCTTATCCTCCCAGCTATGGCTTAAATAGTACCATTACTGTTCTTCTAGGAGAATGGCTTTGGCATTAAATAACCTAAAAAGAGTTCATATGCCATTAAACAAAGAAACCAAACTGGGTTGCTCAACCGTGGGTCACTGAGGGCCCAAAGCCCTCTGTCTGCCGCTGGCTCTCAATTCGGCATCTTGTCTCCAACTGACTGATTTTCAAAATACCCAAATTCTCAGCCCACCACTTCCGGGCATGATGTCATTCACATTCCAGTCGTATTTCCTATCTGGGGTTTATTATTACAATTGTGATTGTCATATCCTCTGCGCGCGTGCGTAGACTGTACCCAATGTCTGTACACCTGAACTAAGAGCCGAATAGTTCAAAACCCAACCAAACTGAATGATAAAATATAATTAACGAAAAATGATTAATATAAAAAAATCATTCCGTAATTATATAACGGAAAGCTCTAGAGAAAAAGATATGGGACAATTCCTTTACTATCTAGATATCGACACTAGAGAAATAACAAGGAGTCTTGAAAAAATAGGATTAAAAATAATGAACAGTGTTACATAGTCTTTAACAGAACTTGCATGAATAATAACTAGCTGCCTAAATATACATTCTTCAATATATATATATATATATATATATATAGTCATCCACAGACAGATCTGTTTCGTTCCATCAGAACTCATCAGTGTGGCTCGACATACTAGATTCCCGTAGCTGGTATATATATATATATATATATATATATATATGCTCCCCTACCCCCGAAGGGTTGAGCTCTCTAGTGAATGAAGTAATCGTGTTGCCATTAGCGTTCATGCAAGGCTCTTCATATATGAATTGAGCTCTCGGTAGCCGTTAAGCGGATGTATGTAAACAATAGTAATTGTGATTCATAACCGTTGAAAATTTACTTCACTGCAACTGGTTCCTTTGTGGCTGAGGGGTAGAGACTTGGATTGGCGTTTGAGTCAACCGGGTTTCGATCCCAGCTACGGGAAGCTAGTATGTCTAGCCACACTGATGAGTTCTGATAGAACGAAACAGATCTGTCTGTGGATGACTATATATATATATATATATTGAAGAATGTATATTTAGGCAGCAAGTTATTATATTATAGTCATCCACAGACAGATCTGTTTCGTTCTATCAAAACTCATCAGTGTGGCTAGACATACTAGATTGCCGTAGCTGGGATATATATATATACCGTTGTAGGAAATGGACATGATGATTCAAGTTCAGGGAGAGAAATATTTTGCGTTCCACATAGTGCTAATACCTTTGGGAAAAGCATTAATCCAATTAATCTCTCTCCAGCTATGGGTAAATAGTAGGGCAGACTGATTTCTTAAACGTTAGTACGGCAATCGGTCTAGGAGAAAGAAAACTAAAAAATTTTTCAAGATCATAACATTTTAAATTCCACGTAAATTTGACCTTGTTTCGCATCCTGTTCCGATAGAGGGGTATGTACATATATACATAAGAAACTGATATGAAGTTTTGAGATGTATACTAACAGGTTTGGTTTGGTTGTTTAATGGCATATCAACGTTTGTGGGTTATTTAATGCCAAACCTATCCGTCAAGAAGAATAGCAATGATGCTATTTAACCCATAGCTGTGAGGGTAAGGAGGTTCATGCCTTTCCCAATGGTATTTGCCCGAAAGTGAACGTAATAGAACGACTTGAGTTCGAACTTGCTTGATACAATTCCGCACTCCGTCGCTATAACCATTACACCACGCGGACACCACCCGATACAATCAGATCGAGCTATATAAATATTTGAAGAGATAGCTAGCTAGTTAAAACTGTAGGCTGAAAATTCCATATGACATCAATTTCTACTGTTGATGACTTTTTGGTCCAATGGGATCCAAGCACTGCAACACCGATGGAAGAAGCATGTGGATCGTAAAGATAACTATGTTGAAAAATTAGCCTCGTTTGGTCGCATTCCATGAAAGTATCTTGTTCAAACTATAAACTTTTTAGTCAACCTTTGTAAATAGTTTGAAGGTGATATAGATAGATGGATAAATATGATTAAACTGAGATAAACAGATGTTTGTCTAATCGAATATTGATATCCCACCTAAATGCTCGAATAAAAGTCGTTCGGACCCGGCATAGAATATTTGGAGATTTTTTTTTTTTTTTTACCGTCTGTGCCAAGTGAAACACAAGTGAATTCGACTTCTCCTCCTTCAAAAATTCTTATTATGCGAGCCCAGTAAATCTACTTTTCTTAATCCGTTCGACATAAAAATACTCTTCTTCATAATCTATCTTAATACTTCGACGTTGAAAATGTTTAACAAGAAGAAAAAAAAAAAAAAAACACCTTTAAATCCCCATTATCTTCGAAATTCTTTTCTACTTGAATTGTTTGACTAAAAATGGCGAGATGAAAATAAAAAGGTGCGCGAAATGAGGCGGCACCAACGACTTTTATTTGTTGCTGGATTTTTCTTTGGTCGAATTCACTCCATTGTTTCTTGCCTACTAAAATTGTCGTGACCTCGTGATCAGCATCCAAAATAACAGCGCCACTAATTTTATAAAAACTATGATTCTTTCTCTAACCTGAATTATTTTATTTGTAGATGGAGCCATTTGTCGATTGGGGGGAAAATCTTTGAAGATTGCCATTAGTTTCTTGTAAAATTGATCCTGAAACATAAATAAAATATAACGAATAGTACTCGTCTGTAAACGTTAGTCTAGAACAAAGCAAATTTATAGAAGTATATTCCGCATGGGGTGCCAGGTTAATGATGCTCGTGGTTTTGTATTAAACCACTCTATTACCAGTTCAAAAGTCTTTTTCAAGTTTATGAGGAATTTATTGTAAAAGTTGGGGAAGTCCCAATGTCTTCGTGGATAATGTGTTGGACTATAAAATCGGAGAAAGCAAGTTCTTACCTCAGTAGCGCTATTATGTTCACTTTTAAATAAATACCCCAGAAAAAGGCATGAACCGTCTTACCCTCTCTGTTCTGATCTAAATATTTCCACTGTTCTTCGACCGAGATGGCTATGGCATTAGATAACCAAGGAATTTTGATATGTTATTTAACAAAGAAACTAAGGAAATATTGTAAAATGCATTTTTCCTTGACTTACGAGGTGCCTTCAATAAGTTTCCAGACATTTTTGTACAGGGATTTTAATCATTTAAAATTGTCGTAGACTCTTGATATTTGGGTATGTTATTGCTAAACATCTTATGAGATGACTAACTTATTTTTATGATTTCAGCTTTAAATGAACAGCTACAGCAGTAATTGGAATACACACTACTAAAGCCTGATTATCACAGCTGGTGAATTTCAAAAACGCAATTTGGACGTGAGGACACTTTAGAAAACGAGTTGCAATAAAATTCTATTTTAAACTTGGAAAAAAACCCACAGAAACGTATAGAATGCTTCAGAATGCTTTTCGACCATCTTGCATGAATCGAGCATCTGTTTTTGAGTGGCATATGATATTCTGGGAAGGCAGGGAGTCTGTGAAGGATGATGAGAGGTGAGGGAAGAGTAAGGAAGTCAGAACACCAGATTTGATTGGTTAAATAAAGAATTTTATGGATAAGGACCGTCCTGTGTCTTTAGAGACACTAAGTGCACAGTTTGATGTCAGTGTGGGAACTGTACACACAATTATTTGCGAGGAACTGAAGATGCGGAAGATTTGCGCGAAGTTTGTCCCAAGGGTGTTCAGAGAAGATCAGAAAGAAATACGTTGTCATGACAGCATGGTCGAGCTGATAATTCAGTTCCCGCAGTTCTTGATGCTCTGGTGACCTGCGATGAAAGCTGGATCTACTGCTATGACCAAGAGACCAAGAGACCGAGTTCCCAGTGGAAGCTTGCTGGCTCTCCCAGACCCAAGAAGGCCAGACAGAGCAAATCCACCCACAAACTTTTAATGATCCCTTTTTTTGACAGCACTAGCATTATCTACATGCAATGGGTTCTCACTGGACAGACAATCAACAAGGAATACTATGTTGAGGTTTTAAAAGAGTTCAGGAAGAGATTCCTTGGGAAGAGGCCAGCACTCTTCAAATCGGGTCAGTGGCATTTCCTCCAGGACAATGCACTAGTTCACAATTCCATCCTTGTCACAGACTGTTTGACCCAGATGGGCATCAAGACAGTTCCTCATCGTCCCTATAGTCAGACCTTGTTACTTTTGGTTATTTCCTAAGCTCAGAGGCTGTCGTTATGAGACAATTGAGGAGATGAAAGAGGCTGTGACGAAGGTCATTGACACGCTCACACTAGAGGACTTCCGTGGAGCCTTCCAAAAGTTGTTGGAACGGTACAACAAGTGTATTGCAGCCGGAGGAGATTACTTCGAAGGGGACTAGAGTTTCATGTGTGTACTATCAATAAAAGTGTCCGTACAAAAAAAGTCTGGAGACTTATTGAAGACTCCCTCGTAACTGGTAAAGACGTTGATTGCACAGGAATTTCCAAAGCAAATAAGTTATAATAAATCGATTTCATATCTATGCGAATATGTACTTGAATCGATCATTTTATAAAACGATGAGATGCAATTTTGATTTATACTTTTATAATAATTCAACTAATTAATTTTCCATCCGTCGCTAGGTGTCAAAAAATAGTTTCATTTTTTCTTTTTTTCTAAGGTTTCTATTTCAGTTTGTTCGTTTTTTGTTGATAACGTTTAACTTCTTAAAACATGATAGAATCGAACCTAACACATCTGGTTTCTGTCTATGGTTTTCACAGCACAGTTTAATCACAGTTTATGTTTTATAAGTAAAAAAAAAAAAAAAAGATGAAATAAAAATGATGTGAATCTATGGATTTACTTGCTTCTAACGAGATTGTCCAATCGCCTAATATACCGACTGCATCTCTGCAGAGGAGTAAGACACCCGCCACCCAACGAATGTCCTGTTTATGACACTAAACAATCTGGTAGTGAAGTTTCAGTAATGTTGGCGCTTTGGGGAATGCGAAGTACCCCTTTATTACCATCGCTTCCTGGTCCACTCTGGTCCGAAGTGGAAGTACCTATCTATTGGTCAAATATAACTAAATGCGTACTAATGCTAAATTGAATTACTTGAAATAGAACTAATTTTATATCTAAACAGCGTACTTATACTAAACTAATTGTTTGAAATAGAACTGTTTTTGTCATTGAAACTGTACGTTCGCTAAACTGAATTGTTTGAATTTGAACTGTTTGACTAAGCTGAATATGTTGAAATAGAAATGTTTCTGACAATTAAACTGTACTTATGCTAAACTGAATTGTTTAAAATAGAACTATTCATTTGTTTAAAAATTGATTTGGCATTAAATAACCAACAAAGGTTGATATGCCATAAAACCCAACCAACCAAGCAACTTTTAACGATAATTCCATTTTAAACTTTTTGTATATCTTGCTGAAGTGATTTAATCAACTCGTATTTCCTTCAAATCAATGAAATTTGTAAATAACAAAAGAAAAAAGTTACGGTTTGTGTTTTAATTTCCAAGGAAATTCAGCAATTGTCATTTGGTAACTCGATGTTAAAAGAATACATACCCCAGTAGTAACCAGGGGAACAGATAAATTATATGTTTTATGGCCAGGAAAATGTGTATAGCGTTGTCAACGCCAAACAGTCGGAAAAGAGATTGCAAAATGAAACACCCAAAACACAATTCTTCTTGGGGGTGTCCTCGTGGTGTAATGTTTAAAGTGATGGACTGCGGAATCGTTGTATGCGAGTTCGTACTCCAGTCGCGCTATTACGTGGTTAAAGTGTCAGACTGTGGCCTCAAAGTAAGTAGGTTCAAACTCTAGTCACCCTATTACGTTCACTTTCGGACTAATACTCGTGGGAAATATATGAACCTTCTTACCCTCCAGCTACGGTTTGAATAGTATCACTGCCGTTCTTCTACAAGGATGATTCTCGCATTAAATAATCCACTAGGGTTGATATGCCATTAAAAAAAACAAAGAAATGGAAGGAATTTTTTTATCTTTCATTATTTATCCGATAGACAGAAAGAGTAAAATTGACTTTAAACCATAACCCTACAAAGATATATATATATATATATATATATTATCCTCCCAGCTATGGGTTAAATAGTACCACTACTGTTCTTCTAGGAGAATGGCTTTGGCATTAAATAACCTAAAAAGAGTTGATATGTCATTAAACAAAGAAACCAACATCATATATGTATATATAGACCTACCAATTCTTGTTGTTTGTTATTTTTTATGTGTTTAAATTTGTTATTTTGCATGTCTGTCAAAAGTCGAATAAATATTCTATTTTACGTTCTTTCTACTTTCGTAAATACTTATTTTGTTGTATTAGGACAACTGTTAGCGCCGACTATATCTCTAACCCTGTTTATTATAGAAGTAATTCTAGTTTAGAGAAAAACCGTTCGCTAGTATAGGACTTTACACTCCTATAAATTAGTTTGGGCGGTATGCCACTTGTTCCCACAAAGATGGCGGACGCTCAATATTCAGTCTCGGGAAACCATTGGCCAGGAGGACCACGGGATATGCTTACAACTACGTCGGCGCGCGTAAATTCAAGCTAAATTTGAGCCACCTACAAGACGGTATTTTCTATAAATACGTCGTCTTCAAGCACCCTCTTTCTCTTTTTGACCAAATTTCTCCACAGCAGAAACACCATGAATGGGCCTCGCAGACATTCATATACAAGGACTATGAGACGCTTTCCCGTCTCTGAGAAACTGCCTGTTTCTAACCATAGAAAAAGGACATTTTAAACTTGCAATTCTTTTTGTAGCTTAGTTGTGTTACACACACACGCGCGCGCGCGCACACACACACACACACACGTGAGCTCACACATATATACACACTATTATTTTGTTAGTAGAGTTAGTAATATCTTTATGTATCAATGTAAGTTTATTTGTTGTAGAATATAAATTTGTTTTTGTTCGTCGCCTAGTTTTAAATGTTTATTTTGTCCGCGCCGTTTTACAACTTTTATTTGTTTCATATCTTTTACTCATTTGTTTTATCCATGTGCTTATTCAAACTTAATTCAAACCTATCTTCAACATTAAACTTGTAGGGGAACTTTAATACTAAATACAGGTCCATCCACCTACACTAGTTTCAACTATTGCTGTCTAACATTGATAGCCTTATTTTCATTCTGTTGTTTTCAAGTAATAGATTTATTTTAACTCAGTTGAATACTTGAAAGTATTGCCATGTAATACCATTAATGTTTTCATATATTGCTGTTTCAAGTATTGCTATATTTTCAAGTATTGTTATGGCTTCAAGTATTGATATATAATCATAACGGGTTTATATATTGCTATGTTCCAAGTATTGCTATATCTTCAAATACTGTTGTAGCTTTATGTATTACTATATATATAATGGGTCTATATATACGACCACCTACCTCCCATCACGAAAACTATCCAAGTTAGACGAACAAAACCTGTAGGACACAGCTGGAGAAGCAGGGACGAGCACATAAGTAATGTACTCTTATGGACCCCCACATATGGCCGGGAAAATGCAGGACGACCCGCTCGGACATACATTCAGCAGCTATGGGAGGATACGGGATGTAGCCCCGAAGACCTACCGGAGGCGATGAACGATAGGGAGAAGTGGCGAGAGAGGGTCAAGGATATCCGTACTAGCGGCACGACATGATGATGATGATGATGATGATGATGATGACATATAGCTATGTTTCAAGTATTGCTGTATTTTCAAATACTGTTATAGCTTCATGTATTGCTATATAATTATCATTGGTCTATATATAGCTTGATTTCAGGTACTGCAATGTAATACCAATAATTAGATCTAACAGTCATATGTTTGCGCAAAATTTAAATTATAGAAAATGATTTACTACTTTTATTTCATTAATAGATGATACCCTAATGGTCACTACCAATCCAGATAAGAGTTGTCGGGGTTGTCGTCGTGGCCTAATGGTTAAAGCTCTGGCCTGCGGAATCGTAGTAAGCGAGTTCGAACTCCAATCGCGCTATTACGTTCACTTTCGGAAAAATACCCTTGGGAAACATATGAAACCCCTTATCCTCCCAGCAATGGGTTAAATTGTACCACTACTGTTTTTCTAAAAGAGTGGATTTGGCATTAAATAACCTAAGAAGTTTTATATTCATGAAACAAACATAACAGTGGACCTGGGATTAATGGCACTGAAGGGGTACGATATTTGTCACTGCCTCTGACCAGAAAGGACCTGACACAAGGTCAAACATTATAGTGGAAATTTAGGGGAGGGGAAGGTCGGCCACGAGCCGAGGCTCGAACCTTGCTAATCTATGCTGGTCATCAACCCACCTAGTGCAATGTGGGCCTGATGAGCCTAACTGGTCTTGAACCTAAATCTGGGACCAGGCACGTATGCCTGCTTATAGCTTAGACTGGACAGCAAGGTCCAGTGCTATACAAGGGGGACAAAGTGTAATATAATTGCGGAGGGATTTCGTTTTATATATCTTACCTTTCGGCTTAGTTAGGCTGAGAACCTTTCGCTTCGTGCATGGGTTAGATAGGTGCACACATTGAGTGCAGGTGTGCACGCGCGTGCTGGGCAGATGTAACAATCAGAGATATCAGAATAAAAACCCCCGATAGGAAATAGAACCGGGGACGTGAATGACATCATGCCAGAAGCGCTGAGGATTTTGAGGATTTGAAAAAAAAAGCAGTGAGTTGAGATTCGAGTCTAGCGGAAGCAAGTTGATTTTTGGTCTCGCCGAGGCGAGACCAGTTAGGGTCAACGAAATGTGCCGCGCGTTTGTTGAAGAAATTGCGTCTCTCTCTCCTCATGTCGAAAAACCTTAAACTCAAAAAGGTAATAAAAAGTTTCGTACCTGAACGAATTTCGTGTATTTCGGGATTCCTTATGTACAGTTCACATATCTTGGTCGTATATTTTTGGACCTGCATATAGGTTACAAAAGGTGTCATTGTTGCAGTTCGCCAAGCCGAAGCCGGGGGCATTTCGGCCTCGAATCTGCCATTGATTTCGATACCCCATCCGGCAAGAATGCCAGACGGCCCAGCTAAAGCCGGGTAAGTATCTGAAGGGGTACTCCGTATTCCCCAAAGTTCCACGTCTGGTGCCTCAACATCAGATTCTGTTCAGTGTCATACTAGGACACTTGTTGGTGGGAGGGTGGCTTACCCCTCTGCAAAGGTGCAATCGGCATAATCTTCTGCCCCAGCCGACTGGGCTGTTCTGACATAATGTAACACAACATCTGTGAAAGAAACATAATTACTTCTTATATTGTTGACTTTTAATTAACAGGAACACGTTTAGGGATTATTTTTGAGGAGATCAAACACTGAAAAAGCTTTTTATTCAGGTGCATCTAAACTAATTTCAGCTTTCTACAAACCGTTACTCTAAAAATAGTTTCGTTTACACATCTGTATCTTCTATATATATATATATATATATATATATATATATATATATATATATATATATATATAAATATGTGGTGCCTTCAATAAGTTTCCAGACTTTTTTTATTGACATTTAAAATTGTCGTAGACTCTTGAAATTTCAGTATGTTATTGCTATACATCTTATGAGATGACTGACCAATTTTTATAATTTCAGGTTCAAATCAACAGCTACAGCAGCAATTGGAATACACCCTACTAAAGTCTCATTGTTACAGCTGTTAAATTTCAAAAATGCAATCAGGACGTGAGGACACTTTAGAAGAACGATATGCAATAAAATTCTGTTTTAAACTTGGAAAAAATGCTACAGAAGCGTATGGAATGCTTCAGACTGCTTTTCGACTATCTTGCATGAATCAAGCATGAGTTTTTGAGTGGCATGAGAGATTCAAGGAAGGCAGGGAGTCTTTGAGGGATGATGAGAGGTGTAGGAGGAGTAAGAAAGTCAGGAGACCAGAGTTGATTGTCCAAAGTGAGAGGGTTAGGGTTACTATGTTGAGGTTTTAAGGGAGTTCAGGAAGAGATTCCTAGGGAAGATGCCAGCACTGTTCAAATCGGCTCAGTGGCATTTCCACTAGGACAATGCACCAGTCCACAACTCAATCCTTGTCACAGACTATTTGATTAAGATGGGCATCAAGAAAGTTCGTCACCCTCCCTATAGTCCAGACCTTGCTCCCTGTGACTTTTGGTTATTCCCTAAGCTCAGAGGCTGTCGTTATGAGACAATTGAGGAGATGAAAGAGGCTGTGACGAAGGTCATTGACACGTTCACACAAGAGGACTTTCATGGGGCCTTGCAGAAGTTGTTTGAACGATACAAGTGCATTGCAGTCGCAGGAGGTTACTACGAAGAGGACTAGAGTTTCATGTGTGTACTATCTATAAAAATGCCCATACGGAAAAAGTCTGGAAACTTATTTAATGATCCTCGTATATGTATATTTGACGATAGTGCACACCACATAAAACTTGAAGTAACGAACTTCTAGTATCCATCATATGATTTTTCTATTGGTATCGTACATTCTCTGCTGCAGTAGCGTCGAGGAAGCTTTACACACACACGCACACACACACGCACACACACACACACACATATATATATATATATATATATATATATATATATATATATATAAGTATTATTCGGTCCAGTTAAACCAGAGTTGGGAGTAACTCATTCAGGACAAGAAAATCATTCAGGAGCTGAACATTTAAATTTTCCTGGTGGAGAGCTCAATGTAATTTTTTACCGTAATTATAAGTGACGGAAGAATTTTGAAAATAAAATAAATAGGTAAATAAAAAAACGGAAATTCAATAAACGAGGAGGTAACTTTTTTAATCTCTTCTCCCCGCCCCAAGTGTCTATTCTGTTTTATTTATCCATTGGATCTGAAGAAGTCCTGTTGTATTTTTCTTCGTGATTTTGGTTCAAAGCAGAAACTGAAAAACAGGATGGAAATAAATTTATAATCCTAAAATAACCGGTCTTTGGTTTTTTCTTTAAAGAAAGATATATATATATATATATATATTGGTCGTCTTCGATTCTGTAATAGTTTACAAGTTAAACTAGCAAACCTTTTCAAATTGATCCGAGCCTCAATTGGAGCCCCATTCATCTGGCTTCATGCCACATCTAAGCAGAAGGTCTAGTCTATATGTATATATATATATATATATGATTTTTTAATTCCTCAAATCATTCCGAAGGCAGTACCTTTGGTGTGGTGGTTAACATTTTGGACAGTTACATGATGGTGAGTTCGAACATCTGTCACGTTATTACGTTTGGTTTCGAACTAATACATTAAGAAAATTATGAACCTCCTTATCTCCCAAACTCTAGGTTAAATTGTACCATGACTGTTTTACGTGGATGGCTTTGGCATCCTGAAGATGGCTATGAAATCTGTAACACGCGAAGAGCGAAGTTAAGAAAAATAAAAATCTAAAATACCAAATTCACTCCTTACATATACGTATAAACACCTACTGATTGTGTGATTTATACGAAACTTTATTAATTATCATTAAGAATTCATATTTTGCATATATATATATATATATACACACATGTTATGAGACCGAAACTTAGCAGCATCATGGTCTCTTCCAGCACTATATTACTTGTGAGGCTGTATCCTAATACCGTGGTATTAGCAGGAGTACGAGTAGTACGACTACCAATATTGGACACCACCGGATCGTAAGCTCTGCTTACCCTTACACTATCCTTTGTAACTTTTGTTTATATATCTTTCTTACCTCTAACCCGTGTTCCGTGTTTTCTTTCCGTAGTCCCAACCTTTGGGTCCACATCAATATATTGCCATCACAACTCTTCAGTGTGGCTAGACACGTAGGACGCTTGAAGCTGGGATTGAAACTCGCTCAACTTTACGTTAGACTAAGTATCATATCGCTCAGCCAGCAAGCAACCCACTTCAGCTTGGGAATTATGAGGCATTATGTAGTAACTTTCGTTTGTTTACATTTTTGCTTTACCGGATACCAGAGTGCTCAATTGATTCGAAGAGCTTTGCATTATGCTAGTGGTAGCCGTTAATTCCTTCGCCAGGGTGCTCAAACCCCGTGGTGAAGCATATACATCTATTTACATTATATGACTGAATGCTGCTTAAACGTTTTCCTTTAGTAAGACGAGCAAACATTTAAACGTTCTTAAACCCGTATGTACATCAACAAATACAAAATCCATAAAACCTTGTTTGCCCGAAATTAGTGCGGAGGTATTTTCTATGCACTTTACGCCCATTTCACGTGATTTGGAATAAAATGTCATGAGACTTGGCATGAAATAATGTAAATGACATGATCGAACCCAATGATCAGCTGAGATAACAACTCTTCTCTCTTGAGTATCATTGTCTCTCCTTCTTTCCTTTTTGATATTGCCTTGAAGTGCACGGGGGAGTCGATTTTATTCTAACATCAATAATTATTATTGCCGGTGATGTTCGGAATACTAAACTAAATACTGATACTATTACTAAAATATTTTTGGGCTGTAGAAGACAACGACAGTATCTTAGCAGAGGGGTACAGTTACCTCAACAAGTATCCTGGAGAGGACACAAAGATATCCGATATTGAAATTTCAGTAATACTTGTACGTTGGGGAATGCAATGTACCTCTTTATTGCCATCATTCCCAGGTCCACTCTGACCCGGAGTGGTACCACCTAATAAAGTCCTTACCTGCCCCTCAGTCTTTTGGCTGGGTGGGCGCACAACGGCCATTGACCAGCAAGTATAGCACTGGACCTCGTTGTCCAGTTTAAGCTATAATCAGGCATCCGTGCTTGGACTCATGTTTGGGTCCATGTACAGCTAGGCTCATCAGGTTCACATTGCACTAAGTGAGCCGATGACCAGCAAAGTCCAGCTGGGTTCGAGCCTCGGCTCGTGCCGACCGTCCCTTCCCCTAATCCCAAGTTTAAGCCAACCTTCGGGTCATTGACCATGTGTCAAGTCCTGCCTGGTGGGAGGCAGAGACAAATAAAACCTGATAACGTCCTATCTATGGATCAAATAGAACTAAACTGTGTACTTATCCTAAACAGAATTGTTTGAAATAGAACTGTTTCTATGTATAAAAATGGATGTGGCATTAAATGACCTACAATGATTGATATGCCATAAAAACAAACCAAACAAGTTTAGAACTTCAGATAACATTTGACACTGTCAGGGAGGTCTTAGAATACATTGTCTGTATCCCCCGAAGAGGTGGTAATCCCCGCAAAAAAAGAAGTATCTTGGGTATGGTTTAAACTGCATCTGGTTTGGTTTGGTTTGGTTTGTTGGGTTTTAGGGTATATCAAACTTTGTAGGTTATTTAACGCCAAATCAATTTTTATGCAAATAATCAGTTCTATTTCAAACAATTCGGTTTAGCATAAGTACACAGTTTAATTGTCAAAAACATTTCTATTTCAAACTATTCAAACAGTTATATATAACAATTCAGTTTAGTGAAAGTATAGTTTCAATGTCAAAAACAGTTCAATTTCAAATAATTCAGTTTAGAATAAGCACGCAGTTTAAATATAAGAGCGGTTTAATTGTCAAAAACATTTCTATTTCAAGCTATTCAGTTTAATCAGACAATTCAGTTTAGCATAAGTATGCCGTTAGTTCTATTTAACCCATAAATAGGGCCCTATCAGGTGCTACCACTCCGGGCCAGAGTGGACCTGGGAGCGATGGAATCCGCATTCCTCAAAGCTCCAGCATTACTGGAACCTCACCATCAGATTGTTTAATGTCATAATCAGGACACCCGTTGTGGGGGGTGTCTTGCCCCTCTGCAGAGAAGCAGTCAGTGTATTCTACAGCCCCAGCCGACTGGGCAAACTGCATCTGGACGTAAGACTCCAATACTGGAGATCTGAGGGAGTGTGTAATAAGTAAGTAAAGTTGTCGACAGTAGTCAAGGGTGACCCAAAGGCTCCCTTTTCGATAGCTACTACACCAAGGTGTTGGGGAGGGCGCTACTCCTTTCCCAGGATTTCTCCACTTTACCCTTGATCGGTACATTATAATGCTGAGTGTTAAACATCAAGTACCATTTTTGAGTCTTTGATATGACTCGACCTGAGTTTGAACCCAGGTCTCCTGGGCCATTGGCGAACAGTCTAACCCTGAGGCCAACGTCCAGTGATGGGGGAGTGTGTAGTACACTTTGTCATTGTTCCCAGGATCACTCTCATCGTGAGAGCTAGAACATGTCAGATTCCCATCTTTCGGTTAAATATAACTGTTTTAAAATCATTCCCTTTTGAGAGGATCATGTTCAAAAAAAAAAAAAAACAACCAAAAAAAAAAAAAAAACAACACTTAAGCAAAAATACAGACATACAATAAACGCGATTCTAGCTATTGGAGGTGCCCGTGGTTATCGTCGTAGGAAATGGACACGGTGACACGAGTTCAAGTCCTGCACGAGACTGATTGCATTTCACATAGCACTAATACCCTTGAGAAAGGTATGAATCCAATTATTCACCTTCCAGCTATGGGTACATAGTAGGACAGACTGGGTTCTTCAGCCTTGGTGAGGCAACGAGTCTAGGAGAAGGAAAACTCTGAATTGAAACCTGTTAAACTCCGCTTAAAAATTGACCTTGTGTCTTATCCTGCCAGAGCGGAGAGGTTGGGTAAATATGGATTCTAGCCTCTACGCATACCATAACCCTAGACGGGTTAAAACCTAGTTGGCTGGGGCTGTAGAATACGCCGACTGCATCTCTGTAGAGGGGTAAGACTCTTCTCAACGAGTGTCCGGGATGGATATAAATTAAACAACCTGATGATGAGGCTCCAGTAATGCTGAAGCTTTGAGGAATGCGGATTCCATCGCTCCCAGGTCCACTCTGGCCCGGAGTGGTAGCACCTGATAGGGTCCTATCTATGGATCAAATAGAACTGTTTGAAATTTAAACTGAATGCAAACAAAATACTTATGCTAAACTGAATTGTTAGAAATAGAATTGTTTGATTATTTAACTGTGAGTAATCAAATGACTGATGTTTAATTGAATTGTTAGTGATACATAAAAATACTTAGAACCATTTAATTGTGTCCAGACAAATGATTAATTTTAAATAGAATCCTTCGTATTACACAGCAATACTTGTAACCATTTAACTGTATGCAAAAAAATGAGCTCAGGCTCGTTTAAAAATGTTATCATGAAAATGTGTTCACTAATCATATATATTTCTATCTAACGTGAATAATTCCAAGACCGATAAAATGAAACGCAGTTTCTTCCAGGCAGTGGTTGTGTTGATACTGCTGTATGGATGCACTACTTGGACGCTAGCAAAACGGCTGGAGAAGAAGCTAGACGGCAATTACACAAGAATGTTGCGAGCAATATTTAACAAGTCCGGGCGGCAACACCCCACGAAGCACCAACTATACGGCCACCTGCCTCCCATCACGGAAGCTATCCAAGTTAGACGAACCAGACAAGCAGGACACCACTGGAGAAGCAGAGACGAGCTCATAAGTGATGTACTCCTATGGACCCCGATATATGGCCGAGCAAAAGCAGGGCGACTAGCTGGAACATACAGCAGCTATGTGAGGATACAGGATGTAGCCCTGGAGACATGCCGGAGGCGATGAACGATAGGGAGAAGTGGCGAGAGAGGGCCAGGGATATCCGTGCAAGCGGCACGACATGATGATGATGATTTCTATCAAATACGAATAATTTTCTTTCTATTAACAATTTGCTTGCACACAGTTAAATTGTTTCAAGCAAGTATTGCTATTTAAAACTATTTGTTCAACAATTGCATTTAAAGGGTACTTCACATTCCCTAAAGTTCCATCTTTACTGGAGCATCACCATTAGATTCTTAGTGTCATATCCAGGGAACTCGTTGGTGGGGGGGTTCTTACCCCTCTGCTGAGATGCAGTCGGTGTGTTCTATAGCACCAGCCGACTGGACTACTGATTCCCTGTTTGACCACTGTGTAGTTTGGAGTTTAGCCCTGTAACATGTTTATTTACTCTTCATCTCCGCCACGTGCAGGATATGGCACAAGGTCAGTTTATATCCCGAGTTGAATATGTCTGAATTCAGTTTTGTCCTTCTATACCGTAAGCCATACCAAGGTTAAAGAGCCCAGTCTCCCCTACAATTCACTCGAGGGAAAATCGTTGGATTTATACCTTTCAAAAGAGCATTATCACTATGTTGAATGCAAATAGGCCCGTCTCGGTTCACTGTGTCTGTTTCCAACGATCGTAACCATTACACCACGAGCGCCTCCATTTGCCTTGCTGTATAAGCCGAACCGTTGCTTGGTAGAGATTTTCTTTCAGGATGAAAAAAAGTCGACTTATAGACGCCACAAGTGGAAGTGCCCGTGGTGTAATGGTTATCGTCGTTGGAATTGGATACGACGATACGTGTTCAAATCCTGGACGAGACTGATTGCATTTCACATAGCACTAATACCCTTGGGAAAGGTATGAATCCAATTATTCTCCCTCCAGCTATGGATAAATAGTAGGACAGATTAGGTTCTCCAGCCTTGGTGAGGCAACTAGTCTAGGAGAAGGAAAACTCTGAATTCAAACCTGTTAAACTCCGCGTAAAAATTGACCTTGTGTCATATCCTGCCCGATCGGAGGGGTTGGGTAAATATGACTTATAGACGCCACAGTTTACGGTAGACAAGAACAAAGAATAAAAATAATGCAAAAAAAAAAATCCTTAAAATATATTTTGATATACAAATAAATTTTTTCTTTCTTTCCTTATTTCTTTATAAATCCCTGAAAATGTTGTGAGAGAACAGGGATTCCTTCTATCCTCATAAAGATGCCTACCTAATATGTGGTGAGGTAAATTGACTGTTGGATGTAAAGGTGAAAGAGCTGTCCCTAAAACCTTAAAGCAATCATGTATATAAGCTACAGCGCAAATCATGTTTTCAATTAAATGATATAAAATCGCTGAATCGAAATATTTCTTGATACACATGATGGAATATGCTGCCTAATATAATTCTCCTATTCCTAAAGGGCCACTTCTGTATATCCAGAACTCTGCAGGGACCAAAAGCAATATACATAAAAAAAAATGTTTTTTTTTTTTAAAGGGAACGAGATACTGATAGATTGATGGTCATGTCTTTCGAGTGTTGAACACTAGATAAAGAGTGGTTTGGTTTGGTTTTATGGTATATTAACCTTTGTAGGTTATTCAATGCTAAATCTCTTTACATATATATCAAATATATTATTAGTAAACATATTTTGTTGATACACACAGTTAAATTATCAAACTGTTCAATTTCAAAAAATTCAATTTAGCACGAGTCATTTGTTTGCACCTAGTTTAATGTCGAACAGTTCTATTTGACCCATAGATAGGACCGTATTAGGTGCTACCACTCCGAGCCTAGATGGACCAGGGGACGATGGCAATGAAGGGGTACTCTGCAGTCCCCAAAGCTCTAAGACTGGAGCCTCACCATCAGATTGTTTAGTGTCATATCCAGGACACTCTTTGGGGCGTGTCTTACCCCTCTGCTGAGGGGCAGTCGGTGTATTCTATAGCACCAGTCAATTGACAGAGATTGAAAAAAAGGATGCTGTTATATTCTTACTGACGCAATGATAAAGACGCACGCAGGAAGACTTCTTTAACAGAATATTGACCTCTCACTTTATTGCAAGGGTTCGAAAAGGGTTACTCAAGGTTTGCGTGTGAGAGGGAGCTGGAGTCCGAACAGAACTGAAATATTTTGACCCCCATTCTTATGGCCGTCAACGTTGTGTCTTTCTCGTTCTCCTGATGCTCAACCGGAGGCCCTGGGGGCCACTCTGCTGGATGATGGCTTTCTTTACTGCATCTTATCAGCAACTTCTCTGGTCCCCAAACTCCATCGGGGTTCCCGAGGGCCCCTTCGGCCGGGTGTGGCTTTCCCTGCCACGTCTCGTCTCACTCCGACTGGAACTCGAACTCAACTCGAACTGTCCTGCCTTCTGTCTTGACTGAGTTATATAATAGTTCAACGCCCACTCGATCGCCCACTCGATCTTTGAAATCGCATGTTTAATCGTCATCAAGCGGAATTAACTGTCATGCAGTTCAGAGCTCACTCTCTTCCTTTGCGTCAGTCTATGAGAGTATCATGGGATTTTTTAGCTAGTCCCATTTTGTTAGCCAATTTCCGCCCACGCGATTTCCTCTCCTAACTGCCATTGGAATGTGTCACTTCCTTCCGGTGCATCACCTTGAATGGCATTTTGGGCCGGGTCGAAGGTCAAAATATAACAAAGCTATCCGATATTGCTTTTAAAATTTGGTTGGACAGTCGAAGACTGGCACTGCCTAGCTAATGTAGTCTGAGATTAGTTGGGCATATAAATGGATCAAAGCGCTTATCACTGACAAATTTACTAATTTTGATATTGATAAATTTTGACAAGATACCTACAAATATCCATTTATGATATGGACAAACTTGATTAAAAAATACTTACTGGTGGAAGAGATTATTAAATCTCAATGAAAAAAAAGTTCATTGAATAACTTTTTTTTTGTTTGTGAGTAAAGGAAATCCGAAAATTATTCAAAGCTGAGATGGCTCGTTAGAAATGTAATTTTTCCGCAGAACATTGAAAGATTTGTTCGCGTTTCTTAGTCTGGTTCCTTTGTTTAAAGGCATGTCATTCTTGATCGGTTATTTAATGTCAAAGCCGTCGTTGTAGAAAAATAGTAACGGCAATATTTAACCCACAGTGAGGGTAACAAGGTTGGCTTTGGTATTAAATAAACCTCGAAGTTTGATGTGTCATTGAATAACATAACTTTTTCAATTTGTCTCTTTGTTTCGACATTGGGTTTATTTATTTCACAAGGATTTTAGTCTGAAAGTGAACGTAATAGCACGACTGGAGTTCGAACTCGTTTACTAGAATGTCGCAATCCAGCACGTTAGCCTCTTCGCCACATGGTCTTGCTTGTTAAAGTAAAGAAAAGCAAATACAGTTATAGCCAGTCATGTTCAGTTCGAATGGGTCAACATTCGATTGAAGATTCCGCTGAATGCAATTTTTCCAAAGCTAGCAGAGAAGGAAAAAAGAAACGAGACAAATTGAAAAAGTTATGTTATTCAATTGCACATCAAACTTCGAGGTTTATTCACTACCAAAGCCGACCTTGTTAGAAAACAATAATCCTGTTGTTTAACCCAAAGCTTTGATCCTATTTACCAACCCCTCTGCTCGTGCAGGATATGACACAAGGTCAATTTTTAAGCGGAGTTTAACAGGTTTCAATTCAGAGTTTTCCTTCTCCCAGACTAGTTGCCTCATCAAGGCTGAAGAACCTAGTCTGTCCTACTATTTACCCATAACTGGAGGGAGAATAAAACTTTGATGGGCATTAGTACGAAAGTTAACGTTTTATCGCATTTGGATTTCGAACGCGCTTATTATGATGTCTTTCCCAGTCGACTAGGGGTGTAAAACACACCGACTACTTCTTTGCAGTGGGGTAAGATTCCCCACGACGAGTGTCCTAGATATGACACTACACAATCTGGTGGTTAGGTCACTGTAATACTGGAGCTTTGGTGAATGAGGAGTGCCTCTTCATTGTCATCGCTCCCAGGTCCACTCTCGTTCGGAGTGGTAGCACCTGATAGGGTCCTATCTATGGGTCAAATAGAACCAAACTATGTACTTATGCTACACTGAATTGCTTGAAATAGAACAGTTTTTTCATTTAACTGTGTGTAAACCAAAGAACTATACTTATCCTATTTACCAACCCCTCCGCTCGGGCAGGATATGACACAAGGTCAATTTTTTTAAGCGGAGTTTAACAGGTTTGAATTCAGAGTTTTCCTTCTCCTAGACTAGTTGCCTCACCAAGGCTGGAGAACCTAATCTGTCCTACTATTTATCCATAGCTGGAGGGAGAATAATTGGATTCATACCTTTCCCAAGGGTATTAGTGCTATGTGAAATGCAATCAGTCTCGTCCAGGATTTGAACTCGTGTCGCCGTGTTCATTTCCTACGAGGATAACAATTACACCACGGGCACCTCCAAAGAACTATACTCATGCTAAACTGAATTATTTGAAATAGAACTGTTTATTTGTATAAAAAGGATTTGGCATTAAATAATCTGTAAAGGTTGATATGTTATAAAACCCAAACAAACAAACAAACTACGGTGTCTCAATTCAGCACGTTACAAACTACACTATAGAGACATCTTATTGTTAGTTTTTGTACTCTATGATGAAAGAAACCTGAATGTTTCTTGGTATGATGAAACACGAGCCTCTCGTGCATTAAAGAAATACAGCCCTGTCGATTGGCACTGTTGAATACACCGACTGCATCTCTGGGGTAAGAACACCCAACGAGTGTCCTGGTGGCCCAGTCGACAGGCACTGTTGAATACACCGTCTACATCTCTGCAGAGGAATAAGATCCCCTATAACTAACCAGTGTCCTGGATTTGACACTAAAAATCTGATGATGAGGCTCCAGTAAAGCTGGAGCTTTGGGGAATACGGAGTACATTGATATTACTCCCAGGTCCACTCTGACCTGGAGTCCGAGTACCTGATACGGTTCTATCTATAGGTCTAATAAAACTGTTTAAAATGTAAACTGAGTGAAAACAAATGATTTATGCTGAATTGACTTGTTAGAAATAGAACTATTTTGTTTGGTTGGGTTTTATGACATATCAACGTTTGTAGAGCATTTAATGCCAAATTCATTTTTATACATATAAACAGTTCTATTTCAAACAATTCAGTTTAGTATAAGTATAGTTTTTGCTTACACACGATTAAATGTCAAACCGGTTCTATTTCAAACAATCAGTTTAGCGTAAATACAGTTTCAATCTCAAAAACAGTCCTATTTCAAGCAATTCAGCTTAGCATAAATTCATAGTTTAGTCCTATTTAACCAATAGATAGGACTCTATCAGGTGCTACCACTCCAGGCCAGAGTAGACCTGGGAGCGATGGCAATGAAAGGGTATTCGGCATTCCCCAAAGCTTCAGCATTACACTATGAGATTGTTTAGTGTCATATCAAGGACACTCATTGGGGGGTGGGGTATTACCTCTCTGCAGAGGTGCAGTCGGTGTATTCTGCAGCCCCAGTTGACTGGGTAATATAACTGTTTGATCATGTGCGTATACAAATGACTAATGTTTAATTAAATTTTTTGGGAAACAACTCTATCCTTTCAAATGACTAATTATAATAATTGAGCAGTTCTATTTGACGCTTAGATGGGACAATAACAGGTGCTACCGCTCTATCTCATCGTGGACCGGGGAGTAATGACTATAAATTGGTACACTCTATTCTGGCGGGTTCTAGAATTGGAGCCTCACCATCAGATTCAGTTTAGTGTCATAAACAGGACACTCGTTGGTAGTGTTAGTGGGTAGGGTGTTACCCACTCTGCTGAGGTGCAGTCAGCGTAATCTACAGCTCAAGCTAACAGGACGAAGTATCTTGGTGTGCCTGTGAACTTTTCAGCCAATTCTCGTTGAATACCTCATTTGAAGAGTTTCAACAAATCATTTTGAATCTTTTATTCCGGCCTGACTGTCTTGTCAAAATGATAAACATCACCCAACTTATAAATATAGTTGTCCTCATTTAATATGTCCCCGACTTTTTGAAGATATTTACCCAACCTCAGCGTCACTGGAACCTCACCATCAGATTGTTTAGTGTCATATCCAGGACACTCGGTGTGTTCTACAGTCCCAGCCAACTGGACAAATAATAAAATGGTTTTAAGTATTTCTATCAAACACTAATAATTCTATTTATCAAAGTATTCCTGACGAATACTTTGCACTCAGTTAAATGGTTTAAAATAATTAATAATGATAATCCCATGTAATATATTGAACAATTTAATTTGTCTTATTGATGAGAACCAAACAGGTACTACCACTCCTGGCCAGAGTAAACTTGTTATGGTAATGAAGGGATACTCCACATTCCCCACACTCTAAGACGGTAGTTTCACCATCAAATGACGTTTAATGTTATACCCAGGATACTAAATGGTTTCAAGTATTGCTATCTAATAATAATAATTCTATTCAACATCATTCATTAATTTGCATAAAGTTAAATGGTTTCAAGTATAGTGAATGATTATTTCTATTTGACAAGTCGGGACTGGTTAGAGTAACAAACATTTTTATTGCTCTATCGGCTGGAGCTGTAGAATACACCGACTGCTTCTCTGCAGAGGGGTAAGCACCCACTCCACCAAAGAGTGTCCTGATATGACACTAAACAATCTGATGGTGGGTTTCCGGTAATGATGGAGCTTTGGGGAATGCGGAATACCCCTTTATTGCCTTCACTCCCAGGTCCACTCTAGCCCGGGGTGGAAGCACCTGATAAAGGCCCTATCTATGGGTTAAATAGAACTAAACTTGCTTCCTTCACTATACTGATTTTTGAATTTAAACTGCGTATTTATGCTAAAGTAAATTATTTAGAATAGAACTGTTTTTGACATTGAAACTGTACTTAGACTAAACTGAATTGTTATATAGAGAACTGTTCTGACATTTAAATGTGTGTAAACAAAATTAACTGAATTAGAACTGTTTGAATAAATTGAATAGTTTGAAATAGAAATATTTTTGACAATTAAACTGTGTACTCATGCTAGACTGAATTATTTGAAAGACAACTGACTATTTGTATAAAAATGAATTTGGCGTTAAATAACCTACAAAGGTTGACATGCCATAAAACCCAACCAACCAACCAACCAACCAAAATTTTTAAGTCTTTTTGAGATGGTGAGATGTAATGATGAACCCCTAAAATAATTTGTTGAGTCCACGCAAGTATACTGAGTTCCTTGCTTAGCATGATAACTCGTATCTCTTGCATCCTTAACACAGTTGGACCAGAACTAGAACAACTGTTATATTATTAAAGAATGATTTTTTATATTAATTATTTTTCGTTAATTATATTTTATTATTCAGTTTGGTTAGGCTTTGAACTATTCAGGTTAAGAGCCCAGGTGTGGGGTCAATTGGCTCAATTTACACTCATGCGCAAAGGATATGACAATCACAATTGTCATGATAAACCCCAGACAGGAAATGAGGCTGGAATGTCGGTGACGTCATGCCCAGAAGAGACGGGATGAGAATTTGTGGATTTTGATAAAGAGTCAGTTGAAGGTTGACATTGGGCTATTCAGGCAGACAATTGAGTTTCTGCCACACAGTTGAGAGTTGAAGATGGTGTTAGGTTTTTCTGATCTCTATAGACAGAGATCTTAAACATCATAAGATGCGCAGCACGTTTTGTGGGGTCAGATAGTATGGTCAGCATAGTAAAAATTGTGTCTTTCTCCACGTGCCAAAGAACTGAAGTCAGAAGTTAATAAAACTGTTCGTACCTGAACAACAGAATTCGCCTGCTGTAACATGCCCATAATATACGGATGTGTGAAATAGACATAGTAATTTACGGAGCTCTTTGCTTCGATGTGGCACAAGGCCGAATAAATGGTGCACCCACTGAGACTCGAACTCACTCGTGTAGGTTTTCTAATCAAGGTTGCTAACCATTACACCACCAAAGGTGCCCTTGTGAAATAGACATAGGGAATCTAAAAAAAAAAAAAACACGAAACTCACGAAATTGGTTCAGGTACGAAACGTTTTATCCTATTTACCCAACCCCTCCGCTCGGGCAGGATATGACACAAGGTCAGTTTTTAAGCGGATTTTAACAGGTTTGAATTCAGAGTTTTCCTTCTCCTAGACTAGTTGCCTCACCAAGGCTGAAGAAATAAATCTATCCTACTATTTACCCATAGCTGGAGGGAGAATTTTTGGATTCATACCTTTCCCAAGGGTATTAGTGCTATGTGAAATGCAATCAGTCTCGTCCAGGATTTGAACTCGTGTCGCCGTGTTCATTTCCTACGGCGATAACGATTACACCACGGGCACCTCCCGAAACTTTTCATTACCTTTGAGTTAAAGGTTATTTGACATGAGGAGAGAGAGAGAGAGAAAGAGAGAGAGACACACACACACAATCTTTCTATGCTGACTGCTTTTACATCGTTAGCTCTCAACCCAACGAACGCGCGGCGCCCGTAGCGCACAAATTCGTCTGGCCTCGCCTAGTTCTGAAATCAACTTCTTCCGAGACAGGAACTCAACTCACTGACTTTTTCTAAATCTCAAAATCCTCAGCCCACACTTCCGGGCATGACGTCATTCACACCTCCTGGTCTCATTTCCTATCTGTGGTTTTTATTTTGACATCTCTGAATGACAAATCCTCTCCGCGTGCGCGTGAACACCTGCGTTAATGTTGCACCTAACTAACCCATGCGCCAAGCGAAAAGTTCTCTGCCTAACTAAACCGACGGGCAAGATTTATAAAACGAAATCCCTCGGCAATTATATTACACTGCCTTTGTATTGCGCCTGTATCTGCATTTGTGTTTGGCTGTATTTGTAGTGCCGTTGGATTGATATCATTATGGTTATGGTTGTGAGTATATATCACAACTATAAACGACCGATCAAACCCATTGAGTATTTAAACTATAAGTTTTTTTTCTTCATGCTTCCTTGCTTAGCACTCAGCATTATAAGGTACGGATCAAGGGTAAAGTAGAACAATCCAGGAAAGGAGTAGCGCCCTCCCCTACATATTGGTGTAGTAGCTATCGAAAAGGGAGCCTTCGGGTTACCCTCGACTATGGTCGCCAACTTTACTTTACTTATATACAAGTAAAAGAAAAGAGTCCATTTACAAAGTCCTTCCCGAGGCAGTATTTGATTTTTAGCGGTCATGATGATGATGCTGATCATCCTTTCCTTTTGCAACTCCGACCGTTTATAATGTTATCAGACTAAAATGGAGATAAACAATTTTTTTTCCTGACAGCATCCGATTCCATTCAGCAAAAGCCACTCCTACATCAACCAATCAAAAGGCTAATTTCTTCTCCAGAAAGTAACTCCACCTACAATGTCCGCCTATGAGTGAGGCATTCCTTTATCTTATTCTTATCAGATACTAACCGCTTTTCATAAATAGACATACGTAAGAACCATATCTGTTCCTAATCTACCTAGATTACATACTTCAAACGTCAAGAGATCGAATAAAAAAATGGCTTAACGCTAAAAAAACAAAACAAAAAGAAAAAGAAGCTAGAAGCAGACGATATCTCGCAGAAACTATAACAGACGCGGACTATGCAGGTGACATAGCGCTTCTTACAAATACACCGACCTAAGCTGAATTCCTGCTGTATAGCCAGGAACAGACAGCAGGGGGTACTGGCTTCCACGTGAACGCAAACAAAACGGAGTATATGTGTTTTAATCGAGGAGCCATCTCCACTGTAAATTTGGTTCTCTGAAATTAATCAACGAATTCACATACCCCGGCAGTAGTGTCCTATCTACTGAAAGTGATGTCACTATGCGCCTATCGAAGGTGCACACTGCTATTGATAGGCTAATCAACATATGGATACCTAATCTATCAGATCAAATAAAACGGGATTTCTTCCAAGCAGCGGTTGTGTCAATACTAATCTATGGATGCACTACATGGACGCTGATAAACGCATAGAATGCTTTGAGATACATTGAACATATCCTGGAAGCAACACCCTATAAAACAACAGCTGTACGGCCACTTACCACTCATCTCTAAAACCATACAAGTAAGATGAACAAGACATGCGGGTCACAACTGGAGATGTACAGACGAACTCTTAAAAGATGCTATCTTATGGACAATTTCACATGGTCGTGCCAGTGTTGGCTGACCAACAAGAACTTACCTACATCGTTGCGGACACAGGATGCAGTTTGCCGGGGATGATGGGTGATAGGGACGGAGAGAGAGAGAGAGAGAGTCTGGGAAATCAATGTTAGCAGTATGACTTGATGATGATGATGATGAGAGGTTTTATCATTAAATAACCCACGAAAGTTAATATGCCTTTAAACAAAGAAACCAAATCTATCTATCTATCTATCTATCTATCTATCTGAGCTTGTTCATATCTATCTATCTATCTATCTATCTATCTATCTATCTATCTATCTATCTATCTAATTATGTACATATCTATCTACGTACATACCTACCTACCTCAGAAGTCAGCTTCCTATCGTTTGCTGAGAGATCGACTATTAAATTATTTTGGGAGAAAATATGAAATTGTAGAAGCCGTGATCAGTTGGTTGCTGCTGGTGTTCTGAATGGCACGAAATTTTTATCTTGCAACGGAAGACAATTGTAATACAAAAGAATACCCGTAACAAAGCAAATGTAGCGTTTTAAAAACCTGTGTTAAAATCACATTTGCACCCATTATTTTATCTAAATTAGTATTAAATCTGGAGATTTAAGTTGAAATGTATTTAGAATTTAAAAAATAAAAAAAAATTAATATACTATAGTTCCGACCGGCAATTAAATAAAAAAAACCGGAAGTGGGCTGAAGGGGGAGATAACTCTTCACCTCTCTTCTATCCCCACCTACCCTTATTTCCCGTGTCTATTCTGAATTATTTTATCCATAAGATCTGAAGAAGTCCTGTTATTTTTTTTGTTTGTTTTTGGTGTTTTTGATTTATATCAAAACCCATAACAGGATGGAAATAAATTTATAATCCTAATGTGACTGGTTTTTGTTTATTCTTAAAGAAATTATTGCTCTGTAATGTCAGTTACATTGAGCACTTTACCAGGAAAATTTAAATGTTCATTGTTGTTTGTTTTCTGGTCCTGATGTAATTACTCCCAACTCCGGTTTAACTGGACCGAATAATATATATATATATATATATATATATATATATATATATATATATATATATATATATATATATTATTCAGTCCAGTTAAACCTGAGTCGGGAATAATTCCGTCAAGACAAAACAATCATTCAACTGTGAACATTTAAATTTTCCTGGTAAAGAGCTCAATGTAACTGACATTACAGAGCAATAATTTCTTTAAGAAAAAAAACAAAAACAAAAATGGACACATTAGGATTATAACAGGATGGAAAGAAATTTATAATCCTAAAGTGACCAGTTTTTTGCTTTTCTTAAAGATATATATATATATATATATATATATATATATATATATATATATTATTATTATTATTATTATTATTATCATTATTATATTATATATATGATAATTATTATTAAATTGGGAGTTTTAAGTTGAAATGTATTTAGAATTTAAAAATTAAAAAAAATTTAATTTAATATAAATCCAACCGGTAATAAAAACTAAAAACCGGAAGTGGGCGAAATGGGGTGGAAATTCTTCACCCCTCTTCTACACCCTCCCAACCTTCCTTCCTGTGTCTATTCTGAATTATTTTATCCATTAGATCTGAAGACGTCCTGTTATTTTTGGTGTTATTGATTCATATGACTACCCATAACAGGATGGAAATAAATCTATAATCCTAATCTGACCGGTTTTTGTTTTTCTTAAAATAATATATATACATATATATATATATGCTTGTATTTTGTAATTTCATATCATTTTATTTCTCTAACTGAAGACGAATTCCGAGAAGATTAAATAAAATTGTTTTTGATATCCACCGTGTAAATGAAAGGAGAAAATAAAGTTACCGAAAACGAGGCTCTTCAATCGATTTCCGAGGTAAACAAACTGAATTAGAGTCTCTCGAATCTCAAATCAGCAATAGCTCAACTAATATTCTTACTCTTCGGCGCTAATCAGTTAGATTAAGAGGAAGCAATAAAACTTCATGGATGTCCTTGTGTTATTTTCGCCAGCAATGCTTTCATGCTCCTAATTTCGACATGACTCTTCTTCTACTTCCGGTTCAGACGAAAAAAAAGAAAAAAAAAAGAAAAGGTTACTCAGCAAAGAAATGTTTTCTTGGCCTCAAGCAAGAATTCTCAGATTCTAATTGAAAATTTCCAGTAAAAATATGTATACGAGGGGCATACAATAAGTTTCCAGACTTTTTTCGTATGGGCATTTAAAATTGTCGTAGACTTTTGCGAATTCAGTATGTTATTGCTATACATCTTATGAGATGACTGACTAATTTTTATGATTTCAGCTTCAAATGAACAGCTACAGCAGCAATTGGAATACACCCTACTAAAGCCTGATTGTCACAGCTGGTAAATTTCAAAAATGCAATCTGGACGTGATGACACTTTAGCAGAACGATATGCAATAAAATTCTGTTTTAAACTTCGAATAAATGCCACAGAAACGTATGGAATGCTTCAGACTGCTTTTGGAGAATTTTGCATGAATCGAGCATGAGTTTTTGAGTGACATAAGAGACTCAAGGAAGGCATGGAGTCTGTGAGGAATGATGAGAGGTGTAGGAGGAGTAAGAAAGTCAGGAGACCAGAGTTGATTGGCCAAAGGCTTAGGGTTAGGGTTAGGGTTACTACGTTGAGGTTTTAAGGGAGTTCAGGAAGAGATTCCTAGGGAAGAGGCCAGCACTCTTCAAATCGGCTCAATGGCATTTCCACCAGGACAATGCACCAGTCCACAACTCCATCTTTGTCACAAACTATTTGACCAAGATGGGCATCAAGACTTTCTCACCCTCCCTATAGTTCAGACCTTGCTCCCTGTGACTTTTGGTTATTCCCTAAGCTCAGACGCTGTCGTTATGAGACAACTGAAAAGATGAAAGAGGCTGTGACGAAGGTCATTGACACACTGACACAAGAGGACTTCCATGGGGCCTTTGAGAAGTTGTTGAAACGGTACAACAAGTGCATTACAGCCAGAGGAGATTACTTCGAAGGGGGTTAGAGTTTCATGTGTGTACTATCAATAAAAGTGCCATACAAAAAACGTCTGGAAACTTATAATATGCACCTCGAAACATATAATATTTCTTAGAAGATGTACGAATTTGTTTGCAATAGATTGAGAGGTTTGTACTAAAAATGCGACATTATCCGTTTAATCTATCTATCTATCTATCTATCTATCTATCTATCTATGGTGTCCTCGTGGTGTAATGGTTAAAGCGATGAACTGCAGAATCGTAGTACGCGAGTTCGTACTCCAGTCGCGCTATTACGTTCACTTTCGGGCAAATACCCTTGGGAAAGGTATGAACCCCCTTATTCTCCCTCCAGCTATGGGTAAATAGTGGGACGGACTAGGTTCTTCATCCTTGGTGAGGCAACTAGTCTAGGAGAAGGAAAACTCTGAATTCAAACCTGTTAAACTCCGCTTAAAAATTGACATTGTGTCATATCCTGCCCGAGCGGAGGGGTTGGTAAATAGAATCTATCTATCTATTGAACTTGTGACTACATCCACAAATTTTTGTTACATATTTCCTGGGATAAATCGTAACACAAATTTTATTTTCCCGGGGACTTGAAAAAATGAACCCTTATATTTGTGAGAGGAAAAAGGAAAGGATGAAATTGAAAACTTTCAATCAATTATGTAAAAAAAATTTCTTATACCAAAATAAATGAATGTCTATATGTCTATCTATAAATCGAAAGTAACGCACTTAATATAAAGTCTTGCTAATCGAGACATCAGGAATTTCTTCTTCTTCTTCTTCTTCTTCTTCTTCTTCTTCTTCTTCTTCTTCTTCTTCAATACACCTTCTTCTTCTTCTTCTTCTTGTCCTTCTTGTGATGTATCAATGAAGAAAAAGAAGAAGAAGAAAAAGAGGAAGAAGAAGAAGAAGAAGAAGAAAAAAGAAGTGGTGTATTAAATGAAGAAGACAAAGTAAAAGAAGAAAAAAGGAGAAGGGATTGGTGTATTGAAGAAGTCGAAGAAGAAGGTGTATTAAATGAAGAAGAAGAAGAAGAAGAAGAAGAAGAAGTTGTATTAAATGAAGAAGAAGAAGAAGAAGAAGAGGAAGTTGTATTAAAGGAAGAAGAAGAAGAAGAAGAAGAAGAAGAAGAAGAAGAAGAAGAAGAAGAAGTTGTATTAAATGAAGAAGAAGAAGAAGAAGAAGAAGAAGAAGTCGTATTAAATGAAGAAGAAGAAGAAGAAGAAGAAGAAGAAGAAGAAGAAGAAGAAGAAGAAGAAGAAGAAGAAGAAGGCGCAAAGAGATGTATTAATTGCATAAAGATGGAAGTTAAACGTAGAAAATTCAAGACGATTTCTAATATGGAAACAATTAAAACTTGGTAAAATAAAAAAAATAAAAAATAAAATCACTTGTCTATCGATTCAACACTTAAAGAATTTGGAGACAATTGAAGATGAAGAAATTGATTTTAATGATTATAATAAAGATAAGGGCATTAAAGTCTTTCGTTAATAGATTTGATGGTGAAAAAGGAAGAAACCTAGAAAAAAAAAATCAAAAAATCTCAATTTCTAAAGACAATGAAAATATTTCAACCAAGAAACAAAGCAAAGGAGTCTTTGAAATTGAAACTTCAAAGGGTTAAACAATGAAAAATGTTTGTTATTGAAGTAACAAACGTTTTATAAGACAAACAAAAAACCAAAAAAAAAAAAAAGGAATAGAAAAGAAATTTCCAGATAAGGAAGTCAATCTGCGGATAAAAGAAAATAAAGTATTAAAAAAAAAAGGAAAAAAAAAAATGACAAACGAGGCGAGAAAACAATTGAACGGTTTAAAATTCGTCGACTTGACTGAGAAAGAAAAGAGGGAGGTGCGGCTTAGAGAACCCTCATTTTTTTTTTTCTTGTTTGGCAGTAAATGAAGACAGTTTAATAAAAACGGAACGAACGTAAAAAAAAAAAAATAAACGAAAAGGATTTGAAAGCAACAACAACGACAACACACACACACACACACACACACACACATACATACATACATACATACATATATAAATATATCATTGGCTTAATGATTAGAGTTTTCGCCAATGGTCCGGGAGACCATGGTTCAATCCCAGGTCGAGTCATACCAAAGATTCAAAAATGGTACTCGTTGCCGCCTTGCTTAGCATTCAACACTATAAGGTGAGGATCAAGGGTAAAGTGGAACAGTCCAAGGAATGGAGTAGCGCCCTCCCCTAAACGTCGCTGTAGTTGCTATTGAAAAGGAAGCCTTCAGGTCATCCTCGACTATGGTCACCGACTTTACTATATGTATATATGTATATAATAAACAAATGTACACACACATTTCTTGAAATTACCCTCAAAATAACAACGATCATTTAAAGTAATGTATTTTTATTTATCAATTATTTCAATTCATCTCAGTGTAATTGGTGAAATTTTAATGACATTTTTTAAATAGACATTCAAATGATATGTATATATTTGTAATATACAAATTTTGATGATATTAAGTAAAGTTGGCGACCATAGTCAAGGGCGACCTGAAAGCTTCCTTTTCAATAGCTACAACACCAAGGTGGAGAGGGAGGGCGCAACTCCATTCCATGTATTGTTCCACTTTACACTTGATACGTACCTTTTAATGCTAAGAGTTTAGCAAGGGGAGTATAAGTACGATTTTTAGAGTATGACTCGACCTGAGATTGTATTCCGGTCTCCTGGGCCATTGGTGAACCCTCTACCCATTAGATCCATTGGACCAGTAATAAAGACATTTTGATGATATATAAATATTTATTTAGGAAATTTCCATGATATATATTTTAAAAACAGAAATTATACATATATATATATATATATATATATATATATATATATATATATATATATATATATATATATATATTATTCGGTCCAGTTAAACTGGAGTCGGGAATAATTCCGTCAGGACAATGTGAATTATATATTTATGTTATAACATAGAACTTTTAATCATACATATTCATGACATAAAGATTTGAATTGTATATATATTTTTGATATAGAAATTTCAATTGTGTTGACATATTTCTAAAATAGAAATTTGAACATGTATTTCTTTTAATATATAGATTTGAATAAATATTTTTAATATAGACATTTGAAATAATATATTTCATATACAGAAATTTGAATTGTAAGTTTTCAATATAAAAATTTAATTTTGTATTTGTATTTTTAATATAGAAACTTGAATTATATATATATATATATATATATATATATATATATAATACAGAGATTTTGATTAAGTATATATTTTAATATATATATGAATTATATATATATGTATATGTTTCAGTTAAATAGCATAGGCGCTGAATCAGCAGAGCTTGTTAACCGTCAGTTTCACGGCTATGCTATCATCAGACTAAGAGCTTGATAATGAATATATATATATACATATATATGTATGTATCAGACAGACTTTTATGCTATCACAACTCTTCAGGGTGGTTAGACACGTGAGATACTTTAAGATGGAATCCAAACCCAGTTGACATTATGTAAGTCGGATATCTTACCGCCAGCCATGAGCAATCTCAGCGTAAGTGAGGTGATTTTAACGCATATGCATTACTTTTCTTTAGTTTATATATATATATATGCTTAACAGCTACCGTAAGTAAAGTTAGCGACCATAGTCGAGGGTGACCCGAAGGCTCCCTTTTCGATAGCTACTACACCAAGGTGTAGGGGAGGGCGCGACTCCATTCCCTGGATTGCTCCACTTTACCCTTGAACCGTACCTTATAATGCTGAGTGTTAAGCAAGGTGGTATCAAGTTCCATTTTTAAAGTCTTTGGTATGACTCGACCTGGGATTGAACCCAGGTCTCCCGGGCCATTGGTGAACACTCTAACCGCTGGGCCAATGTCCCGGTGCGACAGCTACCGTAATATGTATATATATGTACATATATATATGTCAGAATCTTGATGTTCCGGTTAGTGAAATCTAGGTAGATTTCTTCTGACTCTGCAGGTATTTGCATTTCGTTCTACTTAGTACATTGAGAGGTCTTTTACGTTTTAGCTTCAGGAATTCTGTCGATGTTTTTTCTTTTGACTAGGCATGCGTATTGGTTGATTATTTTCAAACATTACAAATGTTTTTAGTCTTTTTATTTTTTTATGGAATTTTTTTCCTTCAGATCAGTTTGTGCAATTTTTTATTTATTTGCAAAGTGTATCATCTGTTTTTTTTTCACACCGTCAGAATTATAGAATAGGAGTAAAAATAAAATGTGTGTGTGTGTGTGTGTGTGTGATCTGCAATTTATATAATAAAGTTAAGGCTTCCACAAAAATCAGTTTCATTTTCAAAAGTTATGTGGCAATTCAGTTTATATATATATATATATATGTGTGTGTGTGTGTGTTTTCAGGTGTTTGTTTTTTTTATATTGAATTAAATTTTGCTAACGTTTTCCGACGTGTACTCTTCCTATGAGGTATAAAATTTTTGTATGGCACAAAAAAAAAGCCATATTGATTTTTTGTTTCCTCTGAAGGTTTTTTTTTCATCTGACTTTTATCAGAGGAGTGCATGTCAGAAAAAGCCGATTACCAAAATGAAATTCAATCTATAAAAAAAAGACATTAAAACGCCACTATAAATCATCTTACCAAGAACTTAAACTCTAACTCACCAAGTGTTATAGACTCTGTGTATACGCTCTACTGACTCTACATACAGATAGTAAGTTAGCCAACCGTAGTCAAGGGCGACCCGAAGGCTCCCTTTTCAATAGCTACTACACCGAGGTGTAGGGGAGGGCACTACTCCTTTCCGTGGACTTTTCACTTACCCTTGATCCGTACCTTATATTGCTGAGTGTTAAGCAAGAAGGTATCAAGTACCATTTTTTGAGTCTTAGGTATGACTCAACCACTTTAAACAAACTAGATTAAATTATTTTTTCCTAGTCATAAAAAGGATAATATCCTGGAATTCAAATTGAATTTCAGAGAATTATATACAATAAGTAAGTAAAATTGTCGATCGTAGTTGAGGGTGACCTGACCTGAAGCTCCAGTTGTTGTTGACTCAGCTCTGTTTTTATGAACAACGAGGAACATAAGTAAAGATAATGAACGAACGAAACATACTTCTTTATAAAAATATATCTCACATTTTATTCTAGAAAAGGGCCCACAGTCTGTTGTTAGTTGAGAGATAGATGGAGAGACGTATACTCAGAGAGGGGACTTCTTTTTGTCCCATACCTTCTTCCGGGAGCAAGGGGTGCCAACACGTGCAAGCCGAGACGCCTCTAATCGGCTGCATATCCCTGGTTCGACTCCGATACTCTACACTCTGTCTCAATCTGCCCGAGTGGTTCTCATAACGTGGTCTCCTTCTGGTTACACACCTCTTGGACCTGACTGCCCTGACGCACTGTCATCGCCCTGTTTACTAATGACAACGTGACAGCTTGTCAAAGCTCACAGGGTCACTAGGAACGAAACGAAAATCCATGTCAAATGTTATATAACACATTTTAATAGTTATTTTACCGAGGTGTAGAGTAGGGCGCTACTCTTTTTCCTGGACTGATCCACTTTACCCTTGGCTGTACCTTATCATGGCGATTGTTAAGCAAAGTAGCATCAAGTACCATTTTTTTAAAGTCTTTGGTATGACTCGACCTGGGATTGAACCCTAGTCTCCTGCACCATTGGCGAACACTCAAACCATTATGCCAATGGGCCAGTGAACGCAGCTGATTTACATATTTAAAAAAAAAGGTCAACAGTTTTTGTAAAAATAGAGTCACACAGCAGGAATTTTTGTATTGGTATTTTTTGCGTTAGTTTTTAAACTTTGAGATTTTTTGCAGACGAAGATATTTGACTTGCCGCGAAAAATTTCAAGAATCAAAACACAAAATAATTTTATAAATCTTTTCCCTCCTAAGATATTTTAAAAATACATTTTCTTAATCAATTAGCTTCATAGATAAATGATCAACTTTTTTTTTAGCTAACCTCGAGCCTCCGTAATTTGTATAAACCAAGTTAAGAAACTGTGAGTGTGGATTTACTTAAAAACGAGCAGTAGGGGGCATATGCCTCTTTGTGAGTACACGCAAAACAGAATACATGTGTTTTAATCAAAGAGACAACATCTCTATAATAAAGTGTGGTCCTCTGAAACTTTTGAACACATTCATCTACCTTGGAAGCAGCGTCTCATCAACCGAGAATGACATCAACACGCGACTAACAAAGGCATGGACAGCTATCGATAAGCTATCAGTCATATGGAAGTCAGACCTGACCGATAAAATAAAACGCATTTTTCCCAAGCAGCAGTTGTATCAATACTGCTATATGGATGCACCTAACTAAACGTATGGCGAAAAAGCTTGACTAAGCTTCAGGAGAAAAACCTTGACGGCAATTACACAAGAATGCTGCGAGCTGCTTTGAACAAGTCCTGGATGCAACACCCCACAAAACAGCAGCTGTGCGGCCACCTGCACGAAAACTATCCAAGTTAGGCCAACCAGACAAGTGGAATACTGCTAGAGAAGTAAGGATGAATTCACAAGCGATATACTTCTGTGGACCTCTTCAAATAGAAGAGCAAGGGTTGGACGACCAGCTAGAACCTACGTAGTACATTCAATAAGTTTCCAGACCTTTTTTTTTACCAGCATTTAAAATTGTCTTAGACTTTTGAAAATTCACTATGTTATTGCTCTACATCCTAGGAGATGACTGACCAATTTTTATGATTTCACGTTCAAATGAACAGCTCCAGGAGCAATTACAATACACCCTACTAAAGCCTGATTGTCACAGCTGGTGAATTTCAAAAATGTTATCTGGGTGTGAGGACTCTTTAGAAGAACGATATGCAATAAAATTTTGTTTTAAACTTCGAGCAAATGCCACAGAAAAGTATGGAATGTGTCAGACTGCTTTTGGAGAATCTTGCATGAATCGAGCATGAGTTTTTGAGTGGCATAAGAGATTCAAGGAAGGCAGGGAGTCTGTGAAGGATGATGAGAGGTGTGGGAGGAGTAAGGAAGTCAATAGACCAGAGTTGATTGGCCAAAGGGATAGGGTTAGGGTTACTATGTTGAGGTTTTAAGGGAGTTCAGGAAGAGGCCAGCACTCTTTAAATCGGGTCAGTGGCATTTCCACCAGGAGAATGCACCAGTCCACAACTCCATCCTTGTCACAGACTATTTGACCAAGATGGATATCAAGACAGTTCGTCACCCTCCCTATAGTCCAGACCTTGCTCCCTGTGACTTTTGGTTATTCCCTAAGCTCAGAAGCTGTCGTTATGAGACAATTGAGGAGATGAAAAAGGCTGTGACGAAGGTCATTGAGACGCTCACACAAGAGGACTTTCATGGGGCCTATGAGAAGTTGTTGGAACGGTACAACAAGTGCATTGCAACCGGAGGAGATAACTTCGAAGAGGACTAGAGTTTCATGGGTGTACTATCAATAAAAGTGCCCATATGAAAAAAGTCTGGAAACTTATTTAATGATCCTTATGTATACAACAACTCAATGCCGATTGAAGTCACAGCCTGGAAGACTTGCTGGGAGTGATGGACGATAGAGACGGGTTGTCAGGGAAATCAATGCTCGCATCTCGACATGATGATGATGATGATGATGATGATGATGAAATACCTTTTGATTTATTTCTTTTGAGTAAAAATCTACATTCTTTCTTTTCATGAAAGCATTTCATTCCAACTCGTTTTATTTTTCTTAAATTAAATAAACGTTCTTTACATTTATATTTGTGTTATCCGCAGCAGTTCATATACATATTCTTCAAGGTATAATTACATTTCCCTCGCATAGTGACATACTTAAAATATACCTTCATTTTAGGTTAACAATTACTCCTATGTCTATTAAAAATATCTACACTTTGTCTTAAAAGGAGAAGAAGCCATCTCCACTCTAAAATTAGGCAAGTTCACATACTTTAGCAGTAATATCTCATCAACTGAAAATGATGATAACATACGCCAAGCGGAGGCATTGACAGTTATCGATAGGTTATTGATCATTGAGAAGTCTGATCTATCCGATTAAAAAGAAACGAGATTTCATCCAAGCTCTGTCAATAATATTCTATAGATACACCATATATATATATATATATATATATAAAAGTGAAGAAACCGCCCGTCGTCGAGAGCAACTCGAAAGCTCCCTTTTCATTAGCTACTACACCGATGTGTTGAGTAGGGCGCTTTTCTTTTCCCTGGATTGACTCATTTTACCCTTGATCCGTACCATATAATGCTGAGTGTTATCCAAGGCGGCATTAAGTACCATTTTTTGAGTCTTTGGTATGATTCGACCTGGGATAGAACTTCGGTATATATATATATATATATATATAATAACATAAAAAACGTCTACTGATTAATTTGATTCGAAGTTTATTTGTTACTATCCTTTCCCAGTGGTCGCTGACCAGAGAAAATCAGTCAATTGCTTTAGATAGACAGAGAGAAACTAACCGTCACAGGACTATAGAAAAAGAAACAGATCTTGATATTATCTTTCTTGTTTGTAACTGTAGTTCTCTGAGTACTCAGATTGTTTCTTCAGGATCGCCTGGTCCAGCGCGCTGATGCAGGTTGGCGTCCAAGCGGACCTCACGCTAAAATAGCTGCCATAATTTTCGGCCGGTCTTCACATCTCCATGGCTAGTCCCTAACTAACTTTTTTTCCCGTTTTCAGTCCCACGTCTCCTCTAACGGCACTCCGTTGAGTTTCTTCCATTTAATCAAAACCCGTCGCGGATCTGTTGCTGATACATTTCTATTTTTAACCCAGGCATCTGCTAATATCCCGAACTAGACATGGACCCGCCCCCGTTCATATTCCCATTCGTTTTCCATCATCATCGTGCCCCCCCTCTCTCTCCCCCTCTCTCTCTGTTACTGTATCGAATCTCTTTCTCAAACATGTCCCTCCTTTTCCACCGTCCCGTGGTCGACCATCAGTTCTTGTTCGGAAATAACTTCCTATTAAAAAAATCATCCAGCGTCCCTAATTATAAATACATATACATATGTATGTGTGTGTGTGTGTGTGGAATCAATTCGTTTAAAAATGTTTTTCTTCAATAAAGTGCTCAAATACTGACAAATAGGACAGGAGTAAATTTGAAAGAAACTGTTATCTCACCTCCTCATACATACATATTCATATGTATATATGCGTATGTGTATGCGTGCGTGCGTGTGTGTGTGTGTGTGTGTGTGCCGTGATTTATCTCTCTTTTATATGGTTAAAGTTCTTGGCTATGAATGAATCTTAAATCCTAATAGGATAATACATGTGTAAATATAGGGTGTCTCAATATACATGGTAATATAAGGTGTCTCAATACACATGATTATATAGGGTGTCTCTATATACATGGGATCCATAGGACTGCTAATACCTCTACTAATAATAATGTTGTGTCCTTTTTTACATTTGAAAAGAGTATACTATCACAACTATTAATCCTCCATCACAATGCATTGGACAAGAGAGGAAAAATATTTTTCGTCACAACTTATTTGGAGACAAAATCATTCAAGACTGTTTCAAAATAGACGCAACCCATCAATATGATAATAATTTATTACTGAGACGAATTCCAAAAAGATTACATGTCCTGGAAGCTGATATAATAACAATTAAAAAAAAACATTGATTTGATATCTCTAACTTAAAGGATGCATTCTTTACAGGACGTATTACAAATGACCGCTATTGAGCTTGTCTCAGTAATAAATTTATATATCATATCAATGGATTGCATCTATTTTGAGACACCCTGTACATACACACAGAAATAGGTTTCCTGATTCAACCAATCAATAGTCGTTTTATTTATTTATTTATTCATTTAATGGCATATATATCTTTGTGGCTTATTTAATTCCGATGCCACCTTGGTAGAAAAACAGCAGTGATACTATTTAGCCCATAACTGGAGGAATAAACGGGGTCCATATCTTTCCCAAAGGGTTTTAGTTCGAAAGTTCAAAAGCGCCACTGGGTTTCGAACTCACTTACTACGATGTCGAAGTCAAGCATGTTAGCCACTACACCATGAAGAAAGTGTGAAAGTAATTATTTTCCTGCAAAAACGTTTCGTTTAAAAATTCTACTGTTCATCACGTGACGTGAGCAGTTGTGAGCATTCTCTCCTCTATTCTGGCCCAGTCGGCTTGGGCTGCAGAATACACCAACTGCATCTCTGCTGAGAGTAAGACTCCCCAAACGAGTGTCCTAGATATGACCCTAATCTGTGAGTTCAGTCGTCTGGGGCTGCAGATTACACCAACTGCGTCTCTGCGGTGGAGTAAAGCTCCTACAACCAGTGTCTTGGATATGTCACTAGACAATCTGATGGTGAGGTTCCAGTAATGCTGGAGCCTTGGGGAATGCAGAGTACCACTTCATTGTCATCGCTCGCTGGTCCACTCTGAGCCAGAATAGTAGTACCTGATAGGGTCCTATCTATGGGTTAAATAGAACTAAACAGTCTACTTTTGCTAAACTGAATTGTTTGAAATAGAACTAATAATATGTATAAAAATAGATTCGCCATTAAATTACCTACAATGGTTGATATGCCATAAAACCAAACAAAACCTACACCACCTAATTTATTGTCGTCTTCTTTGTGGAAGACTGCAAAAGAATTATGAAGGAAGGAAGAAAAGAGACAAAGATACCTTTCAATTCAAAACTTTATTTTTGGGTTTGACGACTATTCGGTAGGTGATGGAAATTCTTCCTGAAACCAATTTAAATAGTCACGTCTCTTAGAGAATGTGTTAAATATTTTTGTCATTTGCAGTGGTAAACGTTTTGAGTTTATGGCTATGTCCGGTAGGTGTCTTTAGTGATATTTGTTTTGGTGGTTTAGGCTTGCTAGCAGTTGATATGTCTAAGTGTTAGGCCACAAGACCCGAACAGTACATGTATTTGCTGCTAGCAGCCGAGGTGAAAAGCGTCCTTACAGTCTGAAGGGTACCGCTTAAGTGAGAGCGGGTTTCTTTCTACCGCCGGTAGGTGCTGTCTTTCAGGCATGCGCAGCACTTACCCCTTGTTAGAGGTTTTTGGGAACCGCTACCTTTTGAATTTGTTATTTTCTTTTTCTTTTTTTTAAAATTCATCTCCACACAGTCATGCGGTATGTGTATTTCACAACGCATGTCACCTGTAAAAGTATGTCACCTGATCTAAATACATTATGCAATAGACATTTCATACTGTCAATTCAAATGCTGTTTTGCGACTAAAAGCACTGACTCTGTTAAGCCTCTCTTGTTTGATTGGCCTTGGGTCAGACTATTTGAAATAGAAGTAATCAAATGTTACGAGATAAAGATATAAGGAAAAGAAAATCGATTTTTGTCAAAGAAGGAAAAAAATCAAAAATCAAACGGAAGAAATTCAGAAAGTTTAAAAAAAAAGGAAAAAAATATAGATAAAATAAGACGAATGGTTTTTGACGTTTTTTTTTTTGTTTGTTTGTTTGTTGTTTTTTTTTGGTGTTGAAGGATGATTTAAAAAAAATCTGTTGTCAAATGCTGGTAACATTTTCTTTAACCGGAGACGAGACGGTCGAAGAAGATTGGCCGAGACTGACCAGATATGCAGGCTCAAAATTCACTTGGAACAACTTGATTAATTACGTTTAATCTTTCTGATTCATTCCAGACACCTTCAAATTCTCAAGGTCACATCGTTTCACGTCGCTCTTTCACTATAAAGATAAAAACAAAAATCCAGCCAAAATAAAATAAAATAAAAAGCAAAAAAACAAAAACAAAAAAACAAAAAACAACAAAAATCTATGAAATATGTTTGGAGGGTGGTGGTAATGGTGGTGGTGTTCTTTTTTAATGGTTTGTTTACTGTTAACTTCTCTTCGCGGTAGTTTTTGACGTTGCAATTACCACTAATTGACATGCTTGTCAATCAAACAAATTATATCCTCTTTTCCCCCTAACCCCGGAACCCTTTCTCTCTTGAAACTGAAACCCCCGACCGCATCCACCCTGACTGCAAACCTCTCTGGTCGAATTCATCAATCAGTTGTAAAGGGAAGACAGTTAGCTCCTGCTTCATTGCGTTTTGAAATACGTGCAATTAAAATTACGTTCAGTAACACCTCCATCTTTACCATTTCTGACGTCATCCCAAATCTAAGACCATCATCGCCTTTCAATCTTCTTCTTTTTCTGCTTGATTTTCATTCTTATTCTCTATTTTCTTCTTTCTCTTTTTTCTCCTCTTCCTCAGTCTTTCTCTTTATTAATTCTCCTCCGTAACCTTCTTCTTTCTTTATTTTTACCACTTCTCCATCTTTTTCTTTTGGTTAATTCTTATCACTTCTTCTTCTTCTTCTTCTTCTTCTTCTTCTTCTTCTTCTTCTTCTTCTTCTTCTTCGTCTCATAGCATAAACACGACTTTGCTCCTTGCTTAATTTGAATTGAAATAAGACCAATCTTCGAAAGCTATTGACAGTAGATTCTCTGAAAATGTTTACTCTTGAGAAATATAGGTAAATCTGAATCCATCAGTTTACACACCTGAATATATTCAAGCGAAAAAAACAAAACACTCCCCCCCCCAAAAAAACAAACGTACGCACGCACACGCACGCGCGCCTCACACACATACAGACATACACATATATTATTTGCCAGTGGGATGGAGCTCGAGAATACACCGACCACATCTCTGCAGAGAGATAAGATTACCCCAACGAGTGTCCTTGATATGACACTGAACAATCTGATGGTAAGGCTTTAGTAATGTTGGACGTTTGGGAAATGCGGAATAGCCCTTCATTGTCATCGCTCCCAGGTCCACTCTGGCCCGGAGTGGTAGGATCCGATAGGGTCCTGTCTATCCGTTAAATAGAACTAAACTGTGTGCTTATGCTAAACTAAATTGCTTAAAATAGAACTTATGCTAAAGTGAATTGTTTGAAATAGAACTGTTTTAACATTTAACAGTGTGTAAAGAAAAAACTATACTTATACTAAACAGAATTCTTTGGAACAGAACTGTTTATATGTATAAAAATGGACGTAGCATTAATAACCTACGATGGTTGGTGCGCCATAAAACCAAACCAAACATGAATTGCTTGAAATAGAACTATTTTGACATTTAAACAACATACTTATACTAAACTGAATGGCTTGAAATAGAACTGCTTTTAACATTTAAACTGTGAACTTATGCCAGACTGAATTGTTTGAAATAGAACTGTTTGTATGTATAAAAAGCATTTGGCATTAAATAAGCGACAATGGTTGATGTGCCATAATACCAAACCGAACCAATCCAAACCAAACCCACATTTTATTGTTTACTATATCTATAAATAAACAATCTTCAGAATCAGTGTTAGAGCACATGAAAATCTAAATTAGGAAACGTTGACAGAGTATCAATGGCGCTTGGTAATTATCAGTTTCTCGCTTAAAGGATCATCAGAAAATGATAGTCACCAAGCGCCGTTATAACCCTTACAACAGTTAAAAACAATCTATCATTTCTCGCAAGAATAGTAAGACTATCGCCATCGTAATACAAGCGATTAAAATGGTTGACTTTCAGTAACCTATATGAAGCCAATAACTTTAAGACCATCGAATTGCAGTCATTAATCGGGTCACGCCTCTTCTGCGATCGTCAAGAAATACATGACGACATTAGACTATAATTGCCACTTCCGCAAACCATTATAGTCAATAACTGATTCATGTCAAGGTTGAAAATAAGAGTAGCAGTCTTTAACTACTATGCATGTAGTAGAAAATTGCTTACTTTTGCAATAATAATAATAATAATAATAATGAAAAGAGAATTTGCAAAATTGTCGACTTTACTGTTACGGCGGACCACAGAATAAATCTGAAGGAATGTGAAAAGAAGGATAAGTACCTTGACCTTGCTAGAGAATTGAAAAAGCAGTGGAACATGAAAGTAATGATTGTTCCAATTGTGATTGGTGCGTTAGGCACAATAACTAAAGGATTATTGAAAGGCCTGGAGGACTTTGAAGTTGGCGGACGGGTAGAGATTATCCAAATGACAGCATTACTGGGAACAGCTAGAATACTGAGAAGAGTCCTGGAGACTTGAGCAGACTTGCTGTCACTCAAACTCCAAAGAAAAACCATCAGCTAATACAGATGTGAAAAACTTTAAAAGAGTAAATAATAATAATTATAATGACTTGGATTTTGAGATACAAACAGATCACTTAATCTCGGCCAGACTAACAGATCTAGAGACAACCAAAAAAAAAAAAAAAAAGAAGATCAATTGATAAATAAAGAAAAAATAAAGAAAAAATCGAAAAATTAAAAGAAAAGAAAAGAGAACCTGCCGAATGGTAGGCGTTGACGTCCGGGCAGACCATAGAATGAAAATATTAGAAAGCTAAAAGAGAGATAAGTTTCCAGACTTTTTTTTTGTACAGGCATTTAAAATTGTCGTAGGCTCTTGAGAATTCACTATGATATTGCTATACATCTTATGAGATGATTGATCAATTTTTATGATTTCAATTTCAAAGGAACAGCTACAGCAGGAATTGGAATATACCCGACTAAAGCCTGATTGTTAAAGCTGGTGAATTTCAAAAATTCAACCTGACACTTTAGAATTATATGCAATAAAATTCTGTTTTAAAAAGGGAAAAAAATCGACAAAAACGTATGGAATGCTTCAGACTGTTTTGGAGAATCTTGCATGAATCGAGCATCAGTTTTTGAGTGGCATGAGAGATTCAAGGAAGGCAGGGAGTGTGAGGGATGATGAGAGGTGTGAGAGGATCAAGAAGTCAATACACCAGAGTTGATTGGCCAATGCGTGAGTGTTAGGATCAGGGTTAGGGTTACTATGTTGAGGTTTTGAGGGAGTTCAGGAAGAGATTCCTTCGGAAGAGGCCAGCACTCTTCAAATCGGGTCTGTGGCATTTCGACCAGGACAATGCACCAGTCCATAACTGCATCCTTGTCACAGACTAATTGACCAAAATGGGCATCATCACAGTTCGTCACCCTCCCTATAGTCCAGACCTAGCTCCCTGTGACTTTTGGTTATTCCGTAAGCTCAGAGGCTTTCGTTATGAGACAATTGAGGAGATGATGAAAGAGGTTGTGACGAAGGTCCTTGACACGTTTCCACAAGAAGACTTCCATGGGGCCTTCCAGAAGTTGTTGGAACGGTACAACAAATGCATTGCAGCCGGAGGAGATTACTTCGAAGGGGACTTGAGTTTCATGTGTGTACTATCAATAAAAGTGCCGATACGAAAAATGTTTGGAAACCGAACGTATGCTTTTCGTAAGTAGGCTGACCTGCAAAACAATTATGGAACATAACTATGATTGGGGGTAGGAATTGCAATTGGTGTGCTCGGAACAATCCCCAAAGGCATAGAAATTGGATTGGACGAACCGAGACCATTAGTATAATTGAGAACGACCAGAATACTGAGAAGAGTCCTGGTGACTTGAGGAGACTTGCTGTCACTCAGTCTCCTGTGAAAGACTATCATCTAACCCTAACGTGGTGTAATGGTTATCGTCGTAGGAAATGGACACGGCGACACGAGTTCAAATCCTGGACGAAACTGATTGCATTTCACATTGCACTAATACTCTTGGGAAAGGTATGAATCCAATTATTCTCCCACCAGCTATGAGTAAATAGTAGGACAGACTGGGTTCTTCAGCCTTGATTAGGCAACTAGTCTAGGAGAAGGAAAACTCTGAATTCAAACCTGTTAAACTCCGCTTAAAAATTAACCTTGTGTCATATCCTGCCCGAGCGGAGAGGTTGGTAAACAGGATAATAATAATGATAATAATAATTGGCCAGAATACTGAGAAAAGTCCCGGAGACTTGAGGAAAGTTGCTGTCACTAGGACTTCAGTAAAAGGTAAGTGAAAAGAAGGACCTTGTTAGAGAATTGAAAAAAAATTATGGAATATGAAGGTGACAATTATACCAATCGTGATTGGGGCTTTTGGTACAGTCGCACAAAGGATTGATAAAGGAACTGGAGGACTTGGAAGCAAGAGAACGAGTGAAGACCATCCAAACTACAGCATTATTGAGAACGACCAGAATACTGAGAAGAGTCCTGGAGACTTGAGGAGACTTGCTGTCACTCAAACTCCAGTGAAAGACCATCAGCTAAAACTGACGTGAAAAACTCTAACGGAGTAAATGATAATAATAATAATAATTGTTGTGCAAAAATGTGGACTTTGCTGTCCGGCTGACCATAGCAAACAGTTCTATTTAATATTGTTGCGTCCTGCTTAAATGAACGCTGGTAGTAGTAATAAAAAGACAAACCACGATATGGGAGGAAATAGAGTTATATTTACAGGAAAAAGTATTTTCAATAGAGAGACTGTTAGTAACAAGAACATTGGAGATGCCCGTGGTGTAATTGCTATCGTCGTTGGAAATGGACACGGCGACACGAGTTCAAATCCTTGACGACACTGATTGCATTTCACATAGCACTAATACCCTTGGGAAAGGCATGAATCCAATTATTCTCCCTCCAGCTATGGGTTAATAGTTGGGCAGACTGATTTCTTCAGCCTTGGTGAGGCAACTAGTGTAGGAGAAGGAAAACTCTGAATTCAAACCTGTTAAACTCCGTTTAAAAATTGACCTTGTGTCATATCCTGTCCTAGCGGAGGGGTTGGGTAAATATGAAGAACATAGGTTTAGTGGATAGAGAATCAGGAGAAGGATAAGGATATAGTCAAACAATAGTATTGGCTTCCGTTATAAGGAACGGCTCTTCACCTTGTAAACTCCCTGGTATTAGAAGCTACTGCTATATATGACAGATGGACTAACTCATTGTGCCGAAAAGGTAGGTGATACTATTTACCAACCCCTCCGCTCGGGCAGGATATGACACAAGGTCAATTTTTATGCGGAGTTTAACAGGTTTGAATTCAGAGTTTTCCTTCTCCTAGACTAGTTGCCTCACCAAGGCTGAAGAACCCAGTCTGTCCTACTATTTACTCATAGCTGGAGGGAGAATAATTGGATTCATACCTTTCCCAAGAGTATTAGTGCTATGTGAAAATGCAATCAGTCTCATCCAGGATTTGAACTTGTATCGCTGTGTCCATTTCCTATGACAATAACGACTACACCACGGGCACCTCCATAAAAAGGTAGGTGATACCCAACAAATATCAATCATTTTTTGCTCCCAGTTAAATAGTTTTAAGAATTACTATGAAGCTGCAACACTTTAACATCAATTATTTATTTGCAGTTATTTACTTGGATATACAAATAAGATTTCTAAGGGAATATTTTTGGTAATTTAATTTTTAAATGAGAACTAATTTGTTTGCACACTATTTTTCAATTGTTTCTACACAGTTAAATAGTTTCTCGCCAATGGTCCGGGAGACCGGGGTTCAATCCCAGGTCGAGTCATACCAAAGACTCCAAAAATTGTACTTGATGCTGCCTTGCTTAACACTCAGAATTATAAGGTAAGGATCAAGGGTAAAGTGGAGCAATCATGGGAATGGAGTAGTGCCCTCCCCTACACCTCGGTGTAGTAGCTATTGAAAAGGGAGCCTTCGGGTCACCCTCCACTAAGGTCACCAACTTTACTCACCAATGATTCAATTTAGGCACGAAGTTAAAGATTTTCAAATATTGCTATTTAGCACTAATAATTCTACTCAACATTACTCATTTGTTTGCACACAGTTAAATGTTCCAAGTATTCCTATGTATCACTAACAATTCAATTAGAATCATTTGTTTACACACAATTAAATTGTCAAGCAGTTCTATTTCTAACAATTCATTTAACATAATTCATTAGGTTGCACACATTTTAAATGTCAAACAGTTCTCATTGACTCATAGATAGGACTCTATCATATGCTACCATTCCTGGCCAGAGTGTATTTAGGAGTGATGGCAATGAAGAGATACTCCATATTCACCAAAGCCTTGTCATCAGATGTTTGGTTTGCTTTTGTTTCGTTGTTTAATGGCATATCAACCTTCGTAGGTTATTTAATGCCAAAACTATTCTCCTAGAAGAACAGTGGTGGTACTATTTAACCCATAGCTTGGATAAGATGTTTAGTGTCATACACAGAACATTTATTGTGAGGGGTTGTCTTACCCCTCTGTATGGTGTATTCTTTGGGATTTTGAGATACAAACAAACCATCGAATCCTAATCAGAAGATAAAAACAAGTGTTAATTAGTAAGAAAAAAAAAGAACTTGCGGTCCTTTGAATTAAGCCGTTCCAGCCGACCTCAGAGTGAAATTAAAAGAATGTAAAAAAACAAACAAACAAATACTTGGACAATGCAAGCGAACTATTAAAAAGCTGTGGAACATAAAAGAGACGGTAATACCAGTAGTTGGTGCACTTGGAATGGTCTGAAAAGGCTTGTTAAAAAGATTAGCGGAATCGGAAATTATAGGAGGAATCGAAACCATCCATATTACAGCATTTTTTAACATAGGCAAGAATACTCGGGAAAGTCCTGAAGAACTGAGAAGTCTTGCTGTCACTCAACCCCCAGTGAAAGACTGGCAAAAGCAAACCAAAACATGTAGACCAAACAAGAAAGAAAGTCTGATTTTCTGATTTGGCGATAAAGGAAATTTGTGGGCTGGTAAACAATGAGGAGTATAATGAACAAGAGCTACACGATAGAACTGAAACAAAACGCGGAAAAACGAAACCCTAATGGAATCCAGCACGACATAACTAATGTTAACACTAAATAAGAGAAACAATATAGAATTGATAAAAAAAAGAATCTTGACCGCAAAAAAAAGGACATATCCATCTCTACAGAAATCAAGAGTAGAAAAACGTCAAGGTACTATTTACCAACCCCTCCGCTCGGGCAGGATATGACACAAGGTTAATTTTTAAGCGGAGTTTAACAGGTTTGAATTCAGAGTTTTCCTTCTCCTAGACTAGTTGCCTCAACAAGGCTGAAGAACCCAGTCTGTCTTACTATTTACCCATCAAGGTAAAGCCTAATTACTTCAGAATATACTTACGGACAACATCACTCGATAAAGCGATCTCAATTATGCAGGATCAAAACTAGTCTGTGACAAAATTGATATTTCCAAAAGAACTCGAACTTCATCCGGAAAGCCAAGGAAAGCTGAAAAGTGGAATTCGCAGGAGAACAAAACTTAGAAAATGGAAAAATTCAAAGAGGCATTTTCCACGGAGATTCTCTTTCGCCGTTGTTGGACGCTGCCTAAAAGTAGAAATTTATAAGAGAAACCGAATTTCTTTTAATATCATTACATAAGAATATCATCAGGACAGATTATATCAAAAAATAGATAATACGCACTAGATTAGCGAGTGTAGATTATGTGGAGATGGAATATTTAAACCCATTAGTGAATGCAACAAACAGGTACTAAGAAAAATACAAGAAAAAGGTGGAATGGGTGGGAGAGGTGATCAACTAGAATTGTGCAAGAGATTAAAATTTGACCATACTTACAAATGGTAGAAGCAAAAAAAAAAAAAATTCTGTCCCGTAAAATAAGTTGTTTAAAATTCTCTACGAAAGTGAAAAGATAGATTAATACTTGGATCTTGCTAGAGAGCTAAAAAAAAGCAATGCAACATAAAGGTGACAATGATACCAATAATAGCAGGTGCATTTGGAAAAGTTCCTAAAAGCTTGGAAAAAAAACGACGGGAAATGGAATTCAGGGAGAAGAACCGAAACCGCATTGTTGAGATTAGCTACAATACTGAGAAGAGTCCTGAAGACCAGCAGAGATGTGCTGTCACTCAGAATACAGTCGACTTTGGTGTGGATAACTTGCAAGAAGCTAAATAATTTAAGGAGACTTGCTGTCACTCAAAATCGCGTGAGAAAACATTGGAATGCCCTAATAATCTGTAGAATTCAGAATCCTAAGGGCAAAAATTACAAAGAGGTGCGGGAAAAAAAAAGAAAAAAATCAATTAGGAATATCACACCAAAAGAACAAAACCGAACTATTCTCAAGTCTGTATGCATGGTAAAGAAATTTGTCTGTTGCATATTGACCTTTGACAATCAGGGAATCCTAAGGCAGGATGGTCCAGCTGTGTAAACACAAAGACAGCGATGTGTGGGTGTAAGCAACTCATAAGGGTTGATAGCCGGAAGAGGGTCACATGAGCTGACAACCGGAAGAATGCTTAGGCGTTCTGAAATTATATATACACAGGTATCCAAGTCAGATCTGGTCAGTCTTGTAGTATCTGAGTCACGGTCGGGCAGTGGAGAGAGCCAGCGAGTGGCCGGTGTGCGCCCGGTGGGGTGGAGGTGTTGCAGTGGCCAACACCAGAACTAGTTTGAGTACTTCTCGTGAAGGAAGCAGAGACGTAGGACTCTGAATATGGGATCACAACGTGAGTTTAAGTAGTTATGGGTCAATATAGCAGTCTTTCGTTTGAGTTCTCCGTCTGTCTTCGAATCCCTGTGTTCGCTTCTTCGATCTCTCTCTCACATGTCTATAGAATTCGACCCTTTCTAGAGATAAAGAAATGCGTATATTTTTGAAAAGAAGTGTTAAGGTCATTCTTTCATCGTTGGTATATAACGAGTCACTTTTCATTAAATATATCAATAAAATGAATTAATTTAAAACTTGACTCGAAGAGAGTAGAAAACGACAAAATCGTAAGTCTTACTATCACTAATTTGTTCACTGCGTCTGTGTTTATTAGTAAATAAATGTGTACAAATTTGAAATGGGAGTTCTCGAGCCATCATTTGAATTTAGAATCCTAAAGTTAAAAACTAAAAAAAAGGGGAAAAAGAGAGGTGATGGAAAAAAAAGTGGTAAAATGCATCTGAAGTGAAGTACAATTAAGATCAAACCAACTAATGCAAGAATAAAGTTTTGTGTGAACTTTAAATTAAGTAAAAACTTAATCACCTTAAAACCGTGAGTATCTCCTCATTTTATTAATTTTTCTTTTGGTCCGTTGAACTTCTCCTGAAAAAGAATACCAGGACACATCTTTATCAGAAGCACAGGTGATAATCAACCCCTGGGTATGGTAAAGCCACATTATACTACCCACGAAAAATCTCTAATCTCAATCAAAATATACAAGGGGCTCAGATTGCTGATCTGAGTGTCATGATCGGCAGGTGCTTCCCTGATAGCCACCCTGGGTGCTGGTCAACATCTTCCGAATATTGTCTACTCTAACTTTAGGACACAAACGACCAAAGCAACTGCTCAATCAAGAGATAACGGAAGAAAATGGAATACAAAAGACTACAGAAATGTTCTTGACTGTTATTTCATGAGCGATCACACAAAATGGCTATAGAAAAATAATGATTGAAATTTGGACGAAATCTGTTTGCTGACCAAACTAGAATGATTTTAAAGAAAGTTTGTTTTTTTTTCGGTTGAGATAGTAGAAATACACGAGTATGTATGTCGTGAAAAATATGAACAACAGCCCTCTACCCAAATTGAAACACAAACATCACTGATTCCAAGATCACATAACTAATGTTAACCTATGAAGTCAGAATAAGTTTTGAGCTAATAAAGAAAATCATAACTAAAAAGAAAACTACATTACCATCTTTCTGGAACCAAGACAGGAAGAAAGTGAAGCCAGAAACCAAAGAGGTAAACTAATTATTACCAAATATCCCAACATGCAACATCACTGAACTAAATGAGTTAATTTATGCAGGTGCGTAACCAGTCTTGTGATAAAATCAGTGCTCCCCTTGGGAACGCGAACAGACATATAAAACCTGGATGGAAAATTAGACTAGAAGGACAGATAACGAAACTGCAACCACAAGCGAAAGTACTAAGGTAGGGGAAATCAAGCATGAAAATATTGGGATTCTAAGACTAGAACCGAACAGAAGACAAGTCGTAAAGTAGAACTTGAAGAGATATATCAAAAGATATTGGCGAAAGACGGGAGACTTAAAAGGTGCCGAGAAAGAGTAAAGTAATAGAGAAAAAAAAAAAACAAAAAACAAAAACGGGACATTCCAAAATAACGAAATAAATTATATCTTCGAGTCAGTGGAGAATGCTTGTGGGCAAATAAACAAACAGATAGAAAGGAAGCAAAACAATTTTTGAGGAAAATATGGGAAAACATAAGCCGAATCGACGAATGACACGAAAAAAAGAATTACAAGGACTCGAAGAAGGCTCTGAGGCGGACATTTACCTGGACTTTCAAAGAGCTACACTCAAGAAAGTACTGAATTTGAAAACGCTTGGTTATGATAGTATATATGGATTTAGGTTTACAAAATCCACATCTATCAACGAAAGACTGGGTCTTCAATTGAGTAACTGTATAGAAAAAGCAACAATAGCCGAATAGATGACTAAGTAGAAAACCACTCTGGTCCAGAATGATCTCTAGAAAATGACAATCCCTAACAACTATAGATCGAAAAGGTGTCTACCTAAAAAAACGGAATATCCTACCCATGGGCAATGGACGAAAGAGGATGTAAATAAATAAATAAACAAATAGATAAATAAATAAATAAATAAATAAAAGAGAGACTATGAAAAACAAAGAGAGAAAAAAGGCAACCATAGGAAGACAAATTTCCCTTTTCTTTTTGGCAGTTTTTTTCTGAAGTTCGCACCGTCGGTTTTACTATGAATTAGTCCTGTGTTTGATCCTTTCAAGAGAAACTGGGAACGAATACTACTCGACTTATAATACAGGCAGATATATATTGTCAGTATTTAGGATTGTATGGATGAATTGATAAAGACGACACAAGGATTAAATTAAAAAGAGAAAAGAGAGACAAATCACAGAAGTCAGTAACAAAATTGATAGAATAAGACAAAAACGTCCAGACAACAATGGGAAGAAAAATAAATGTACAGAAATTTCAAGCTACAAATTGATGAAATTGTACAAGAAAAATCTTTGACTCAAGAGAAAAACTGAATCTTTTTTTAATTGCAGCACAAAACAGCCATAAGAATAAATTATGTGAAAGCGAAAATTGATAATACGCAACAGAAAATTAAAATGTAGATTATGGGGAGAAAAAAATGAAACGATTAATCATATAGTAAGGGGACACAGCAAGTTAGCTCAAAAGGAGTTCAGAGCCGTGCACGACTGGGTGGGGAAAGTCATCCACTTGTAACTGTGCAAGAGGTTGGAATTTGACCATACTATCAAATATTATATGCACAACCTAGAATCACTCCAAGATAATTAGAACCATGAAATTCTCTAGAATTTTGGGATTAAGATGGCAACATAATTCCAACCAGAAGACAATACATAGTGTATCACGAAACAAAAGTAAAGAAAATAAAAATAAAAATAAAAGTGAACTTTTGCTGTTCTATGGGGCCACCGATTGAAAATAAAAGGAAGGGAAAAGAGAGACAAATCCTTGGAGGTTGCTTGAGAGGGGAAAATGCTAGGAAACATGAAGGTCAAAGTAATACTAACCATAGTTTGTGAGCTCGGAACGGTCCTTAGAAGCCTGTAAAAGGGGCTTGAAGAAAAGGAAATCAGTGGAACAATCCAGACTATCCAGAATACAGCATTGCATGATCAGCTAGAATACTCAAAAGAGTTTTGAAGACGTGAGGTGACTTGCAGAGAAATTTCACAAGGAGAATTTTAATAATAACACTGGTTTACAAAGAAATTTAGGCAAGCACAAAAATACCCGTTTTTACCTAATTTGAGGGTGCTGAATTCAAATTTGAAATCCGTTTTTACTCATCATCTCTAGTTTTTAAGATATGCATAGTGTGCATTTTGTGTATATACGGTACATAAAGGCGTATATAAATTCAGGTTTAATTCTAATATTGTGAGACTTATGGCTTATTTTTAGTTATTATGCACTAAATGTAAGTGATAGCATTACATTATATATATATATATATATATATATATATATATAGTTATATATCAAGACGGATTTTGACAGTTAAGGCAGCAGGTCTCAATCCACACTCTGGCAGTCATTGGAAGAGGTTGTCTCGTAGGCGGCGCAGGAGGTTGGTGTCCCTCAAATATCGTGTTACACATCTTTTGTGTTACTAAATATTAGTATTACATTTTCAAATGCACATTTAGTTCTCAACTTTGCTTTCAACTTTGCAGTCTCGATGGTTTGAGAGCCGCGAAACCACGCAGATGATTGTTATTTTTGTTTAACTAATATAACTAGTTTCAATGCATCTTCTAGGAAAAAGATCAAATATCCCAACTTCGATCTGCTATGAGACCCGTTCCCCATTCAAATGATCTTCCTGTACCCACACCTCCAATAAATAAGGATCTTCTTTCCTCATCAGATGAAGAAATGCCTTCAAGGGAGGATTCTGCCAAGTCAATATCTTTGGAAGATATTGAATCTACATATTCAGGAAAAAGTGGCAATGAGCCACACTGAATCACGCAAGAAGACCTGAATGATCTTGCTCGTGATTTGTATCAGTCAAAACAGTAGTCAGACCTCTTGGCTTCTCGTCTTAAACAGAGGAATCTAGTCCAGGAAGATGTAAGGATCACAAGTTTCAGGAATCGGAACAAAGACCTTGCTTCCTTTTTCAACATGGAAAACAAGTTGTGCTACTGCACAAACATACCTGGCTTGTTTACGTCCCTTAGTTTGCCACATAATCCTTCAGACTGGCGTCTTTTCATAGACTCTTCTAAACGAAGTCTCAAGGGTGTTCTTCTGCACAACGGGAATAAATATCACAGCATTCCCATTGCACTCTCTGTCCATCTAAAGGAGTCCTATGACAATATGGAGCTTCTTTTAGAAGCTATTAAGCGAGTATCAATAGAGTCTGTGTGGGGAACTCAAGATCATTGGTCTTCTTATGGATATGCAAGCGGGTTTCACAAAGTACTGTTGTTTTTTCTGTCTCTGGGATAGTCGAGCTGTATCCCAGCATTACAAGCAGAAAGACTGGGGGTCTAGAAGCACTTTTGTTCCTGGCGAACACAGCCTTAAGGAGAATCCTCTGGTGGACATAAATAAGGTGCTTCTTCCTCCTCTTCACATCAAGCTTGGTTTGATGAAGAATTTCGTGAAGGCGTTACACAAAAATGGTGCTGCATTCCAACACTTGTCTACTGTGTTCCCAGGTCTTAGTGCTGCTAAGCCCAAAGAGGGCATCTTTGTCGGACCTCAAATCCGAGAAGTGCTGAAGGATACTGATTTTGAGGAGCTTCTCAACTTAAAGGAACTGAGAGCATGGGAAGTATTCAAATCAGTCTGTAGTGGCTTCCTTGGTAACACACGCGTACCAGATTACCAAGCCTGTATTGAGAAGTTGCTAAAGTCTTACGAGGATATAGGGTGCCGAATGTCACTCAAGATTCATTTTCTCCATTCCCACCTCAACTTCTTCCCGCCAAACCTTGGAGTAGTGAGTGATGAGCATGGAGAAAGATTCCACCAAGACATTACAAAGATGGAGAGCAACTATCAAGGCAAATGGAACCCCGGCAGGATGGAAGATTTCTGCTGGATGCTCTTGCGTGACATCCCGGAGGCAAAATACACCAGATCTTCAAAGAAAATACACTTCTGACTGTCTGTGGTACTATGAATTGTGTAATTGTGTCATCCAAGTATATTGATTCAATCAGTGTTATTTATCTATCCTGTTTTATCTGTTATAAGCTGCTACAACTCTTGAAATATACTCATATATTCTCCGTTTATACTAAAATGGGACTATTTAAAAGCCAGAAAACTAGAGGTGATAGAGCAACACTATCAATACATTTAAATAAAGCACACCCAAATCAACAAAAAGCACCTATCCACATTCTTGCCTCAGACCAAAAATTTATTTTTGTAAACTAGTGTAATTAATCACTTAAGCGAATGCAGTAAGTTAGCGTAAAAACAGTAAAAAAAAAACCCAGACACGACTGGGTGGGCAAAATGATCCACTGGGAATTGTGCAAGAAGTTTAAATTTGACAAAACGAACAAATGTTATATGCACAACCCGGAATCCGTCCTCGAAAAAGAAACTCACAAACTTCTCTGGGATTTTGAGATACAAACAGATTACCTCATCTCGGCCAAAAGACCAGACCTTGTGATAGCCAAAAAAAAAAAAAAAAAAAAAAAAAAAAAAAAGAAAGATAACCTGTCGAATAATGGACTTTGCCGTTCCGGCTGACCACAGGGTATAACAGAAAGAAAGCAAAAAGAAAGATAAGTACCTGGACCTTGCAAGAGAACTGAAAAAACTATGGAACACGAAAGTGACGGTGATATCAGTTGTGATTGGTGCACTCGGTACAGTCATCAAAAGTTTCGTATAAGGACTGGAGAGCTTGGAAATAAGAGGACTAGTGGAAACCATCCAAATTACAACATTATTAAGATTGTTCAAAATACCGAGGAGAGTCCTGGATACTTGGAGAAACTTGCTGTCGTTCAAACTCCAGTGAGAATCCATCAGCTAACGCTGTTATGAAAAACTCTCAAAAGATTGAAATAATATTTTTTGCTGGATTTATTCGGTTTGAAGACCTACCATCAGGTCATCGTTGTCTTTTTTTTTTTATATATACATCTTGGGGTGGATGTGGTAATTGCATTTTTGTCGAGTGTCCATGATTATTCTGCTCTTCTATGAACTTAAAAGTCGGGCGTTTATTCCAAGAATCCTTCATCCAATTACCAAAAAAAAAAAAAAAAATCTGTATTTTGGTTGTTCAGTAATATCTTTTCAAAAGCCTTATAACCTGTCTCTTTGTTGTACTTCTTTGATTTATTGGTAGTCGGTTGAATCTAATCTTTCGAGAAATTCTTGACGAAGGAAAATGGTAGTTTTGTTGCATGCCACACATATACATATGCAAACAACACAATACAAATACATAAGCGACTTCGTTGTTCAGGTAAGAACCGTTTATTAACTTCTTGACATCGGTACTTCGACACGAGGAGAGAGACATAATTCTTAAAAGTCTTTTGTAATCACACTATGCTAACAACACCTCCAACGTTCGGCACATCTCGTGGTGTTTTAGATCTCAATTCATTTTCGCTGGTTGGGACCCTAACCGCCGCCGCAACGGTAGAAAATTCAACTGTCTGCCTCCATGGTCCAATGTCAACTTTCAACTCCATGGTCGGACTTCAACTTCTCAACATCATGGTCGGATCCCAACTGCCTGGTCGGACCTAACTTCTCAACACCATGGTCGGAACTCAACTGCCGTGATTTTTTCAAAATCTTCCAAATTCTCAGCCCATCTCTTCTGGGCATGACGTCATCGACATTCCGGCCACATTTCCTGTCTGGGCTTTATTATGACAATGGTGATTGTCATATCCTTTGCGCACGAGCGTAAACTGCACCAATTGACTACACACCTGGGCTCTTAACCAGATTAGTTCAAAGCCCAACCAAACTGAATGATAAAATATAATTAACGATAATTAGAATAAAAAATCATTCCTTAATTATATAACAGTTTTATTTGTCATTTTTGGGATCGTAACAAGGTTGGACTTTTAATAAACGATTCAATAAAACAGATTCTATTCTTTTGAATGATTCAGATTACACGAAATTACACTTCGTTTGTTTTTCTTTTTGTAAAACTGTGAAAATCAAATTTCTATGGGAGATGTTATTATTAAATTTTTTTTTAATATTGTTATAACAATTCGCTTCAATGAAATTTGAAGTAAGTTAATGCCTATTTTTACTGGGTTACCACGGGTCAAGCTGATAGTTTAAGGGGTATTATTATAACCTTTTACGTAAAGGACTAACACTACAATTTCAATGTTAGCTATTTTACGCCTTGAGGTTTGGGAATCGCGATTACTGCACCTTCACATTTACATTGTTATTTGTAAAGATCTTTTTAGTAAACGGTGTTATTGAATAAGAATTTTTTAAACAGATATATCTGACCCATCCTTACAGGTAATTGCACGTTAGATCAAAGTGGGCTTGAGAGTTATGGCAATAAAGCGGTACAGCCCATTCTACAGATTTCCAAAACTACAAACTTTATCATCAGATGCTTTTTTGCGTGATACCCGGGATACCCCCTTTTTAGTGGTGGATAAGGATCTTACCCACTTTGCAGAGAGTACAGTAAGTATATTATATTTATTTTCCATTGGAAACTGTGAAATTTAAGCCAATAGCTGATTTCATCCGCTGAGTTTCAAAACACTAAGGGCCACCCCACATGAGTTATATATTGACCCTCGACCGAGCCGTCAATCAAGAGATGCACCTCTGTAAATAAGTGGAAGAACAGCAGAAGCAGGTGGACTTTAAACAATAATATAACCAGGTGCACAGACGGTTCGAGTCAGTTGGAGACAAGATGCCGAAGTGAGAGCCAGCGGCAGACAGAGGGATTTGGACTCTCAGTGACCCACGGTTGAGCAATCCTGGCTAAGATGAGGAAGAAGTGTTGCTATGGTAGCGAGAAGAACTTGGGCTCAATATAGCAGCCTGTCCCTGTCTTCAGCTCATCTCTCACACACAACAACATCACCCTTTCGAGAATAAAGAGTGAGAGATAAATTTTTATAAAGAAGTGTAATCGTTTGCCATTGAAATCGTCATTATGTTTGATTATGTTCCGCATATATTTGTATATGTATGTGGCTATACAACACATGTAAAATTACCGCTACACAATCTTCTTATATCCATTATCTGTATCTGTCGTAGGAAATGGACACGGCGACACGAGTTCAAATTCTGCACGAAGTTGATTGTATTTCACATAGCACTAATACCCTTGGGAAAGGTATGAATCCAATTATTCTCCTTCCAGCTATGGGTAAATAGTAGGGCAGACTGGGTTCTTTAGCCTTGGTGAGGCAAATAGTCGAGGAGAAGGAAAACTCTGAATTCAAACCTGTTAAACTCCGCTTAAAAATTGACCTTGTGTCATATCCTGCTCGAGCGGAGGGGTTGGAAAAAAGGGGGGGGTGCCCGTGGTGTAATAGTTATCATCGTAGGAAATGGACACGGCGACACGAGTTCAAATGCTGGACGATACTGATTACATTTCTCATAGCACTAATAGCCTTGGGAAATGTATGAATCCAATTATTCTCCCTCCAGCTATGGGTAAATAGTACGGCAGATTGGGTTCTTTAGCCTTGGTAAGGCAAATAGTCTAGGAGAAGGAAAACTCTGAATTCAAACCTCTTAAACTCTGCTTAAAAATTGACCTTGTGTCATATCCTGCACTAGCGGAGAGTTTGGTAGATATGATTATCTGTATCTGACCTGATATCCTATTAAAACAGGTTTATTAAACGCCGATTTTTAATTATCAATCATGGTAATCGTTTTATAAATGGCAGAATCGGTTTTATTCCTTGTAATATTCTCATCAAAATTTGGAATGATCGATATGAATACTGTCATAGTTGTTTTGATGGGTATTTCCCTCTCCCCTATTAATTATTTAGCCCCTTCACTATCCCTAATCATCTCTCCACCCTTCATTACCCTCTCACGTCAAATAGCACCGTACGGAAAAGTAATTAAAATCAACCCATGTCGGCTGTGTGAGCATAGAAAAAAAATCAATTTATAAGCAGTCTACCTTCTCAATCGAAATCCCAACTTTTGATGGACATACGAACAAAACTAAAACAAACAAAATTAAAAACAAAAGCAAAAAAAAAAAAAAAAACAACAAAAAACAAACAAAAACAAATGGACAAACTAACAAATGATCATTGTACAGGAATAAATTTTGAATAGCACATTACATTAATTAAAACCTGATTGTCGTCCTGTTTCCTGTTGCCAGTGTAACAACGAGTAATTAGAACGGAAAGAACTAAAAAAAAAAGAGAGAGTCCTTTTTATTTGATTCGATTTCATTCAATGATTTCGTAAAGGAGTTGTCTTGATTCGACAGGTGTTAATGAAAAAAAAAAACCCCAAAAAACAAAAAAACAAAAACAAAAAACAACAAAACCCCCCAAAACAACTTAAAACCGCTCAATTCAACTGAATTCTCTTCTTTTTCAACTTCATAAGTGGATAGATTAGGTTGTTGAGTCATTTATTAACTTTCTTCAACCAAAATTTAAAAAAAAACAAAAAAAAACTAAGAAACAAAAGAAAAAAGAAAGAAAGAACAATAAAAATAAAACATTGTCCCCTTCTTGGTTCTACCGAAAAGGTTTTTACACACATTTGTATTTGAGGCGCTGTTGGCGTAAGGGCTATCGTCGTTAAAAATGGAACTGACGACACGAGGCTGTTTGCATTTTATATATATCGCTGAATCCCTTAAAAAAGCTTGGTTGGTTGTTTTGTTTTATGGCATATCAACCCCTTTCGGGTCATTTAACGCCGAATTAAGTCATTTTGATAAAACCTTTAAACAATTCTGTTTAGTATAGGAACAGTTTTTTGTTTCACACAGAAAAATGTTAAAGCAGTTCTATTTCAAAGAATTCAGTTAAACATAAGCACGCGGTTTAAAAACAGTTAAATCTAAAAACAGTTAATTTCAAACAAATCAGTTTAGCGTAATTACACAGTTCTATTTGATCCATAGATAGGACCCTATCAAGTGCTACCACTCCGGGTCAGAGTCGACCGGAAAGCGATGGCAATGAAGTGTCACTCCACATTCCTCAAAGCTCCAGCTTTATTGAAGCCACGCCATCTGATTGCTTAGTGTCATATCTAGGACACTCGTTGGGAGAATCTTACCTCTTACAGACAGATCTGTTTCGTTCTATCAGAACTCATCAGTTTGACTAGACATACTACCTTCCCGTAGCTGGGATCGAAACGCGGTTTCTGTTTCTTTCTATCAGAACTCATCAGTGTGGCTAGACATACGAGTCTGTTTCGTTCTATAAACTAACCAAATTAAAAACAAAAGTTTTTATATATATATATATACTTTAAGACAAACAAAAAAAACCGGTCACATAGGATTATGAATTTATTTCCATCCTGTTACGCATTTTTAAAATTTCCAAAAACACGAAAAAAAACTAACAGGACTTCTTCAGATCTTTTAGATAAAAAACAAAAACAAACTAGAATAGACACAGAAAAGTGGGAGGGGATAGAAGAGGGGTGAAGAGTTATCTCCTCGATGGAATTACTCCCAACTCCGATTTAACTGGACCAAAGAATACTATATATATATATATACTGCTGTAGGTATGAGATCCGTTAAGGAAAAGGAAAAATCTATATCCAAATCAGTTTTACTCCTTCGTATTTATCGTTTTAAAGTTTTTATCAAGTGATTTTTAATATTGTCATGTTCATTGTATAATACCAGTGCATATTTTATTGCATTTTCTTGTAGAGGGGTGGTCCCCGTGACGTATTGGCTAACGTGTTGGTCTATGACATCGTAGTAAGCGAGTTCGAACTCCAATAGCGTTATCATGTTCACTTTTCAACAAATACCTTCGGGAAAAGTATGAATAACCTTATTTCTCCCCCTGCTAGCCATAGGTTAGATATTACCACTACTGTCCTTCTATAAGAAAGGGCTTTGGTTGATATGCCTTATTTCTCCCCCAGTTAGCCATATTACCACTACTGTCCTATAAGAAAGGCTTTGATTGAAATTCCTGATTTCTCCCCCTGCTAGCCATATTACCAATACTGTCCTTCTATAAGAAAGGCTTTGGTTGATATGCCTTATTTCTTCCCTTGCTAGCCATATTACCAATACTGTCCTTCTATAAGAAAGGCTTTGGTTGATATGCCTTATTTCTTTCCTTGCTAGCCATATTACCACTACTGTCCTTCTATAAGAAAGGCTTTGGTTGATATGCCTTATTTCTTTCCTTGCTAGCCATATTACCACTACTGTCCTTCTATAAGAAAGGCTTTGGTTGATATGCCTTATTTCTTCCCTTGCTAGCCATATTACCAATACTGTCCTTCTATAAGAAAGGCTTTGGTTGATATGCCTTATTTCTTCCCTTGCTAGCCATATTACCACTTCTGTCCTTCTATAAGAAAGGCTTTGGTTGATATGCCGTTAAACAATGTAACCGAAACCTTATTGTATTTAAAGGATGGTTTCTGACTCCTTAAGTTTTGTTACGATCACACATTGTTAGTTCAACAAGAACAACGTTATAAATAGGGCGCTTTGAGTGGTGCAGTGGTTAGCAACCTTGGCTAGCAAGCCATTATTAGTGCGTTCGATTATCACTGGAGGACATTGCTCTTGGACTTGTGCCAAATTGAAGTAAGCTTAGAAAATGACATGATTGATTCAGCAGCTCGTTTTTTTAAACTACGTTTGAGCAAATGGCATCTCGATAGATCTATATTTGGCTGACTGATTGGTTGAGTTTTATTTAATACCTAGAAGTTATATATATATATATATATATGTGTGTGTGTGTGTGTGTGTGTGTGTGTATTTCGTGGAATATAATAGACATTTTCTGTTTACATATTTTCTTGTTAATCCTTTCATATTGCCGATTCTCGAAGCACTACATATTGGAAACATACAACACAGACTTAACAGAATTAATTTTCAAACCAGTGCTAATGTACTTAAATGTCTTAAGCTACTGACACTATTTATAGAACAATTTTAAAAGTAAACGCTATACACTGTAACGACCCTGGTGCTCTTCTTACAAAGTAGTAATGTACATACAAAAGTTACATCACTTTTGTGATACATCCTTCCCTGATGACGGCCCAAAGTCGGGCAGAAAGTACTTGGGAAATAAACAATTATGGAAAATATGACAATCAATTCCCGCCGAATACTATAAAATCAATAGGGCAATATGAAAGGATCAACAAGAAAATATGTAGAGTGAAAATGTCTATTATATTCAAAGAAATTTGTATTCATGGAGAAATGCTGCCAATATATATATATATATATATATTGAATATTATAGACATTTTCTGTCTCCATATTTTCTACTCTCCCCTACCCTTGTAGAGTTGAGCTCTCTAGCGAAGGAAGTAAAAGGTTTGCCATTTGCGTAATGCAAGGCTCTTCATATGAATCGAGCTCTCGGTAGCCGTTAAGCGGATATATATAAACAAAAACAAATGTGATGCATAAGCGTTTAAATTTCCTTCGCTTGCCCTTGTTTCCTCGTGGCTGAGTGGTAGAATCTTGGCTTGGCGATTAAGTCAACCGGGTTTCGATCCCAGCTTCGGGAATCAAGTCTGTCTAGCCACACTGAAGATTTCTGATAGAACGAAACAGATCTGTCTGTGGATGACTTTATATATAAAGGGTGTCACAAAATACATGGGACCCATGTAACTTCTTTTTGTTTCAGAACTGAAAATCGTATACTATAACAACTATTAATCCTCGATCACAATGCTTTCGACAAGAGAGGAAAAATATTTTGCGCCACGACGAATTTGGAGACAAAATCAGTGAAAACTGTCTCAAAATAGACGCAACCCATAAATATAAAAATGATTTATTACTGTGGCAATAAACTCCAAAAAAGATGGCCGGTCCTGAAAGCTTTTATAATAACAATTTAAGAAAACATTGATTTGATGTCTCTTACTCAAAGGATATATTTTTTACTGGACATGTTTTAAATAACCGCCATTGAGTCTGTCTCAGTAATTAATCATTATCATATTAATCGTTTGTATCTATTGTCAGACACATTGTACAAGGTTGAACGATAAAATTGTCACCCTAGAAAAGACTACATGATTCTATTTCCGTTTAATGAAAACCGGTTTTCTTTTTTTGTTGCAGACCATCTACTAGTTGGCCAGTTGTGTACAAATCCCAAGAGCGATGGGAGCCTTCTATCATGTCTGAAAGTGACACAATGTTCAACGAGTGAGATCGGAGATGCGCCGCTGTACAACTCATGTTCTCTACCGATCCAAGTTATGACAACAGGACCATTGCCAGCACCCTCAAAATGCAAATCCGGACGATTCAACGCTTGAGGGCACAGCTCAACGCATCGGATAACCCTTTGGAGATGATGGAGCGGAAGGACACCGCCAGGAAGAGCTGGACCAAGGAGTTCATCGAAAAGGTCCCGGCAATCATTGATGAAACTCCCCAGCAGCCTATTCGGCAGATTGCCAGAGATTTAGGCGTCTCACACACAACTGTGAATGCATGTGTGAAAGAGGACTTGAAGTGTATGTCCTACAGGCGCAAGACAAGCCAGATCTTGACTGAGAAGACAAAGAACCTCAGGCAAATCAAGTCCGTCAGGCTCCTCTCCTTCCCCCGACCTGAACCCGCTTCGTTTGGTCGTACGTCGAGGACATCACCAATATGACCTCCCACAACACCAAGGCCTGCCTGATCGCTGCCATCCGCCGAGTATTCGCCGAGCTCCCGCCGGCATTTGTGGAAAAGGTATGCTCCCAGTTCCGGATCCGTATCGAAGCAGTGATTTAGGCTGAAGGCGGTTACATTGAATAGATGTCAGCTCCACTACATATTCAAATTACCTGAATTGATTTTTTCAATAAAAGTTTTAAAATGAAGCTGTAATATTGTTTTCTTTTGGACGACAATTTTATCGTTCCACCCTGTAGATGTGTGAAAGCGATAGACTGCGGAATCGTAGTTCGCGAGTTCGAACTCCAGCCGCGCTATTACGTTCACTTTCGAGCAAATACCCTTGAGAAAGGTATGACCCCCCCTTATTCTCCCAACTATGGGTTAAATAGTACCACAAGCGTTCTTCTAGGAGAATGACTTTGGCATTAAATAACCTACAATGGTTGATATGCCATTAAACAAAGAAAACAAATCTTTTATTTCTTTGTTAAGTGTGCTATATATAAAATATGTTCCCAAATCATATACATTTAATACATAAACTCGATTTGGTATTAAATAACCCATAGTGGTTGATATGCCATAAAACACAACCAGCCAATCAACCTTTTATTTCGGTCTTTATCATTGAAAATACAGGAATAAGTGACAATTTAAATGCATTGTTTTAAACTTGGTCTCATAGCAAGTGAAGTTACTCGCAAAAATCTGAAAGAGGAAGGCAATGAATAAGACGTTTTGTACCTTGAAGTGATGACCAAGTGTGCACAGCCAACAATCATTGATTATAGGGTTTTAAAACTGACTTTCAACAGCTGGAGCCCAGTCAGCCGGGGCTGTAGAATATACCGACTGCATCTCTGCAAAGTGGGTGAAAACTCCCACCAACAAGTGTCCGGGATATGTCACTAAACTATCTGATGGTGAGGCTCCAGTCTTGGATTTCTGGGGAATTTGGTGTACAATTTCATGGCTATTACTCCCAGGTCCACTCTTGCTAGGAGTGTTAATACCTGTTAGGATCCCATCTATGTATCAAATGAAACTGTTTAATCACTTACGTATGTATAAACGAATTACTATTAAATTGAATTGTTAGTGCTAGATAGCAATACTTGAAGTCATTTAACTGTGTGCAAATAAAACTATTAGTGTTAGATAGCTATACTTGAAACCATTCAACTGAGTGCAAACAAATAATTGATATTAAATGGAATTATTAGATAGTTGGTTGGTTCGGTTTTATGGCATATCAACCTTTGTAGGTTATTTAAAGCCAAATCCATTTTTATGCAAATAGTCAGTTCTATTTCAAAAAATTCAGTTTAGCATGAGTACACAGTTTATATGTAAAACATTTCTATTTCAAGCTATTCAGTTTATTCAAACAGTTCTAATTCTGCTAATTCAGTTTAGTATAAGTACAGATTTTGTTAAGACATAGTTAAACGTCAAAAACAGTTCTATATTAAACAATTCAGTTTAATGTAAGTACAGTTTGAATGTCAAAAACAGTTCTATTTCAGACAATTCAGTCTAGCATAAGCACGCAGTTTAAATGTAAGTACACTTTGTCAAAAACATCTCTATTTCAAGTTATTCAGTCTAGTCAACAGTTCTAATTCAAACAATTCAGTTTAGCATAAGTATGCAGTTAGCTCTATTTATCCCATAGATAGGGCCTTATCAGGTGCTATCATTCCGGGCCAGAGTGGACCTGGCAGCAATGGCAATGAAGGGGAGCTCTGCATTATTCAAAGCTCCAGTGATGCTGGAGCTTTGACCATCAGACTTTATAGTGTCATAAACAGGACACTCATTAGGGGGCGTCTTACTCCTCTGCAGAGAAGCAGTTGGTGTATTCTACAGCCCCAGCCGACTGGGCGAGAAATTATTAGAGTTAGATAACAATGCTAGAAACCGTTTACCGTGTCGAAACAATAGCAATACTTGATTGTGAAGAAATAAATTAACTCAAACTCATTTAAAAACAAAATTATACACAAAGTGTCCATTCACAAATCATATATAATAACTCTTTATTAGTTTACAAACAAATGACAGATATTGAATTAAATTGTTGGTGTTAGATAGGAATACTTGAAACCATTTTGTTGTCTGCAACCAAATGAACTCTGGTTTGTTAAAAATGTTACCTATAAACTATTCGTTTATAAATCAGATACTTTTGTTTTATGTATAGGTAAGCAGGATTTAATAAGCAACAAGGGTTGATATGCCATAAATACTAACCAACCAACCAACCAACCAACTAAGCAAATAATAGTTGGAAACTTCAAAACAGTTTTAGGGTCATACAACTATGACATTAATAAAAAAGAAAGCATCAACAAAGATCGATAAGAAATTAATAAATTATTAACAGCATATTAACCCATCAAGGGTTATTTTATGCCTAAATTTTTGTGTAGTCGTTTCTTGAGAGGTAAACTTTTTATACGGTCTTATCGAAAATGGATAATCTTTAGACAGATCTATTGGATCCATAGATGGGACCTCAACAGATACTCCAACCCCGGGTTATAAAGGTATCTGAGAGTAATGGCATGAATAGGTACTCCACATTCCCCGAGCTCAAGGACTGGAGCCTCTCCATCAGATGCAGTTTAGTGCTATACCCAGGCCACTTGTTCTATTTGAGCCATAGATGAGACCCAAACAGGTACTACCATTCTGAGTTACAGAGGATCTGGGAGTAATGGCAATGAAGGTATACTCCACATTCCCCGAGCTCAAGGACTGGAGCCTCACCATCAGATGCAGTTTAGTGCCATACACAGAACACACTTTTATAAGGGGGGGCTTATTCCTCCCTAGGGGATAAAGTCAGTGAATTCTTACTCCTGCCGATTGAGAGATTGGCCATTTTAGTCCATTCTTTTGACAATAAATGAAATTGATTAAACTTTACGTTGTGTAACTCGGAATCACAATAGTTTGACCATCGGTAACAATCAAAACCACAACACAAGTAGATGGTGATCAGGTAATAATAGTTTATTAAACATCACTCACAACTAGACACCTCCGATTTTGAGAAGATTCATTCTGACAATTCCTTGAAAAGATGTTTTTTCGTAAGAAAAAGAAATGAGAAAATTAGTTTACAATATAGTAGAAATAAAACAGGAATTTTTCCCAGCCGTTGCTGGACAGTACTACAAGATGGTTGCACCTCGGTCCAAGAGTCCATCACGAGAAAAGCAAAGATACAAAGATACAAATGGGAATAATGCATAAATGTTTCTTACTGTTTTGACGAATTCCTGGAAACAGTATCCATCAAAACTGTACCTGTACGGCCACTTACAGCCTATCTCACGAACCCTCCAAGTAAGATGAACAAGACATGCTTGGAAGTAACGGGAGAAGTAAATACGGTTATCGTCGTAGAAATGTACACGGCTATCTGAGTTCAAATCCCGGACGTGGCTATTTACATTTCACAATGTAGTAATACAATTGGGAGAGTATTAATCCAACTGTTTACCTGCTGTCTATGGGTCAATTGTAAGGCAGACTGGGCTCTTTAACCTTGGTATGGCAATTGGTCTAGAAGAAGGACACCCCAGAATTAAACCTGTTAAACTCCGCTTAAAAACTGACCTTATGTCACAGCTTGCTTGTGCGGTGGGGGTTGGTTAAAAACACAAGAGCGACTTTCTCCTGTGGACTACAACACACGGACAATCCAGTGTAGGCTGATCTACAAAAATTTACATTAATAAGCTCTGTGCGGATAGTGGATGCTATCTAGAGGACTTGCCAACAACGATGACTGATAGAGAAGGATGGTGTGTATGTGCACGTGTGTGTGTGTGTGAGAGAGAGAGAGAGAGAGAGAGAGATAGAGATGGAGAGAGAGAGATAGAGAGAGAGAGAGAGAGGGGTGCGTGCAGGCATTAGGGCTTGATGATAACGATTCTTAACATTGAAACATGGCGTAGCTGTGTTGAGATCAATAATGTGAGGAATCGAACGACGCTCATGACTGTTGAAGAAGTGCAACATGAAGAGGCCAAGTTTACATAACAGTCAAGATTAAATACCTCAGGGACGTCGAAAGGGTTGAGAATGGCAATAATGTCCAACTTATATCTGTATGAATTTCTTGCATGTTGTCGTATAATTATGTTATAAACAGTAAAAATTCGGTGCTGGACGGGTTGGCTGAGGTTGGGTTGTTTTGCTGTTGTTTCATTGCTTGATAAAGAGACACAGCTGTTGACCAGTTCTTTTCCATTTTTCTCAGACCTTTGCTCCTCGGCGCCATCTGTGAGCTTTTGCATAATGCAATATTTCTGTGTTTGCTTCCGGTAGAAGGGTCAACATTAAGCATCTCACCAAAGGCAAGCCAAAACAAACTCATGTTCCTTCCAATTAACTTCTGGTTAAACAGGCTTTTATTTGAGAGTTACGTCTTAACAACTTGTGCAGATCAATATCATTTAGATAAAACTGGAAAGTATTATGCTGTAACTAATTATTTCAGAAATAATAATAATAATAATAATAATAATAAAGGGTTTTGAGATAAAAACGGATCAGGTAATCTCGGCCAGACGACCAGACCAAGTGATAGTTAATAAACGAAAGAGAACCTGCCGAATTGTGGACTTTGCTGTTCCGGCTGACCACGGGGTAAAACTGAAAGAAAGCGAAAAGATAGGTAAATACCTAGACCTTGCTAGAGAACTATAAAATCTATGGAACATGAAAGTGACGGTGGTTCCGATCCTAATTGGCGCACTCTGTACAGTAACCTAAGGATTGATAAAGGGACTGGAGGACTTGGAAATAAGTGGACGAGTGAGACAATCCAAACTACATCGTTATTAAAACGGCCATAAAACTGAGAAGAGTCCTGGAGGCCTGAGGAGACTTGCTGTCTCTCAAGTTTCAATGAGAAACCATCAGCTAACGCTGATGTGAAAAATAGTAAAATAATAATAATAATAATAATAATAAGAGGAAACCAAAGTAAAACATTTTTGCAAAAAGTATATAAGACTAGACTCGACTGGGCGAGAAAAGTTATCCAATGGGAATTGCGCAAGAAATTCAAATTTGACCCTACTACCAAATGATATATGCACCACCACGAATCCGTCCTAGAGAATGAGACACAGGAAATTCTCTAAGATTTGGATATACAAACTGACCCCCTAATCCCGGCCAGACAACCAAACCTCGTGATAGTTAACAAGAAAAAGAGAACCTGCCGAATAGTACACTTTACCACCTGCCACACCACATAGAGAAAATAAAAGAAAACGAAAAGTGAGATAAGTTCTTATACCTTGCCAAAGAACTAAAAAGAGCTACCGAACATGAAGGTGACGGTGATATCATTTGTTATTGGAACACTCAGAACAATCCCCAAAGGATTTGTAAAGGGACTGAAAGATTTAGAAATCAGATGACGCGCAGAGTCCATCCAGACAACAGTATTGTCGAGATCGGCCAGAATACTGAGAAGAATCTTGGAGATGCTTGCTGTTGTTGCATAAACTGCAGTGGAAGACCATCAACTAACGTAGGTGTATAAAAACTTGCAATGTCTAAAAAAATAATAATGAAAAAAAAAAAGATTTTTTTTGCTTTACAATACAGACTGATCGTGAAATCAACGCAAGACATCCGAAAGAAATCCTTATTATTAATATCTACTGATCTGAATGTTACGAGTAAGTTGAAGGAAGTAAGTAAGTAAAGTTGGCGACCATAGTCGAGGGTGACCCGAAGGCACATTTTTCGATAGCTACTACACCAAGGTGTAGGGGAGGACGCTACTCCTTTCCCAGGAATTCTCCACTTTACCCTTGATCCGTATCTTATAATGCTGAGTGTTAAGCAAGGAGGCATCAAGTACCATTTTTAAAGTCTTTAGTATGACTCGACCTGAGATTGAACCCAGGCCATTGGAGAACACTCTAACCATTACACCAATGTCCGGTACAAGTTGAAGGAAAAGATAGTTAAATATCAAAAAGTTGAAGGAAAAGATAGTTAAATATCAAAATTTGACGAGAGATGAGGGAAATATAACATGTATCCTGTTTGGTTTGGTTGTATTCTAAGGCATATATACTCTTTTGTGTTATCCTATATATATATATATATATATATATCGTCGGTGCAAGACTCCCTGATGATCCGTTGAGGTGAATCTTTAGTAGGAGAATTCCGACTCGTGATTTAAGTTAATTTTGTAATTGACTCCACTCGTATTGAGCACTCTTGTAATTGTAGATTGCAGCGTTTACGGTGGGTTTTACTTTTCTTTTGACCAACTGACTGCATATCACTTGATTTTTTTCAACTGGTGTGACGGAGTAGGCCTTTTCTTTTTTTTATCCTATGATATTTTTTCTTTTTTCCCCCGGGCGTTGATTCGAGATATTTTTATGTCTTGTTCTTGGCAGTTTTTTTTTTCTTTTTTCCTGGTAACCGTGAACGCTGGTAGATAGTAAGTTAGTAAATATATATATATATATATATATATATATATATATATATATATATATATTCTCTGTGCAACGATTACTGATTGCATGAAACCCAGAGTCACTGACTGTACCATGTAATATGTATATATATATATATATATATATTGTGGATGACTATAGAGATATATACTCCCCTACCCCCGTAGGGTTGTGTTCTCCAGCAAATGAAGTAATCCTGTTGCTATTAGCGTTTATTGCAAGACTCTTCATATATGAATTGAGGTCTCGGTAGCCGTTAAACGGATGTATGTAAACAATAGTAATTGTGATTCATAGCCGTTTAAAATTTACTTCGCTGCTTCTGGCTCCTCGTGGCTGAAGGGCTAGAGGCTTGGATTGGCGTTTGAGTCAACCGGGTTTCGATCCCAGCTACGGGAAGCTAATATGTCTAGCCACACTGATGAGTTCTGATTGAACGAAACAGATCTGTCTGTGGATGACTATATATATATATGTATATATATGTAAATTCTCTGTCAATCATCATCATCATGTCATGCCACAGGCACGGATATCCCTGACCCTCTCTAGCCACTTCTCCCTATTGTTCATCGCCTCTGGCAGGTCTTCAGGGCTATATCCCGTATCCTCACATAGCTGCTGTATGTATGTTCGAGCTGGTCGTCCTGCTTTTGCCCGGCCATATGTGGGGGTCCATCGGAGTACATCACTTATGAGCTCGTCCTTGCTTCTCCAGCAGTGTCCTGCATGTCTGGTTCGTCTAACTGGGATAGTTTTCGTGATTGGAGGCAGATGGCCGTATAGTTGGTTCCTTGCGGGGTGTTGCCGCCAGGACTTGTTCAATATTGCTCGCAACATTCTTGTGTAATTGCCGTCTAGCTTCTTCTCCAGCCGTTTAGCTAGCGTCCAAGTAGTGCATCCATATAGCAGTATCGACACGACCGCTGCCTGGAAGAAACTGCTTTTCATTTTATCAGTCAGGTCTGATTTCCATATGATCGATAGCCTATTGATAGCTGTCCACGCCTTCGTTAGCCGTGTGTCGATGTCTTTTTCGTTTGATGATACACTGCTTCCTAGGTAGGTGAATTTGTCTACCAGTTTTAGAGAGGTTCCGTCTAGTGTGGAAATATCGCCTGTTTGATTTGATCCTCCATTAACTCACCAAGTGAGCTAGTAAGAACCATAAACCTCTTATATATATATATATATATATATATATATATATATTTATATGTATATAATTTGTAAGCAAATAGTTTGTTAGTAACATCGTTTTTAAACGAAACGGAGCTAATTTGTTTGCATATTTTTTAAATGCTTTCATGTATTGCAAGTACTAATAATTCTATAAAATGTTAACAATTTGGTTTCAAGTATAATAAATGATTTATTGGTTCTCTATGACCCATAAATGGAACCCTAACAGGTACTGTCACTCCGAGTCAGAGTGGAGCTGTGATTAATGGCAATGAAGGTCTACCCCACATTCCCCTATCCTCCAGGACTAGAGCTTCACAATCTTATGGATTAGTGTCCCACTCAGAACACTTGTTGGAGCTGGGTCTTACTCTTCGGCAGAGGCGTAGTCGGTGTATTTCACAGCCTCGACCCATGGGACAAATATATATCAAGACATTCCCAGAGAGATAGAGAGAGAAAGAGAGAGAAGGGGTGGTGGTAAACAAAGACACTGATAGATGGACTGACTGACGGTAAGAAAGAGATGAGAATATCACATGATTTAATAAAAGTCATACCAGTAGTTATTGGTGCACTAGGCATCATAACAAATAAATTAGAATGATATTATATGATCCGTTGAAATTTCATAACCGTATCCGTGGATTTGAATGTAACATAAAGGACAAATTCATATTAAAATATGGAAAGAGAGTGAGAGAGAGAGAGAGAGAGAGAGAGAGAGAGAGATTTTACAAGAATCCTCTCAGTAATTAGTGGTGAATAGAACAGAATAACAAACAAATCGCGAAAGGGCACCTCTGGTGACGTAATGGTTAGCAAGCTAGACCAGCTCACCGATAAAGTCAGTTCGAGTCTCACTGAGTGCCTCATTCATGCGGCTTCGTGCCACACCAAAGCAAAAGCTTAGTTAATCACAACAAATAAATTCGAGTATTAGGATAACATACCGGCTCATTGGCTTAGTGGCTAGAGTGTTCGCCAATGGTCTGGGAGACCTGGGTTCAATCCCAGGTCTCGTCATAACAAAGACTTTAAAAATGGTATTTGATACCTCCTTCCTCAGCAATATAAGGTACGTATCAAGTGTAAAGTTGAGCAATCCAGGAAAAGGAGTAGCGTCCTCCCCTACACCTTGATGTAGTAGCTATTGAAAAAGGAGCCTTTGGGTCGCCTTCGACTTCGGTCGACAACTTTACTTTATTAGAATGACACAGTTTGCATTTGTACAAACATCTACACCCGATACGTGATTGTCATCTAAAGAAAGAAGTTGTGACTCATATCGAAGGCATAAACCCTAGATTTATTTCTGTGATCCATTCATAAGTCTAAACAGCTGACCCGTGGAAATTTTACGGTTTAATTATAAACAACAAAACCAATACGACTTTTTAAAAGCTTTATGAGTTACATCTAAATATAAATATATTTTCTTCCTGGCATTTGTCAGTCTGGAAAGACTATAGATCTGCAACAGCATCTCGGCATAGGCTGAGCCAAAGGTTATATTCATATATAAAAAAAAAAATGCCAACCTACAATTTTTTAATGTCATTGAAACAGAGAAAAATGTCATTTTGAAGCCAAATAAACTTTAGTAACAAAGGTCAATCAATGATAATGATTTAAAAAAAATAAATCAAAGGTTAAATTGTTTAATTTAAATCACAGATGAGATAGTTTCTTTTCAGTTTAGTCTAATGACCGATGGGAAGGCATAAATACTAAAATAGCTTGGCAGTATCAGTTCTCTAGACTTGCTTGGTAATCAGTTTAAGAGAAGGTCAATACTGGATTCAAACCTCAGCTACTTTGTGGTCATATCGACTCATACTAAAGACTTTAAAATCCCTAAGGTAGTCTGATGTCTTCGAATTCGCTCTGGAAACGTTTGCAAAGAGGCTGGTGTTAAATACTATGAGCCGTTGCCTACATCAGTCACAACATTGGTAGCATGGAGAAAGTTAATTTGCAGCGAAAGCAATTGCTTGTTTTTATACGATCTTGCCCAGGGCTCCAGTTCTGGGGATTCATCGTCTTTTTGCCATACCTCTCAGGACAACTCTGACCCGGCGTGGTTGAATCTGTTAGGGTCCTGTCTATGGTTCAAGTAGATCTTTTGGAGCATTATTTGTATCAAATAGGAATATCTGATGTCTTATAACTGCATTCAAATTATTGATAGTAAAAATAGTTACTTGAAGGTGTAATTGATTACACAAGATTGGTTGGTTGGTTGGTTGGCTTTTATGGCATATCAACCATTGTTGGTTATTTAATGCCAAATCCTTTATATATATATATATATATAAATATATATATATATATGAATTGGTTTTGTTTGGTTTTATGGCATATTAACCGCCCTCGGTTATTTGACGACAAATCCTCTTTATATATATATATATATATATGTATATTGAATTTAAATTATTTGGTTTGGTTGTGTTTTATGGCATATCAACCTTTCTAGGTTATTAAATGTCAAATCCTGTTTATACATATATCTCAAATATATATATATATATATATATATATATATATATATATATATATATATACTTTATAAACACATTTTGTGTGCAAAATTTTTAATTCAGCATAAACTAATTTTTTGGCTCGCAATTTAATGGTTTAAAACATTTCGATTTAAGTCTCAGTTTAACATTAATCGTTTGTTTGGACAAAGTTTGTAGGTAATTTCATTTTTAAATGAATTAGAACTAATTTGTTTTCAGACTAGTATTGCTATTTTTTCAACACAGTTAAATAGTTTTACTTATTGTTATCTAACACTAATAAATCTATTCAATCTCAATCATTTGTTTGCAGTGTCGTGGTTACAAGTATTGGTATTTAACACTAATTGTTCAATTCAACCGTACTCATTCGTTTGTCTACACTAAATAGTTTCAAGTATAGCTATATATCACTAGCAATTCAATTAAATATCAGTCATTTATTTACAGTTAAATGATCAAGCATCAGTCTTTGAGTGGTATAAGTGATTCAAGGAAGGCAGGGAGTCTGTGAGGGATGATGAGAGGGGTGGGAGGAGTAAGGAAGTCAAAACACCAGAGTTGATTGGCCAAAGTGTGAGGGTTAGGGTTAGGGTTACTATGCTGAGGTTTTAAGGGGGTTCAGGAAGAGATTCAGTCGGAAGACGCCAGCACTCTTCAAATAGGCTCAGTGGCATTTCCTCCAGGACAATGCACCAGTCCACAACTCCATCCTTGTCACAGACAATTTGACCAAGATGGGCATCAATACAGTTCCTCGCCCTCCCTATAGTCCAGATCTTGCTCCCTGTGACTTTTTGTTATTCCCTAAGCTCAGAGGCTGTCGTTATGAGACAATTGAGAAGATGAAAGAGGCTGTGTCGAAGGTCACACAAGAGGACTTCCATGGGGCCTTGCAGAAGTTGTTGGAACGGTACAACAAGTGGATTGCAGCCGGAGGAGATTACTTCGAAGGAGAATAGAGTTTCATGAATGTACTGTCAATAACAGTGCCCATACATCTGGAAACTTATCGTATGCACCTCGTATATATATATATATATATATTACAAGGTAGAGACCGATGGTGTCATGCTTTAAGCTTTCGTCTGACGAATACGTAAAGCATGAAACCCAGGATCGCAGACACTACCTTGTAAAAGCAAAGTTGGCGAACTTAGTCGAGGGTGAGCCGTGGACTCCCTTTTCAATAGATGCCACACCGAGTTGTAGGGTCGGGCGTTACTCCATTCTCTGGATTGCTACACTTTACCCTTGATCTTTACCGGATAATACTGAGTATTAAGGAAGGCGGCATCAAGAACCATTTTTGAGTCTTTGGTATTTAACCCCTGGTCTCCCAGACCATTGGTAAACACTCTACTTATTAGGCCAATATTGATATTATCCAGAATGGGTATGCAAGAATTGATTTGAACCCTTAGAAAATGCAAAGTTTTTATTAAAATTACATTTCAGATTCATTTTTCTATCAACACATTCAATAATAACATCATCATGGGATGAAGAATTTGTAGGTTCAGTTACTTTGTTTTAATGGTATATCAAATTTCGTGGGTTATTTTAAGCCAAAGCAATCCTTGTTGAAAGGCAATGATGGTACAATTTAATTCATAGCTGGGAGAATAAGAGGGTTCATACCTTTCCGAAGGGCAATAGTCTGAAAGTGAACACAATGCCAAAGCCATCTATATAGAAGAACAGCAGTAATACTTTTTAACCCATAGCTGGTAGGGATAAGTGTGTTCATACCTTTCTCAAGGGTATTAGTCCGAAAGTTTTCGTAATAGCACGACTTGAGTTTGAAATCACGCACTACATCCCTTGGACCTGCTTCATTGAAAAAAGAGTGCATTCTCATAATTTTTCAAATCTGCAAATTGTATATTTCGGCTTCAGTTTCTTTATCTAATGTCATATCAACTTTCTTGGGTTATTGAAGCCATCCTTGTAGAAAAATATAAGTATTACTGTTTAACTCATAGGTAGGAGGGTGAGGGGGATCATCAGTTTCCTCAGGGTTTTAGTCTGGAAGTGAATGTAATAGCGTGATCGGAAAGGTATGAATCCAATTATTCTCCCTCCAGCTATGGGTAAATAGTAGGGCAGACTGGGTTTTTCAGCCTTGGTGAGGCAACTAGTCTAGGAGAAGGAAAATTTTGAATTCAAACCTGTTAAACTCCGCTTAAAAATTGACCTTGTATCATATCCTTCCCGAGCGGAGGGGTTGGGTAAATATGGAATAGCGTTATCGGGGATCGAACTCGCCTACTGTGATATCGGTGTCCAGCACTTTAGCCACTACGTCATGAGAATTCCCTTTTGTGACAGCTTCGTATAAGTTTCGATTCATGCATACCCCGCTCCACATAAAAATGACCTTGTGTCAAATTTGGCCTGATTGGATAAATCCTTCATCCATATATGCATAAATGAATGGCTTTGCTTTGATCAAGACGAATCCCAGTCAGCCATTTTTTAAATCGATTTAAGGACTTTGAATGTGAAAATGAGAATGAATTTCAATGGAATTTAAATTCTCAATAATTTTTCAAAGTTTTATTCTAACGACACGTCCTTTCTAATTGTATTATGAAGAAGAACTTAGCGTCCAGTATTTTTTGATTTCAAAATCCTTACAAGTCAGACATTTTTGTCGCTGCAGAACACGTTCATGTGCTTTATTGTACAGACTCAGTGACAGCAGCTAAGATTATGTTTGAGTTTGCAAGTTATTACGTGACAAATAATAAAACTGACTGAAACAGTTAAATAGAATCTTGACGTTGAACAATGTGTACCCAGTCAATCCACTTCGGTTTTATACGAGGGTCATTCAATAAGTAAAGTGAAATATTGCCTTCGGAGTTGGCAATAGGAAGTACTTTTTACAGTTGAACTTTTTTGGGTCTTTCCATGTTCCAAAAAATATCAAAATGACTTTCTTTACTGACGGCCAGGAATTTTTTATTTTCTGCAGAGTCCGAGTGATTCTATTCAATAAACTGCTTTTTTTAAAATTCAATGGCCCAGTCAGCCTGCGATGCAGAATACATTGACTGCATCTCTGCAGAGAGATAAAACTCCCCAAACGAATGGCCAAGCCGGCTAGGGCTGCAAAATACACCGTCTGCATCTCTGCAAAGGGGTAAGACTCCCCAAACAAATTGTCCAGCCGGCTGGGTTTGGAGAATATACCGACTGCATCTCTGCAGAGGGGTAAAACTCCCCAAACAGATGTCCTCGATATGACATTAAACAATCTAATGGTGATACTCCAGTAATGCTGGAGCTTTGGGGAATGCAGAGCACTCCTTTATTGTCATCGCTTCCAGGTCCACTCTGGTCTAGACTGGTAACACCTGATAGGGTCCAATCTATGGGTTAAATAAAACTAAACAGTGTGCTTGTGCGAAACTAAATTGTTATAAATAGATCTATTTTCACATTTAAACTGCGTACTTATGCTAAACTGAATTGTTTGAAATAGAACTGTTTGATCATTTAATTGTGCGTAAATATATGATTGATGTTTAATTGAATTGTTAGTAAGTTGACAACCTTAGTCGAGGGATAGCTGAAGGCTCCTTTTTCAATAGCTACTACACCGAGGTATAAGGGAAGGCGCTACTCCTTTCCCTGGATTTCTCCACTTAACCCTTGATACGTACCTTATAATGCGAAGTGTTAAGCAAAGAGGTATCAAGTACCATTTTAAAAGTCTTTGGTATGACTCGACCAGTGATTGAACCTTGGTCTCCCGGACCATTGGCGAACACTGTACCCACTAACATGATAATAGCTGAAAAAATTAATGTGTGTGCAAACAAATGCTTAGTAGCAAATAGAATTATTCGTATTAGACAAATAAGTGAAGCAATTTAACTGTGAAAAAAAAAAATCTCGGGTACGTTTAAAAATGTTATCTACAAAATGTGTTTAGAAATTGTATATTTAATACATATGTATAAAAGGGATTTGGAGATGCCTGTGGTGTAATGGGTATCGTCGCAGGAAATGGACACGGTGACACGAGTTCAAATCCTGGACGAGACTGATTGCATTTCACATAGCACTTGGGAAAGTTATGAATCCAATTATTATTATGGGTAAATAGTAGAGCAGACAAGGTTCTTCAGATTTGGTGAGGCAACTAGTCTAGGAGAAGGAAAACTCTGAATTCGAACCTGTTTAACGCTTAAAAAATTGACCTTGTGTCATATCCTGCCCGAGCGAAGGGGTTGGTAAATATGATAAAAGGGATTTGGCATTAAAAACGTACGATGTTTAATATACCATAAAACCAAACTAAACTAAACTAAAAATGAAATTACCAACAAACTGCGCAAAAAAAAAAAAAAAATGACTGATTGTAACTTTTGTAAATTGTAACTTTTATATAGCAGTTCTTGAATCTAACTGTGTGCAAAAAAATGAGCTCAGACTCGTTTAAAAATGTTATCACGAAAATGTTTATAGATCAAATATATTCAATAGATATGTATAAACACGATTTGGCATTAAATAACCAGCAATGGTTGATATGCCATAAAAACCAACCAACCAACCTTTCAAATCAGGCTCAGATTCAGAATGGCAAACCTACGTTTCGCCCATTTGTGAATATTTTTTTTTACGAAAACACACTTATCCGTACATGTCACGTGTTCTCCTGTAAATTTCACATGGTTTGCACTTCTCAGCCAACAAAAAAGGGATGACAGACCTCTGTTCAAGCCTGGAGCATGCTGTTTGATTTGCTACCATTTTGAATAGCTTCAAAACAAATACTTTTGCGAGGGTAAGATGATTTTTGAGATAAACCAAACAATGCAGTGGGGGGTGTCATCGTGGTGTAATGGTTAAAGCGCTGGACTGCGGAATCGTAGTTCGCGAGTTCGTACTCAAGTCGCACTATTACGTTCACTTTCGGGCAAATACCGTTGGGAAAGATATGAACTCCCTTATCGTCCCAGCTATGGGTTAAATAGTACCACTATTGTTCTTCGAGGAGAATGGCTTTGGCATTAAATAACCAACAAAGAGTTGATATGCCATTAAACAAAGAAACCAACCAAACAATGCAGAACTTACGTTTATGGAAAAATAATTCCGAAAAAAAAATAGTTCCCCTCAAAAAAAAAAAGAACCCTTATTTTTTGAATGACCCCGGTATTTTTACAAATACATTATTTAAAAGAGTTGTTCATTCGAAAGATTAGAGTTCGGAAAAATTCACTACTCCTTTATTATCAAGAAGTAGTGAATTGGATGGTTAATCCACCACCCGATTTAAAAACTTAAACATTAATAAAATTGTTAGAAATAAGATAGCGCGCAAGACACAATTTGTGTCCTTGTGGTGTAATGGTTAAAGCAATGGACTGCGGAATCGCAGTAAGCGAGTTCGTACTCCAGTCGCGCTATTAAGTTCCCTTTCGGGCAAATACCCTTGGGAAAGGTATGAACCCCCTTATCCTCCCAGCTATGGGTCAAATAGTACCATTACTGTTCTTCTCGGAGAATGGCTTTGGTATTAAATAACCTACAAAGGTTGATATGCCATTAAGCAAAGAAACCAAACCCTTACGAAAGGTATGAACCCCCTTATCCTCCCAGCTATGGGTTAAATAGTACCACTACTGTTCTTCGAGGAGAATGGCTTTGGTATTAAATAACCTACAAAGGGTTGATATGCCATTAAACAAAGTAACCAAACCCTTACGAAAGGTATGAACCCCCTTATCCTCCCAGCTATGGGTTAAATAGTACCACTACTGTTCTTCGAGGAGAATGGCTTTGGTATTAAATAACCGGCAAAGGTTGATATGCTATTAAACAAAGTAACCAAACCAAGACACAAATAATGTCAGACAAATTGTATAGTCTTTACGAGGCGCTAAAAATCGAGATCTTCTTTTTGATTAATCTTTATAAAAAGAAAGTCAATATTTGGCCATAGGATAAAGTCAAATAAAAAAAATACAATAAAAAAAAAAAAAGTAAACCTTATAAAAGCCTTTATATTTCTGAGAAATTTACAAACAAAAAAGTGTTTATTTTTCCATGCAAACAATTGGCTCAAGAAGCTGAAATTTTTATACAGTGTACCCGGATATAAGAGAAACCCGGATATAAGAGAGATTTTTTATCTGGTACCAAATTAAAACCTGCGTTAGCTAAACAAAATAGTCAAAACCCGGATAAAAGAGACTTCGTCTCCGGTCCCCGAAAACTCCCTTATATCAGGGTTTTACTGTATCTATATTTTTGCATTTATTACCCAAGAGGCGTATTCACACGAGTTTTAAAATTCATTTGAGATACTTAGCAGATGACAATATTTGACCGACCGTGAAAAATTTGAAGAAGCAAAACTCAAAATAATTCAAGAAATCTTTCCCTCCAAAATTGTCAAAATACACTATTTTAACCAATTAAAATCATAGATGAATGATCAACTTTTTAATCTAATATCGAGACTACTTAAACTTTTACAAATAGTGAAGAAATAAGAATACAGGTACTATATATATATATATATATATGTATATTTAGGCAGCATTTCTTCGTTAATGCAAATTTCATTAAACATAATAGAAAGAAAATATGTAGACATAAAATGTCTATTATGTTTAATGAAATTTGCATATATATATATATATATATATATATCCCAGGTAGCGTCATACCAAAGACTTTTAAAATGGTACTTGATACCTCCTTGCTTAACACTCAGTAATATAAGTACGTATCAAGGGTGATGTGGAGCAATCCAGGGAAAGGAGTAGCACCCTCCCTAACATCTCGGTGTAGAAGCTTTTGAAAAGGGAGCCTTTGGGTCGCCCTTGACTACAGTCACCAACATTACTTAGAACCTATATATATATATGTATGTGTTACATGAGAAACTGAGATGACAGTTTATTTTTCTGTCCTACAGAGCGTAATCTTGATTAAAAAGGTTTTTCGGCCTGGCCCACATAAGAGAAAGCTTTTATAGTGCAAACGACATGAAGGAGCTGACCCAAAATATTGAAATAAAAAATGTAATGTCCTTCCTAAAAGCGATAAATATATACGGAAAAACCAAAAAGAAATTTCAACACGACCAACTTTTTCCTACAAGCTGTTCCTCTACAAGGAATACTTCAACAAAATCTGATCCTTTCCATAAGCTGTCCACCCCCAACCCCAATCTTTTTACTTCAAGACTATTCTCTACAAATAAACATTCAATAAAACCTGATTCTTTCAGGAAAACGTTTTCTTACAAATAAATTTCAATATAACAGACCTTTCTGTTTCTCCCTTTTTTAAAACTTGATTTGGCGTTAAATGACCGAGGAGGTTGATATGCCGTAAAACAAAAACAAACAAAAATGTTTTTAATCGATTTGCTTTTCACACACACACACACACCGTGTGGATGGGTATGTGTATGTGTGCATTAAAGTATGTCTGTTGGCGTGTTTATGTTTTTGTGGTTGAACCCCTTTGCTTATATTTATTCAAATATATGTTTACACCTAAAGAAGCTAAGACGAAATAAATTCCTAAAACAGATAGAGTAGAATACTGGTGTCTAGGAGAAAGAAGTCTTCAACCTATTTACGTGTTCGATTGATATTATTGACTTTTCCTATATTTGTAACACTAACTAAACACGTGTATTAGGTAGATCAATTGAATTAAAATCAAGGTGAACATTTTGGATGTAAAAAAGTGTAAAGATAAATCTTCCTGGGTTATTTAATGCCAATGCGATCTTTGTAGAACTTTTTGAGAGCGATAAGGTGGTCACAAAGTGAAAGTACGTTCACCGGATGGAGACACAGAATACTTTGACATAGTAGCCGGAGTACTGCAAGGGGACACGCTAGCCCCATACTTCTTTATCATCTGCCTAAACTACGTGCTTAGAACATCGATTGATAAAATCAGAGAAAACGGCGTCGAGCTGACAAAGAAAAGAAGAAGAAGGTAGCCCGTAAAAACAATTACCGACCCCGACTACGCCGATGACATAGCGATACTGGCGAATACACCCAGCCAGGCCGAAACATTACTGCATAGTTTGGAACGAGCCGCCGCAGGCATTGGCCTCCATGTCAATACACACAAAACTGAATATATGTGCTTTAATCAAACAGGTGATATTTCCACACTAGATGGAACCTCTTTGAACAGAGTAGACAAATTCACCTACCTAGGAACCAGTGTCTCATCAACCGAAAAAGACAGCGACACACGGCTAACGAAGGCATGGACAGCTATCGATAGGCTATCGATCATATGGAAATCGGACCTGACCGATAAAATGAAACGCAGTTTCTTCCAGGCAGCGGTCGTATAGATACTGCTGTATGGATGCACTACTTGGACGCTAACAAAACGGCTGGAGAAGAAACTGGACAGCAATTACACAAGAATGTTGCGAGCAATACTGAACAAGTCTTGGCGGCAATACCCCACAAGAAACCAACTCTACGGCCACCTACCTCCTATCACGAAAACTATCCAAGTTAGACGAACCAGACATGCAGGACACTGCTGGAGAAGCAGGGACGAGCTCATAAGTGATGTACTCCTATGGACCCCCACATATGGCCGAGCAAAAGCAGGACGACCAGCTCGAACATACATACATCATCGTGGTGTAATGGTTAAAGCGATGGACTGCGGAATCGTAATAAGCGAGTTCGTACTCAAGTCGCCCTATTACGTTCACTTCCTGGAAAATTCCCGTGGGAAAGGTATGAACTTCCTTATCCTCCCAGCTATGGGTTAAATAGTACCACTACTGTTCTTCTAGGTGAATGGCTTTGGCATTAAATAACCTAAAAAGAGTTGATATGCCATTAAACAAAGAAACCAAACCCTTGGGAAAGGTATGAACTTCCTTATCCTCCCAGCTATGGGTTAAATAGTACCACTACTGTTCTTCTAGGTGAATGGCTTTGGCATTAAATAACCTAAAAAGAGTTGATATGCCATTAAACAAAGAAACCAAACCAAACCATCCGAATGCGAAAAACTCAAAAACTGGCAAAAATATCCAGGGTAACCAAATTGTGCCTCACATTACTAAAAATAATTTCAAAACTTTAGACTCAAACTAGTAGGGGGTGTCCTCGTGGTGTAATAGTTAAAGGAATGGACTGCGGAATCGTAGTAAGCGAGTTCGTACTCCAGTCGCGCTATTACGTTCTCTTTCGGGCAAATACCCTTGGAAAAGGTATGAACCCCCTTATCCTCCCAGCTATGGGTTAAATAGTACCACTACTGTTCTTCTAGATGAATGGCTTTCGCATTAAATAACCTTACAAAGGTTGATATGCCATTAAATAAAGAAACCAAACCATCCTGATTGGATGTTTTTTAGGTTTGGGAGCCAGTGTTTTTCTTTTTAGTAAAAAAAAAATATCTAAATGAGTTTAAGTCGGAGAATATTTTTCAAATTTTTTTTACTAATGTGGCGCCTTTATGGGTTCGGTTATAGTAAATAGAAACAGTGATCCGACTTCAAATTCCTGGACGAAAGTGTTTGCGATTCCTATCGAATACTGATAATTTGAACAAAACCTTTTTCTCATAAATGGGACCTTAAAAGGTACTATAACTCTGAGGAAAAAGGGAACTGGGAGTTATGGCAATCAAGAGGTACTGCAGTCTTCAAAGATCTCCAGAACTAAAGCCTCATCATCAGATAGGGTTTAGTATCATACCAAAGATACTCTCTTTTGGAAGAAGGTCTCAACCCTCTACAGGGGGTTGGGAGAGCTAGCATATTCTAAGACCCCCACGGACAGGGTAACCTAATGTTTCAGTTGCAATCATGTTCTGGAATACTGAACATCGTGCATTTGCGGTTGGAACTTTTTTTTTAAATGGCGAGTCAGTCATTGTAGAGGTACTCTATGTGGTGTAGTGGCAAACGTATTGGATTGTGACATCGTAGTTTGCAAGTTCGAACCCCAGTTTCGTTTTTACGTTCACTTTTGGACAAATACGTTTGGGAAAGTCATAAACCCCACTTTTTGGCCCAATTAAGATTTAAATAGTCCCACTCATGTCCCTCTCCAAGAATGGCTTCGGGATTAAATAATCCACGAGGACTGATATACCATTAAACGAAGAAATCAATCTGAATTAAATCATACCGTTGAGATGAATTTTCTGTTGATTGGTTTGGATTCTAATCTATCTATCTATCTATCTATCTATCTATCTGAGTCTGTTCATATCTATCTATCAATCAATCTGTAACATACCCATATATGAATATGTGAAATAGACATAGCATGTTCATCACTCATATATAGTAATTTACGAAGCTCTTTTGCTTCGATGTGGCACAAAGCCGAACGAATGGGGCACCCAATGAGACTCGAACTCACTCGTGTAAGTTTGTTAGTCAAGCTTGCTAACCATTACACCACCAAAGGTGCCCTTCATAACTCATATATAGATAACATGGGAATCCCGAAGCACGAAAAACACTTAGGACTTCTTAGTTCATGTACGAAACTTTTTATTACCTTTGAGTTAAAAGGTTTTTCGACATAAGGAAGAGAGAGGCACAATCTTTCTATGACGACTTTTCCATCTGCCCCAAACCACGTGCGGCACCCGCCGCAAACTACTGGTCTCGCCTCGGCGAGACCCGAAAGACAACCTTCCCGTTCGGACGCAGGAACTCAACCAACTGACTTTTCTCAAATCCCCGAAATCCTCCGCGCACACTTCCGGTGCATGACGTCATTCACATCCCGCGGTCACATTATCTGGGATTTTTATTTTGACATCTCTGAATGACACATCCTCCCCGCACGCGCGTGAACACCTGCGCTCATGTTGCACCTAACTAACCCATGCGCTAAGCGAAAGGTTCTCAGCCTAACTAAACCGAAAGGCAAGATATATAAAACGAAATTCTTCGGCCATTATATTACATATCTATCTATCTCAGAGTTTTTTGTCTCTCTCTTAGTCTAACGCCTTTAGGAAAGACAGGAATAAAACTGGGTTCTTCAGCTTTAGTTTGGTAATCAGTTTACGAGAAGGAAAACCAGCTGTACTCCGTTGAAAAATTTGACCTTTTGTTACATCTATCCTTTGGAAGAAGATTTGGATAAATATATAGTAATGGGGCTAATATAAAAGATTTCTGAAATGTTTGTATATGAGGCAAAGGATTGCAAAAGAAACAAGCAGTCATTTCAAAGAACTACAAAAACTCGCGTATAATTCAACAAATTTTGCAATAGAAATCTTTCTTGTCGGCTGGAGGATGATGAAGGAAGTTGACGTTCCTTTGTTCGGAATCTCATTTACCACAAGGATAACATCCCAACTTCTTGTCTCAGTTTGATAACATGAATAAATGGATGCGTAGATGTCTTATCTCGGAGTATATTTTTATATTCATCCAACTCTTTAGTCACTCATCTGTCCAATTGCCTGGGGCTGTAGACTACACCGACTGCAGAAGGGTAAGATACAAACAATCTGATGGTAAGACAGCAATATTGGACTTTTGGGGAATGTGGAGTACTCTGTCATAGCCAATCCTTTCAGGTCCAAAGAGAGGTAGCACCTGATAGGGTCCTATCTATAGGGCAAATAGAATTGCGTGACATTAAAAATGTTTGCTGAAAATAACTTGTGCTAAATTGAATTGTTAGAAATAGAACTGTTTGATCATTTAACTGTATGTAATGAGTGATGTTTAATTGAATTTTTTGTGATACATAGCAATAATTGAATCCATTTAACTGTGTGAAAAAAAAACTGAGCTCAGGCTCGTAAAACATTCTATCAAGAAAATGCAATAACAAATCATATATATTATATACATAAACAGGATTTGGCATTAAATAACCTACGATTTTTGATATGCCATAAAACCCAACCAAACCAAACGTTCAGTCGTTAGAAGACTGGTACACAACGTTATTTTTTAAACGGAGTAGAGCTGGTTTGATTTCCGAGTTTTCCTTCTCCTAGACTGGTTTTCTAACCAGGACGATAGAAGTCAGTCTGGTGTATTATTTACTGACAGCCCGGGAAAACAGATGAATATCCGTCTTCCCTAACGGAAATGCAAACAGTCTTGTCTAGGATTTGAACTCTGGTTGCCGATTCAGTTTACTTCGATAATAACCATAAAGCTAAGAGCGCTTACCCTGGTTCATAAGAGAGTTCGATCAGTGTCTCACAATTATAGCCTTGTGTCATACTAAGCGAAACCTAGTCACTAACTTGGGATACAAATGAATTGTTATCCTATTCCACACCATCAACCCGGAAGCTATCGCAGAATATAAGATAAAAATGAAAGAAAAAAAGTTAAATGAAAAAAAAAAGTGTATGTTTCCTTCGGAATAAACAAATGACCTAAAAATAGTTGATTCACCCAATAATAATGTGAATAATCAATTGATTGCATCGATTTTTCAGTGATGCGAAGATTAAACTGAAAAATGTTGGATCGATGTTCGGGCATTTATAGTAGTCAGTGTACTGTGAACGGCTTTCGACACTTTGTTGAGATTTTTTTTTTCCTTTTTTTAAAAATTTTTTTCATCTTTTATTTTTATCTTTTTTTTTATTGAAGACAGAAGCACGTGCGACCCGAAACTAGTTTTCAGTCGAGAAAAAATTTGAAACGGGCACCTGTTTCCCTTCAAACAAAGTAGAAGAGAAGAAAGAAAAGGAAAAGAAAAGTATATTCATATATATATATATATATATATATATATATATATATATATATATATATATATATATAGATAGATAGATAGATAGAACGAGAGAGAGTGAGAGTGAGAAAGAGAGAGAGATAGAGTGTTAACAGAGAGGAGATATCTATTTAGAGGAAATAAAAGATGGTAGACATGGTGAGAGAGAGAGAGAGAGAGAGAGAGAGAGAGAGAGAGAGAGAGAACAAAGAAGAGAAAGAGAAGTACAGGAAAAAGAGGAAAATATTTATTAATTAGATAGATAGATAGATAGAGAGATAGATAGATAGATACACGTATATCGTAAACCGAAGAGCTCTTGGGAAATAGAGGCGAATTTATGTTGGTAGATTTAGACCGAGTGAAACGTAATATTATTAATTGTAAAATCTATTAGATAACTTAAAAAATATTGCAGAAGGAATTATTAGGAAAACGTACAAATTAAAATGATTAAGGAATGATAAACGTTAAATGAAAAAAAAACGCTCAGAAGAAATAAAAAAATTTTCACTAACAAAAAAAAAAAAAAAAAAAAGATATGAAATGGTAAATCCTTGAAAAGGAAGCAAAGTAAAATAGACCGGTTACTATTCAACATTTGACACCAAACAGTCAAATTTTGTGCAAGAGAAAATCTTTCTAAAAATCAACCAAATTTGCATAATGAACGCTTTTCGTGTGAGACTTATTTTATCAATTGAATTACTGATTAGAAAATCTGGCAAGTACTGCATGGGACATTTGGAACTACTAGGCATCTGTTTCGACCTTATAAGGTCTGATCAGCTGAGTGTACCGTGATCTCTCCTACTGGAGATTGAACCAGCGACCACAGAGAAGAAACACTACCGCTGAGCTACTGGCCCACATCGCTCAGTGGTGATGCCAAATTAACTAGTCACCGTAACTGTGCGGCTAATTAATCTGACGTGTCTTGTAATTATATTCAGCTCAGCATTTTGTGGTTGCTGGTTCGATCTCCAATGGGAGGAGATCACAGTAAACACTGCTGATCAGACCTAATATGGTCGAAACAGTTATCCAGTAAATCCGTATATCACGCGCAGTGCTTGCCGGATTTTCTAATTATAGTAATTCAATTTATAATATATAAATCTTCTATTCAAAAATAAGAAATCTATGGAACTGTTCTTCTTATGATAAAAAAAAGCTTCCCAGTCGTTCATTAGTGTTTAACAGTTCTATGAAACTGTGAGACTGCAAATACATATTTTTCTTTTATAGTGGTGAGAGCTGGTTTAGATACAAACCACACTTTGACTGAAAAGAATCGAGCATCAGTTTGTCAGGGATTCTTGGAACAACACTTAAAGTTTTGAAATCAGAGGTTTTACTTCTAACTCAGTTGCCTCGCTTGGAATAAACAGAGTAGTCAAACTCTGAATTCAAACCTGTTAAACTCCGTTTAAAAAAATTGATCTTGTGTCATATTTAGCCCGAGCGGAGGGGTTGGGTAAATATGATAAACAGTCTAGTCAACCTTGCACTTTACCCATATCTGGGAGGAGAGGAGAAAGGCGCCTTTCCGAAGTGAAACGCCAACTGCGACGAACAGAATTCGAACTCAGTTTGCTCCTTTCCGGTGCCAATAACCATTACGCCTTATAACCGTTACGCCTGATAACCGTTACGCCAGTATGCCAATAACTGTTACGCCATATAATTCTGATGTAATTAATTTCTGATGTAATTAATAAAACTATCAATCTTAGTGATATTACATTGGTATTGAATAATGATTATCAAACTGAAATCGCAGACACACTAATGCAAGATTCATCCTTGTCTAGTGATGCAAAGTTGAGCCAAGAGCCTGTCTCTGTTAGATAAAAAACAGTGGAAGAGAGAGAGAGAGAGAAGAAGAAGAAGAAGAAGAAGAAGAAGAAGAAGAAGAAGAAGAAGAAGCAAAGCTTTTATTTATAAAAGAAGAATGACTTAGAAAGTGTCACCTTTTCAATGAAACACCAAATCAAATGAAACTGTGGAATACAAGAAAGAATAAGATGTCTATCTTCACACACACACACATACGCACACGCACACACACACACACGCATTTATATATATACATATATATATATATATATATATGGTTATATATATATATATATATAGATAGTTAACATACTGGACTACGACATCGTAGTGAGGGAGTTAGAAATCCAATCGCACTATTACATTCATTTTCGTACTGATATCCTTGGGAAAGGCATGAACCCCTTGATACACCCGCATTTATAGGTTAGATAGTATCACCAAGGGCCTGCAAGAATATCTTTGGCATTAAATAATCCCTCAATCTCAGTTTGTTCATATCTATCTATCTATCTCAGTCTGTTCATATCTATCAATCTATTCATTGTACACATGGAATATTTACATATGAATGTAGAAAAGTGACGTCAGTCAACTTAGAAATACTACGTAATTAACATAAAACAGTAGGGAAAAAAAAGAAAAAAATTAAAGAATTTTCATTCCTTTTTTTCATAAAAAATATTTTTTTATGAAACATTAAATATCAATTACACTTCCCTGACGATAGTCAAATAGACCGCAACATTGGAAAGATTTATATAAAGAATACATCATTTGAATATTTTGATTTTTATATTTGATATTTATGTACCATAGCATTTATTCCATGGGGGTTGAGGACTCTGGCGAAGGAATTGTCGGCCGCCGCTAGCGTAATACAAAGCTCTTCGAAAGAATTGAGCACTCTGGTAGCCGATAGGGTATAAAAAATGTAAACAATCGGCTGCTGCTGCTGTTGCTAAATAAACACCTTAAAAATTCCCTTAGCCAACGTGGTCCGCTTGGTGGCTGGGAGGTCTGAAACATAGTCTAACGTAAAGTTGGACGGGTTTCGATCTCGGCTCCGAGCGTCCTGAGTGTCTAGCCTCACTGAAGAGTTCTGATAGAACGAAACAGTCTGTCTGTGGATGACAATATATATATATCTATATATATAATGAAACGAATACACAAAGGTGGATAACGACAGAGAAATATTGAAAAATGAATTGTCTGCGAGAAAAATGGAAAACTTACGGAGGAATTTCAAGACATTGGAATAAAGTCTTATCAGACATTTGACATTCATCAGTCGAAATCTTTCGAACGTGAACGAGCTGTTTCAAACAAAAGAGTCCGGCACACTTAGATATTTGAAAGAGAAATGTTTATAATTACGTTTCGAAGGGAAAATATGCTAATGAACACGTGAAATATATGATTTTCTGATAATGAAACGAAGCCGATGTTAAAAACTCAACAACGCAATCATGTATGAGTCTATAGTGGTTACTCACGTGGGAGGCACGTGGTGTAACGATTATCGTTTCAGAAAGCGGACACGGTGATCCAGGTTTAAATCTTGGATGAAGACGTCTGTGTTTCACTTTTGCACTAATACCCTTTGGAAAGACATAGATCCCTCTCGTCTTCTCTAAGCTTTAGGTAAATTTGAGAGCTGACTTTGGTAATTCCTTGGTACGGCGATTAGTCCAAGAGAGGAAATACATTGAATTTACACCCGTTATTCTCCGCTTAAACAAAATGACCATGAGAGAGTTTGGATAAATACATACTCAGGCTGGTGAGCTTTGTTATTTGACCATTTTCTTTGAAATTGATTCTCACTGAGTGTCCCATATTCCCGGCCTTGTGTCAAATTAAGCTAAGCTTTTTAAATGACTACTCTAACGTAAGTAAGAGTAAGGTTAGAGACGGTAGTCGAGAGAGACCAGAAAGCTCCCTTTTCAATGGCTATCGTCGTGTAATATTTTGACCTTCGAACCCGGCCAAAAATGCCATTCCAAGGTGATGCACCGGAAGGAAGTGACACATTCTAATGGCAGTTATGAGAGGAAATCGCGTGGGTGGAAATTGGCTGATGAAATGGGACGAGCTAAAAAATTTCCATGGTACACTCATAGACTGATGCACCGGAAGAGAGTGACCTCTGAACTGCATGACAGTTATTTCCGCTTGATGACGATTAAACATTCGATTTCAAAGATCGAGTGGGCGTCGAACGATTATATAACTCAGTTGAGTTCAACGAGCCAGTTGAGTTGGAATTCCAGGGCAGTTGGTGTCGAGATGCGGTAGGGAAAGCCACACCCGGCCGAAGGGGCCCTCGGCAACCCCGATGGAGTTTGGGGACCTGAGAAGTTGCTGATAAGATGTAGCAGATCACCCAGCAGAGGAAGCCCTTAGGCCTCTGGTTGAGCATCAAGAGAACGCGAAAGACACAACGTGACGGCCATAAGAGTGAGGGGTCAAAATATTGCAGTTATGTTCGATCTCCAGCTCCCTCTCACAGTAAAACCCCACACAACCTTTTCGAACCCCTGCAATAAAGTGAGAGGTAAATATTGTTAAAGAAGTCTTCCTGCGTCGTTTATTACTGCATCTGATTAATTTATTGCGTCAGTATGTATCCTGCATGAATATGTATATGTGTATATAAGCATATTTATTATGTGAGTATATAACAGTCGTAGGAAATGGACACGGCGATACGAGTTCAAATCCTGGACAAGACTGATTGCATTTCACATAGCACTAATACCCTTGGGAAAGGTATGAATCCAATTATTCTACCTCCAGCTATGGGTAAATAGTAGAGCAGACTAGGTTCTTCAGCCTTGGTGAGGCAACTAGTCTAGGAGAAGGAAAACTCTGAATTGAAAACTGTTAAACTCCGCTTAAAAAATCGACCTTGTATCATATCCTGCCCGAGCGGGGGAGGGTAGGTAAATATCATTACACCGAGGCGTTGGGAGGGCGTGACTCCTTTCCTTAGATTGCTCCCCTTTAACCTTCCTACGTAGCTTATAATGCTGAGTGTTAAGCAAGGAGGTATCAAGAACCATTTTAAAAGTCTTTGGTATGACGCGACCAGGGATTGAACCTAGGTCTCCCGGAATGCACAGCAAGTACTGCGATTTAGTTGCACAGAGGGTACTTCACAATCGTGGCTTTGAAACCAAGCTTTTTAAAGCTTAGCGAGTGATGAAATAAGTTCAGAGGAAGGAAATCTGGGGAAAGGAAAGAAAGTGAACAAGAGAGAATTGCTCTGTAATTTTATCTATTTATTTTTCTGGTTGCTAAATAAATCAAAACAACATCACGTGATATCATCTAGAGTAAAAAGTACCCGCCTCTTACTCTAGGAAATTTGTTAATTCATATCATTTGGAGGCTAAAAGGAGTGGTCTCATTTGTCACAGTGTTTAAGGAACTCTCCAACGTCTCGAGTTCTCTTGGGTCACGTGACTGGTCTTGAGAAGAGCAAACGCTGATAATTCGCTCTTCCGCAATCAGCACATAGGGACTCCCTCCTTTATATACAAGACCTGATAGGAGTAAGTGGTTTCAACCTTTTTGCATATAACTCTTGTATTGCCTAGGGAGAGAATTGGTTTGTTTTGTTTGGTTGGTTCTGGTTTTAAGGCACATCAACCATTGTAGGTTTTTAATGCCTAATTCCTTTTCATACATATAAACAGTTCTCTTTCAAACAAAACCGCCAAGCATAAGTACCCAGTTTCAATGCCAAAAACAGTTCGATTTCAAACAATTCAGTTTAGCATACAAAATCAGTTCTATTTCAAGCAATTCCGTTTAACATAAGCTCATAGTTTAGTTTTACTGGACCCATAGATAGAACCCTATCAGGTGTTACCATTCCGAGCTAGAGTTGACCTGGAAGCGATTGCGATGAAGGGGTACTCCTAATTTCCCAAAGGGGGTGTCCTCGTGGTGTAATGGTTAAAGCGATGGACAGTGGAATCGTAGTAAGCGAGTTCGTAAGAATACTGCGAGCAATACCGAACAAGTCCTGGCGGCAACATCCCACAAGGCACAAACTATACGGCCACCTGCCTCCCATCACGAAAACTATCCAAGTTAGACGAACCAGACATGCAGGACACTGCTGGAGAAGCAAGGACGAGCTCATAAGTGATCTACTCCCATGGACCCCCACATATGTCCGGGCAAAAGCAGGGCGACCAGCTCGAACATACATTCAGCTGCTATGTGAGGATACGGGATGTCGCCCTGAAGACCTGCCAGAGGCGATGAACGATAGAGAGAAGTGGCGAGAGAGTGACAGGGATATCCGTGCTAACGGCACGACATGATGATGATGATGATGATGAAGATGACCTTTGGGAAAGTTATGAACCCCCTTATCCTTCTAGCTATGGATTAAATAGTACCACTACTGTTCGAGGAGAATAGCTTTGGCATTAAATAACCTACAAAGGTTGATATACCATTAAACAAAGAAACCTAAACCTCATTCCTCAAAGCTCCAGAAATACTGGAACCTCGGTAGGAGACTGTTTAGTTACATATCCAGGACACTCGTTGATGGGGTTCTTACCCCTCTGCAGAGATGCAGACATTGTATTCTTCAGCCCCATCGTCCTAGGCATGGTGGGAACTGCGTTTCCTACTCGTATTGGGTACGATTAAATGTCTTTATCATATTAACTGACTTGTTCTGTCTCCTACCGAATATTCTGTGTTAGGTTACTCTCCTTGGGATAACCTAATGCATTACACGAAACGAGTGTTATGAACGAATTAACACATACAGACAAAACTTGCAAGACACATTCAGGTTAATTGGCCGCGCAATTACCATGACTAGTTAATTTGGCGTCACTTGTGTGCCATATGAACTGATGGCTCATTGGTAGAGTTTCGGCTCTGTGATCGCTGGTTCGATCCCCCGTAGTGGAGATCACAGTATACACTGATGATGAGACTTATAAGGTCGAAACAGCTGTCCAGTGTTTCCGTATGTCATGCGGATTTTCTGGTCATGGTAATTCAATTCACAATATAATTTCTCAACTTAAAAAAGAAAATGTGGAACGAATTAACACCTCGTTAAGACTTATAATATGAAACTACCCTGCGGTTTACCTGAGAGGAAGATTTTCATTCTTTTTTTTAAATTAAAAATATGACTTTTTTGTTCAACAGAATCGCAGCATTATTTGACTGAATTTATAATTTTCAAATCGCTACTTCAAAAATCAATCCAGTTTTAATGTTTAGATTAATCATCTACTCTTCCGCCTTAGATATCCACTCTTGATAAGTGACAAGCTCAAGCTGTGCCCGCACTACAGTATAGCTGCACTTATTGGACTTTAACAAAACGCTTTGTTGAAACTATTGGAACTGCACAAGGACGTTACCTGCTGTTTTGAACAAATCCTGGAAGCAGTACTTTGCAAAACAGCAGCTGTATGGCCACTTACCTCCCATCTTACAATCCATCCAAGTAAGATGAGAAGGACATGCTGGAGAAGTAAGAACGAATTCATAAGAGACGTTCTCATTCGGATTCCTACACATGGAAACGATGGTCGAACGATAAATTTTTTATTCATCAGCTCTATGTTGACAGAGGGTGCCGTCTAAAGGACTTGTCGATATTTAATACAGAGTAATGGAGAAGGAGAAAGAAGGGATTCCGTGCTGTAGTCAGATCTTGATAATGATAATGATAATGAAATGGTTTGAAAAAAGATATATATACATATATATACGTGGTGAATTCAATAGGTTTCCAAACTTTTTTGTACAGGCATTGAAAATTGTCGTAGACACTTGAAAATTCAGTATGTTATTGCTATACATCTTATGAGACGACTAACCAATATTTATAATTTCAGGTTCAAATGAACGGCTACAGCTGGAATTGGAATACACCCTACTAAAGTCTGATTGTCACAGCTGGTGAATTTCAAAAATGCAATCTGGATGTGAGGAAGAACGATATGCAATAAAATTCTGTTTTAAACTTTGAAAAAATGCCATGCGATGAAAGCTGGATCTACTGCTATGACCCAGAGACCAAGAGACAGAGTTCCCAGTGGAAGCTTGCTACCTCTCCCAGACCCAAGAAGGCCAGACAGAGAGAATCCACCCACAAACTTTTGATGATCCCTTTTTTGATAGCACTGGCATGATGTACATGCACTGGGTTCCCACTGGACGGACAGTCAACAAGGAATACTTTGTTGAGATTTTAAGGGAGTTCAGGTAGTGATTCCTTGGGAAGAGGCCAGCACTCTTCAAATCGGGTCAGTGGCATTTCCACCAGGACAATGCACCAGTCCACAACTCAATCCTTGTCACAGACTATTTAACCAAGATGAGCATCAACATAGTTCCACACCATCCCTATTGTCCAGACCTTGCTCCCTGTGACTTTTGCTTATTCCCTAAGCTCAGAGGCTGTCGTTATGAGACAATTGAGGAGATGAAAGAGGCTGTGACGAAGGTCATTGACACAAGATGACTTCCATGGGGCCTTACAGAAGTTGTTGGAACGGTACAACAAGTGCATTGCAGCCGGAGGAGTTAACTTCGAAGGGGACTAGAGTTTCATGTGTGTACTATCAATAAAAGTGCCCATACAAAAAAAGTCTGGAAACTTATTTAATGATCCTCGTATATATATATATATATATGTGTGTGTGTGTGTGTGTGTGTGTGTGTGTGTGTGTGTATATATCTAATCTTCAATCCAGTAAATCCGGGGTAGGCAATAATTCCATCAAAACAAATAAATTATTCAAATTTCGAATATTTAGATATTCCTTGTAACGAGCTTAATGTAAATAAATTCACAGAGCAAATATTATTACTAAATTGTTAATTTTATTGGTTTTTTAGTTGTCTTAATCTGAAACGAAAAGGGACCGGAACTAGCCTTACATGAGTAAAGGCTATACATAGCTAATATGAATTTCTTTTCTATCCCTCCTTCCTTCGTTTGACTATCCCTCCTGTCGGGTTGTATTTTGTTCTAGTTTCTTGTTGAATCTGACGAAGTCCTGTTAAAAATTATTTTGGAGTCTTTGATTCATATCAATGTTCTTAACAGGATGGAAATAAATCAATTATCCTAATGTGACCGAATATTCGTTTTTTCTTAAACTAATATATACATATATATATATATAGGATTTGACTTTAAGCAATCCACAACCTTTGATATGCCATAAAAATTCGACCAACCAGCCAAGTATATCTGGATTTATTTTTTTCGTTCTTATTCTGATTACACCCGTTACCACAACTGCCACTGCAACCGTAACTACCCGTTCCATTTTTTTTCAGATCAATCTGTTTAAAGAATACGAAATCGTAAAGAAAAAACAAACTTATAAATGATAGCTCACTGAAAAAGTTTTCCCACTATAATCACCATAATGATAACGTCATATTTTTGTGGTATCGATGAGATTCAGATCCTATCTTTCTTTCTCCACTCGTTCGACAAACAAGAAGACATTGTGAATAATGATTAGTTGGTTTGTTTTATGGCATATTGTCTTTCACAAGAGTTTGAGTGTGAGCAAATCTCTTTTAGTCTCTAGGACTCTACTTAGTATTCTGTCCGATCTTAATAATGTTATAGTTTAGATGATCTCCACTCGTTCTCTTATTTCCAAGTCCCCCAGTCCCTTTATCAATCCTTTGATGACTGTACTGAGAGTACCAATTAAAATTGGTATCACCGTCATTTTCATTTTCCACCATATTTTTTATTAATTCCCTAGCAAGATCCCGGTACTTATCCTTCTTTTCACTTTCTTTATTTTTACTCTGTGGCCAGCCAGGGCAGCAAAGTGCACAATCATGCAAGTTATCTTTTTCTTGTTGATATATATAAAGTCTGGTTGTCTGGCCAAGATTAGGTGATCAGTTTGTATTATTATTATTATCATTATTATTATTATTATTATTAGTAGTAGTGGTTTACTGTACGCTAAAAAGATAACGACAGTTGTGTTTTTTTTTTGTAAGTGCAAGTTTTTGAGGAGGATGTCAAACGCTATGATAACGTCCAGAATGTTGTTCGGTTTTTCTTTTTGGGCAGCTGATGATGATGATGATGATGAGGAGGAGAATATTCTTCTTCTTCTTCTTCTTCTTCTTCTTCTTCTTCTTCTTCTTTCATTTACCACTGCATACAGAGCATTGACTGTCGTTTTCCGGGAAATGTCAATCCGAAATGAATGGTGTCTGGGTAAAAAATTAAAAAAAAAAAGATGGATCACGAAAAACGAAAAACGATCGTAATGCTTTCTGGCAAAAAATATTCAACAGGGAACAACAATATAATAAAAAAATATATATAGAAATAAAATAAAATAAAAAGTTAAAAAATATTTAAAGGAATAAAAATGAAAATAAATAAAACGAAAAATAGATTCGGAACAAAAATAAAGTCCGCAAATCTAAATTGAAAGCAAAAGAAGAAAGAGAGAAAAAAAAAAAAAAGATTCCTTTACCATGAAATTCTACGTATTTTAAACTATAATTCCAATCGTTTTTATCGAAGCTTTCTTTCAGATTAATCCTGTTAAATGTCGAATGTTTCCTTTCTTGGATTATTCTTTTTTCATTTTTTTTTTTCATTTTTCTTTTTCAATTCTATTTTTCCTATTTCTTCTCTTCGTTACTCGAAGAAAATCTCTCCGAAAGAAAAAAAACCGTACGAATAAAAATCAAACGACCCTGATCTGCGCAGATGTCTTTCATTAAAACTCTTCTGCGCATCCACTCGGGCAATTTGCCCTTTGAAAGTGCATCATATACGCTTTCTTTTTCTTTTTCTTTTCCTTTTTTTTTTTCTTTTTAACTTAACCCTTTCTTTGTACGAAACCAACTAATTCCTCTTTGTCATATTAAAACGTTAACGTCAAAACGCAGCCTCAAGCAAATAGATTTCCAAATTCATTTTTAACGATGTCAAGTATATTGCATGATAACATGAGATTTTCAGCAGACAAGAAGATTTGTTAAGCTCTTTTTCTAGCACTTTTCAAAGCGTTTATGTGGATTTAACTTACAAATAAAAGATTCAATGACAAACTTGCTAAATATTTTCTTAAATTTATTATCTTCAATAAACTGGTAGATTTTTATACATTTTGCAAGTATAGAGGATTGGTTGGTTGGTTGTTTTTTTGGATTTTATGGCATATCAACCTTTGTGGGTTATTTAATGCCAAATCCATTTTGATACAAATTATCAGTTCTATTTCAAACAATTCAGTTTAGCATGAGTACACAGTTTAATTCTAAAAAACATTTCTATTTCAAGCAATTCAGATTATTCAAACAGTTCTAATTCAGCCAATTAGGTTTAGTATAAATATAGATTATATCTTGACACAGTTAAATGACTAAACAGTTCTATATTAAACAATTCAGTTTAGTGTAAATACAGTTTCAATGTCAAAAACAGCTACATTTTACACAATTCAGTTTAGCACAAGTACGCATTTTAATAGTCAAAAACATTTCAATTTCAAGCTATTCAGTTTAGTCAAACAGTTCTTATTCAAACAATTCAATTCAGCATTAGTATGTAGTTTAGTTCTCTTTAACCCATAGAGGGCGTGGAACTGTCTTGATACCTATCTTGGTCAAATAGTCTGTGACAAGGATGGAGTGGTGGACTGGTGCATTGTCCTGGTAGAAATGCCACTGACCCGATTTGAAGAGTGTTGGCCTCTTCCTAAAGAATCTCTTCCTGAACTCCCTGAAAACCTCAACATAGTAACCCTAACCCTAACCCTTTGGCCAATCAACTGTGGTGTATTGACTTCTTTACTCCTCCCGCACCTCTTATCATCCCTCACAGACTCCCTGCCTTCCTTGAATCTCTTATGCCACTTAAAAACTGATGCTAGATTCATGCAAGATGGACGAAAAGCAGTCTGAAGCATTCCACACGTTTCTGTGGCCTTTTTTCCAAGTTTAAAACAGACTTTTATTGCATATCGTTCTTCTAAAGTGTCCTCACGTCCAGAATGCATTTTTGAAATTCACCAACTGTGACAATCAAGCTTTAGTAGGGTATATTCCAATTGCTGCTGTAGCTGTTCATTTAAATCTGAAATCATAAAAATTGGTCAGTCATCTTATAAGATGTATAGCAATAACATACTGAATTTTCAAGAGTCTACGACAACTTTAAATGCCTGTACAAAAACAGTCTGGAAACGTATTGAATGCACCACGTAATTACCCGTTTTTATTGTTCTTCCGGCGCTTTGCATGAATAGAGCCGGACGAAAGGGCCCTCGTAATTTTTCTATTTTTTTAGAATAGTTTTCCCCCTTTTACTAATGATTCCTTTAATCCTTTGCCTGTATGAACTTTCATGTAGCACTAGTTTATTAATATATATATATATATATATATATATATATATATATACACACATGATTTTCAAGCAAAAACTTTGGAGATAAATTTATTCTTAAACGAGTTGTTAGAAGTCATTTGTTCGTGTTCAACTAAATGGTTTCAAGTATTCCTATCTAACACTAATTATTTTATCTAGCATCAATCATTTATTGGCACATATTCATATGGTTTCCAGTATTCCCACCTGACATATATTCCATGAAATATCAATCATTTGTTTGCACCCAGTTAAGTGATTTCAAATGTGCTGCTATCAAGCACTAATTATTCTATCCTGCATCAATCATTTGCTTTCACATAGTTAAATGGTTTCAAGTATTTTATCTCACAGTAATAATTCTGTCGAATATTAATCAATTTTTTGCACATAATTGAATGATTTCAAGTATTACAATCTAACACAAATAATTATATCTATCAAGAATTCCTATGTAATATCAATAATATGCACGTGTATAGTTTCAATAATAATTCGGATTAAATAACTGAACAGTTCTGTTCGCCTCTCAGCCGGGACGCTAACAATCAGAAGCAGTGTACCTCGGAGTAAGGGTCATAGAGACCGATGAAATCAAGAAATAAACAAAAGATGAAATTCTCTTATTTATTCTCAGAATTTAAAAAAAATTAAGATTCAAAACGAAAACAAAAGAAGGAAAAAATTCTGAAGAGAAAGAAAGAAAAAAAAAAGGAAAGGAAAAAAGAAAGAAAGAAAGAAAGTGTTTAGTTGCTCGTACCACGTGACTTCCGGTATCACGAAGGTATAAAAGACGTCGAGTTTCTTGTGCACGTGAGGATCTCGGTCAGTAGTGAGACCAACTTCGGACGTAACATCCACAGCGCGAGACTTATAATTTTTTGTTGGACTGTACGACTTGAGTTAATAAATAATTAACTCTTTATTTCACTGTATATCTCTTCCTTACCACGATACAACAGAAAGAAAGAAAGAAAGAAAGAAAGAAAGGGAAATAAAAAGGAAAAAGAGAAAAAGAGAAAGAACAGGGAAAAAATAAAAAAAGGAAAACCAAATTAGGAGAGAAAGAAAAAGAAGTGTGAAAGAAAAAGGAAATAGATATAAAAAGAGAAGTAAAGAAACATAAAGGGAGAGAGAGAGAGAGAGAGAGAGAGAGAGAGAGAGAGAGAGATAAAGAAATAGTAAGAAAGAAGACGAGGGAAGAAAGGAAGAGAAAAAAGAAGGAAATAAGAGGAAAAGAAGAAGAAGGAAAGGAGGGAAGGAGAGAGGAAAGGAAAAGAAAAAGAAGGCAAGAAAAGAAAGAGAGCAAAGGAAGAGAAAGAGAAGGAAAGAATAGAAAGAGTGAAAAGTAAAGGAAAATGAAGGAAAGAAGAGAGAGAGAGAGGGGGGGAAGAGAAAAAGAAAAAAAAAGAAAAGAAAGAAAAAAGAAAGGAGGAGAAAAAGAAAGAAAAGACAAATAAAGGAAATAGAGAGAAAAAGAAGGGAAGAAGAGAAAGAGAGAGAAAAAGTAGAGAAATAGTTGGCAAGAAGAAGAAAGAGAGAGGAAAGAAAGAGAAGAAGAAGTAAAGAAGAGAGAGAGAGAGAGAGAGAGAGAGAGGAAAGGAAGAAGAAATAACAGGAAAGAAGTGAAAGAGGGGAGAAAAGAAAGAGGAATAGAAGAACAAATTAAAGAGGAAAAGATAGAAAAAAAGAAAACTGAAAACTAAGATGAAAAGAAAGTGAAGAACAAGAAGAAAAGAATGAGAAATTGGAAAGAAAAACTAGGAGAAGAAAAAAAAAAGAAAGAAATATAGCTTGGAATGAAGTAAGAAACATAGAAAGGACATATAAAAAAAGAAATAAAAAAGAAAGTGAAGAAAGAGAGAAAAATAAAAAGAAAGATACAAAGTTGTGAATGGTTTGTGTGCATTAATTGTGTAATGGCATATCAAACCTCGTGGGGTATTTAAAGCCATAGCAATCATTGTAGAAGAACAGTTGTGGTACAGTTTAACTCATAGCTGAAGGGATAAAGGGTTTCTTGCCTTTCCCTGTGGTATTAGTTCGAAAGTAAAAGTAATAGCGCGACTAGAGTTCGAACTCACTTATTACTATATCACAGTCCAGGACGTTAGCCACTACACCCCTGTAAGTTGAAGAAACAAAAAAAGAAAGGAAACAAAGTGATAAAACAAAAAAACGGAATGAAATGAAAAAAGAAGAAAGAAAAAGAAATTTAAAAAAAGAAAGAAAGAAAGGTGAAAAAGATGAAGAAAGAAAAGAAAATGCAAAAAGTAAAAAATAAAGAAAGAAAAAAAGAAAGAAAGAAAAGGAAGAGAGAGAAAAAGAGAAAAGGAAACGGTTACAAGAAAGAATGAAAGAAAGAAAGAAAGAAGAGAGAAAAGGAAAAAAGGAAACGGTCGCAAGAGAGAAAGAAAGAAACTTACAAGTATATCCGAACGTAGAAAGAACGTCAAAGTTGTACTTGAAATTCAAGAAAAAAACTTAAATAAATGAATAAATAACTAAATAAATAAATAAAACCAGAATTTTCTTAAGAAAACATTAAATAAAACACAGAAAGAGCGAAAAAAAAAAAAAAAGAACGAAACACCCAAAAAGGGAATTCATAAAAAAAAAGAAAGACAACGAGAAGAATTGGTAGTGAGGGATTTTCTCAATTTCAAGTCCACTCCAAAATCGATCTTTTCGATTGATTGATTGACAGCTGAGTCAATTATTGTGAAATCAGTTAGCGAAATCGCTTTGAGCCAAATCTATAACCGATTCTTACCTCGATAAATCTCGAACTGTGGAAAAAAGGCCGCGATTTTCAAAGGAAAAACCAAATCTGCTTCTGTCGTTATTTTGATGCGCCAGTGGATTGTAAATTTTACTTTCAAATTCAAGCACTCGTCAATTTTTCTGCGATTCTATTGCAGTCACCTTAAAAAGCTTCGAAATGAATTGTTTGTGATTATATATATATATATATATATATATATATATATATATATATATATATAATCTTGCTATAAGATTAGGTTTCTATCAATCTATTCTACAGGGTCAGTCAACTATTTTTAGCTCGATCAACAGATCAAATCGTTTTATTGACGTTTACCGTCTGTGCTTTTATCATCCATGAAATTCTGAAGACGTAGTAAGTGTACAACGGTACAGTGGTCGGTTGGTTAGTTGGTTGGTGTGGTTTTATGGTATATCAACCATTGTTGGTCATTTGATGCCTAATCATCTTTATACAAATACATATATTAAATATATCTTATTTGGTTTGGTTGAGTTTTATGGCACATCAACTATTGTAGGTTATTTAATGACAAATTCTCTTTAGACATATTTATCAAGTATATATGGTTTGGTTTGGTTGGGTTTTATGGCATATCAACCATTGTTGGTTATTTAATGCCAAATCCTCTTTATACATATATATCAAATATATATGATTTGGTTTGGTTGGGTTTTATGGCATATCAACCATTGAATGTAATTTAAATGTTAAATCTTCTTTACACATATATATTGAATATGATTTGTAAGTGAACAGCAGATATTCAGTCGGTGTATTCTAAAGCCACGACTCCAAGTCGACGGTTATATGCCCTACCTATGAAAATCAATGGCTATGTCCCATTCGTCATAAATACGTCGCCCACTATTGTGAAAGGTTGATAATACATCAACCACGCCCTGACGGTGATACGACCCTGCGTTCGGACCCACCTTAAAAGGCCTTGAGTCGTACTCATCCGGCCGGTGAGACGTTCAATAAATACCGATAATACACCAACTAATTAGTCATTACTGGCACCGGTTACCTTCTTCACGCCGCTGGCAAGTATTGTATTTTGTTGATTTTATAAACATCAATTTTTCATAAGTAGGGTATATAACAGTATGAGGAATGGGACATACCATTGATGTTCATAGGTAGGGTATATAACAGTATGAGAAATGGGACACACCCATTGATGTTTTAAGATTGGGTATATAACAGTAGAAAGAATGGGACATACCCATTAATGTTCATAGATAGGGTATATAACAGTATGAGGAATGGGATATACCCACTGAAGTTATAAGGTTGGGTATATAACAATATATATATAACAATATGAGGAATTGGACATACCCATTAATGTTCATATGTAGGGTACATAACAGTATGAGGAATGAGACATACCTATTAATGTTCATAGGTAGGGTATATAACTGTATGACAACCGATCAAAAAAAAAAAAAAATCCTGGATTTTCAATTCCGCAGAAAAACTGGACTTGTGCCGTGTGCCCCGTGTGAAGCAGGGGTTAGGTTGATACATACCAAACAGAACAAAAGTCCGTCTTTATTTTTGGCCGAGGAATAAATTAATCTTCCAAGATCTACTTTTAGCGGAAGTCTTGCATTGTGGTGTCTAACATGCTGGAAAGTGAGTGCGAAAAAATGGGACACATAAAAGGTTTATCGTCATTTTGCTGAATTGTTAATATTGTTAGAAAATTCTGATGTTTGTTAATTGACCTCTTTTCTTCTTCTTACCCCATTCACTTGTTGTCTTCTTTTTGTCTGTCGATGTTTTAGAGGAAAAAAGGACGGAAGAAAAAAAAAAAAAGGATACCTTTAGACTCAAATTTTATGTTTGGGATTTACGACTATTTCGTGGTGAAAATTGTTTACCTGAACCAGTAGAAATAATTGGTTGGTTAGTTAGTTGGATTTTATGGCATATCAACCATTGCCGGTTATTCAAACTCAAATCCATGTTCATGCAAATAGTCAGCGCTATTTCAAACAATTCAGTACACAGTTTCATTGTCAAACAGTTCAAATTCAGCTCATTCAGTTAAGTATAAGTACAGATTTTGTTTACACGTAGTTAAATGTCAAAACACTTTTATATTAAACAATTCAATTTTGTATCAGTATAGTTTCATTGTCAAAACAGTTCCATTTCAAGCAATTCAGTTCAGCATTAGCACGCTGTTAAATTTAAGTACAGTTTAATTGTCAAAAACATTTTTATTTAAGCTATTCAGTTTAGTCAAACAGTTCTAATTCAAACAATTCAGTTTAGCATAAGTATGTAGTTTAGTTCTATTTAATCCATAGATAGGGCCCTATCAAGTGATACCATTCTGGGCCAGAGTGGACTTGGGAATGAGGGCAATGAAGGGGTGCTTCGCATTCCCTAATGCTTCAGTATCACTGGAACCTCACCATGAGATTGTTTAGTGTCATATGTAGGACACTCATTAAGGGAAGGTTTTTTTCCTCAACAGAGAAGCAGTCGGTGTATTCTACAGCCCCAGCCAACTGGGCAAAGTAGAAATAGTCGGGCTCCCTAGACAACAGGTTTGAACAACATATCGGAATTATCTTTTGCAAATTATTACTTGAGAGTCCTTTATATGTCTCGCTGCTATTAGCAGGGGACACAGCGCGCCGCTAATATCCGGCACATCGTCAGCATGTGCACTCCTAATTGGCGACTGGTAGAAAAAGGACCGTCCAAGTCGAGGTGATAAAAGATTCTGAGAGAGTTTCTCTTTGGTTCCAGGATGTCCATCTTTTTTGGCATGTGCAGATTGCTCTTCCTGTCAGAGGCCTCTCAGGAAACTATTACTTTACATTTTATTTATTTTATCTTTTATGCTATTGTTTTTTTAAATTTTCTTTTTAATTCCCACAAACTCCAATTGTACTATTACGTTTACTTTTGGACTAATTCCCTTTGGAAAAGTATGAACCTCCTTATCTCCCCAGCAATTGGTTAAATAATATCACTACTGTTCTTCTACAAGAATAGCTTTGGAATTAAATAATCCGGGAAGGTATGTATCCCATTATCTACTCTGCCAGCTATGGATCAAATAGTATCATTGCTGTACTTCTACAAGATTTGCTTTAGCATTAAACATTAACACACGAAGATTGATATGTGATATATCCCTGGGGGAATATAATCAGTATAAATGAGACTCAACACAAAGAGTTAGTATAACAAGTTTATCGTATGAAAGTACAACGTAACAAATAATATCTTGACACTTGATCGTATCTTGAATGCCAGAGTGGCTACTCTCACTTCAACATTGGTTACCACTTGCTAGCGTCTTTGATAGACTGAGTTATCCATTCTCGAAGTGGTGGTGACAGGATCTTCCACTATATCGATATGCCATTAAACAAACAAACCAGAAGGACTCTGCGGTATTTGTTGCTCGCCCCACCTAACGGGCAAGTGTGGCACAAGGCCTTTTTTTAGGTGGTTCCGGGCACAGGGCGGGAGCCCACACGAGCCTGGCATTCCCCAAAATGCCTACGGCCCCGTCGGCATTCTCCTTATTAGGGGCGCCTCAGGCGCCGGGCGATTAACCCAACCCCCCGAAGTGGGTAAAAGCCTGGGGGAAGGCCGAAAGAAAATTTCCAGGTACCAGATCCGTGCCGCAGATAACACGGCCGGCCGAAATGCTACCCGGTACCTGGAGAGGTGCAGACCGAGATTGATCTGCCCACCAGAAGGACTCTGCTTTTAATTCGATTTTTAAACCGCTTTTTTTTAAAACACTAACACTTGTTGAAGTGACAAAATATGTTTGATATTGAGTGGGTTGATTTAGATAAATTCTTTGACTTCTCTTGCAGACTGGCGGAATTCTAATATCGATAGAAGAATATTTCCGGCTTTTTAAGGCTTGCTTATTAAAATTACTGAGCAAAGGGCTGAATGAAAAAGGAGGTTAATGGAAAAAAAAAAGAAAGTAGTCTGCCAATATTTAGTGTGGAAATTTTTTGGTTGGAAGTCTATATTCAATATACATGCTTTTGCCAAGATGCAGTGCCAGTGGGACTTACGCAACTATCTCAACCACCAAGCCAACGTTCAAAGCAAACTCATCACGAAATATATTTGTCTTGTTTTTCTTTCTTTGTTTTAATGGCATTTAATCCTTCGTGGTTTAGTTAATGTCAAACCCTTCCTTATAGAAGAACATTAATGATACTATTTAACCCAAAGCTTGGGGGAATAAGACGGTTCATGCCTTTCCTAAGGATATTAATCCGAAAGTGAGTTTGAACTCACTAACTGCAATCCAGCATTTTAGCCATTTTGTCTTGTATGTATTTCCCAACCCCCTTCATATGAGCAGAATGAGATGTAAGGTCAATTTTTAAGCGGAATTTATCAGGTTTGAGATCAGTGTTTTCTTTCTCCAACACTGGTTGTCTACTATTTACCCATAGCTACAGGGAGAATAATTAGTTTCATACCTTTCCCGAAGGCATTAACGCTATGCAAAATGTAAAAAGACTCGTCCAAGATTTGAACTCGTGTCGCCGGGTCCATTTTCTACGACGATAACCATTACCCTACGGTTTTTATCATTAAGAGTTTTTTGGACTATTATCTTTATCTTTATAGGTATTTCCTCGACGTTTCTGCCGATATGTTCACCGGCCTTTTTTAGGCGTTTGTCAAACTCGGTAATCTACATGGAACTTCGAACTACGTCCTTTATTGAATCCACGGGAGTCGCCTGTTCTGATTCCATTAGACATAACCGGACACAATTGTTAAGTATTCCTGTATTGTTACTCGCCTGCCGTCAGGATTGAACCTGCAACCTCCAGATGATTGCCTCCTTAAAAGCTTAGGGAATCAACGCCTATAACCGTTACGCTATGTGTTCCGCTGGAAAATCATCAAGCTTCGTCTCAGAAATTCAGTCAAATATCACCCTACGGGCATTTCCACATTTTGTTTTTGTTTTTGTATCTGTATTTACGAAAGCTGAAATGATATTTAGTTGATGTGACGTCCGAAGATGGTCGGAAACCTGTTGGCCAACGAAAGGTCTGTTCTATTTAGAGAGAGTATGAAAGAACTTCTACCTGAAATGGACATTGCGTCAGTTTTTCCACGAAATTCTTTTACTTTCATGAAATTGGAATAGAAAAGATTTTTTTAAAAAAGGGTAAAAAAATAAAAAATAAAAAAGGATCTTAAAATGGCAACTGAAGCCACTCCTGGAACCTGTCTAATTAACTCGCTCGTTTCTTAACAAATCAATAATGACGTGCAGTTGTGTAAGGGCAGCCTTTTCCAATATTACATCAAAGATTCCACAGCTATCAAAGCTTCTAGGATGCATATACACATGCTCCTGAACACGCATGCGCCTTTTGCTTTCTTTTTCAAGTGTAGATGCAACGGCTAAATGTGCGTCACTGGGTCCTTTGCCTGTTTGTGTTTGTCAAGAGATGGAACTTTTTCTCGTGCGTGTATTTGAGAAGTCGTTTCTACGTCCCTTCGTGCAAACGAAATGAACTTCAGGAGAAAACGAATACTGATGTTCAATTACAAAATGAAAGCACTGAAAATATCAAAATATGAACGTCTTCATTATCATCATCATCAAGTATGCAGATAGCACAGATTCCCTTGACACTCTCGACCTCAGTCCCTATCAGCCATCGGAATAGGTTGGTCCTCTTGACGGCATCCACAGTCCGCATAGAGCTGAGGCATATCAGTCTTTGTTGGCAGGCCAGCACAGGTGTGTTCACGCGTGGTAGTCTACGGGAGGATGTCACTTCTTAGTTTGTTTGATGGGGAGAAAGTTGCCGTACAATTGCTGTTTTTATGGCTGTTGTTTGCGAGATGAATTCAAAACAGCATGAAGAAGATATATATATATATATATATATATATATATATATATGTGTGTGTGTGTGTGTGTGAGTGAGAGAGAGAAGGAGAGAGAGAGAGAGAGAGAGAGAGAGAGAGAGAGAGAGAAACAAGTGAAATATGAGGATAAATGAAAACATACACAACGGATTCAGAAATGATATTTCGTTCTTTATTCAAAAAAGAACTTCTTCAAGAACAAAATATCATTATTGTGTGTGTTTTGGTTTATCCACTTTTTTCACTTATTCTACTCATCTTGTTAGATTTACGAAAATCTACCATGATTCCGCATATATATCAATATCTATCTATCTATATATATATATATATATATATAAAGAGAGAAAGAGAGAGAGAGAGAGAGAGAGATAACGAGAAAGGGAGAAATAGTTTGCTATCTACTTAGCTAAATATAAACATACTATGGTAGCTAAGGAAAGAATGAGATAGATAGATAGATATCTACTGAGCTAGATATAAACATACTATGATAGTTTACGACAGAATGAGATAGATAGATAGATAGATAGATCACTATCTACTGAGCTAGATATAAACATACTATGATAGCTAAGGACACAATGAGATAGAATAATAGATCATCGTCATGTCACGCTGCCAGCACAGATCTCCCTGACCCTCTCTCGCCACCCGTCTCTATCATCCATCGCTCCTGGAAGGTCTTCTAGGCTATATCCTGTATCATCACAAGGCTGTTGTATACAGGTTCTATCTGATCATCCTGTTTTTGCTCGTCCATGTCAAGGGGTCCACAGTAGTTTATCGCTTTTGAATTCGTGATAGATAGATAGATAGATCACTATCTACTGAGCTAAATGTGAACATACTATGATAGCTTAGGACAGAATGAGAGATATCTTAGTAGATATTTACCGTTATGCTTTTCAGACAGGAGTTTGTACTCGTACAGTCTCAATAGACGTTTAGAACATCACAGTTCTCGGTATACTCTTTGTTGCGCTACGGAACTACATTGAAAATAGCACCAGCACGGTTCCAACGGGCCTATCCCTATAGCACTACGTTGTAAGTGTCAGTCAGACCTCGTGATAACATCCATCGTGATGAAAAGAAGTATGGAACACAATCAACAAAAATCTACAAAATGAAGTATATTTCAGTTGAGATGCTGATAAAAGAAAGACACGGGGAACGCAAAAAAAGGGTCGATAGAAAAACATACGAGGATCATTAAATAAGTTTCCAAACTTTTTTCGAATGGACACTTTTATTGATAGTACACATATGAGACTCTAGTTCCCTTCGAAGTAATCTCCTCCGCCTGCAATGCACTTGTTGTACCGTTCCAACAACTTATGGAAGACTCCAGGGAAGTCCTCTTGTGTGAGCGTGTCAATGACCTTCGTCACTGCCTCTTTCATCTTCTCGATTGTCTCATAACGACAACTTATGAGCTTAGGCAATAACTAAAAGTCACAGGGAGCAAGGTCTGGACTATAGGTGAATCTCTTCCTGAACTCCTTTAAAACCTCAACATAGTAACCCTAACCAAAACCCTAACCCTTAGGTCAGTCAACTCTGGTGTATTGACTTCTTTACTCCTCCCACACCTCTCATCATCCCTCACAGACTCCCTTGAATCTCTTATGCCACTCAAAAAACTGATGCTCGATTCATGCAAGATAGTCGAAAAGCAATCTGAAGCATTCTATACGTTTCTGTGGCATTTTTCCAAGTTGAAAAACAGAATTTTATTGCATATCCTTATTCTAAGGTGTCCTCACGCCCAGATTGCATTTTTGAAGTTCACCAGCTGTGATAATCAGTATTTAGTAGGGTGTATTCCAATTCCTACTGTAGCTGTTCATTTGAATTTGAAATCAGTCATCTCATAAGATGTATAGCAATAACATAGTGAATTTTCAAGAGGCTACGACAATCTTAAATGCCAGTACAAAAAAGTCTGGAAACTTACTGAAGGCACCACGTATATTCACATACACTCATATATATACACTTACACACATATCTATATATACACATACGTACATATATCCAAAGGCACACACACACACACACACACACACATATATATATATACTCATACGTAAACGTATACACACACACACACACACACACATATATATATATATATATATATATACTTTCCTTAAAGAAAAAACCAAAGACCGGTTATTTTAGGATTATAAATTTATTTCCATCTTGTTTTTCGTTTCTGGTGTAAACCAAAAACACGAAGAAAAATATAACAGGACTTCTTCAGATCCAATGGATAAATAAAACAGAGTAAATTTATTTCCATTCATATTGCTCTCTAAAATTAATTACATTGAGCTCTCGACCAGGGAAATTTTAATGTTTTGCTCTTGAATGATTTACTTGTCCTGAAGGAATTACTCCCAACTCTGGTTTAACTGGACCGAATAATACATATATATATATATATATATATATATATATATATATATATATATATATATCGTTTTTCCCTTATGTATCTCTTACCTTTATGGGTTATCTTATGCCAATTCCTTGTAGAAGAAAAGCAAAGGTACAGTTTAGCTGGGGTGGGGGAATAAGGGAATTTATACCTTCCACCAATTTATTAGTACGAAAGCGAAAGTAACACCTTGACTGAACTCACTCACTGAGATGTTGCAGTCCAGTACGTTACTTAATTCGCCACGGGGATTTTCAATGATCTGTCTTCAAGACATTTCCTACGCCATCAATACATTAAAAAATGTGTTGTTATTTTTTTTTTCCGTGTACAAGACAATCATTTGTGTGTGTATGTGTATGGGTGTGTAAGTTCTGATTTTTCCATTGTTTTTCTGTCGTCTGAAAAAAAGAAGATAAATCAATCGACGATGATAAGAAAAGTCGATAAACGAAGATTGATTGATTTTGCTAATGGCAGATTATTTATCGATCTTTCTCAATGATTTACGGCGTTTTTCTGTGTTAATAATTCCGAAGCTGAGTCACGTATAGTACAAGGCCATTAAAAAGAGTTACTAAATCAATGGTTTGTGAGACGATCTTTTCAACCATAGATCTACAACAAATGTTACAATTATATTTCTATAGCTAAGCCTAGTCTGGCACAAGGACTTACTATTGAACCACTAATTCTAAATTAGTTTCTCGCAAAACCATTATAATTACCATCCTTGTAGAAGAACCGTTGTGGTACTGTTTAACTAATAGTTGAGGAGGATGGCGGAATTAATATTTTCCCCAAGGTTATAAGTGAACGAAAATGAACGTCAAAGCGCGACTGGAATTCGAATTCGCATATTTCGAGGCCGTAATCCAGCACGTTAGCTATTATAGCACAGGCACTCCTCCCCATCAAATTCTAGGGGGATCAGTTTAGTTATATATTCATATTAGATTAACAAAAGGTTTGAAAAACGTTTACAAGAGGCAGAGAAAGCCTGTCAATTTTTATCTTTTAGGCAGCTGATAGTGTAGACAGCGAAGTTTGTATTTGAGTAGAATTTTGAATTTTCTCTGTCTCGAAAATTTAATTGTAAATAGTTATTGATAAGATGTTGCAATATGGGGATTGAAAATTTAGTCCAGGGCAAAAGGATAGCTGAGAAAACATCGCATATTCAGATACTTTCGGTGAAGCTTGTAATACTTTGATTTCATCCCTGGCAAAGGTGTGGGGTTAAAAATCACTCCCCAACAAAAAAGCGATTTCATTTTCATTATTTCGCTGGTTTACTAACTCGGAAGCCCAGTTGGCTGTGAAAGGGTGGGTAAAATACCCCGACTACATCTGTGTTGAGATGTAAGACCCCCAACCGAAAGTGCATCCTGGATATGATACAAAACCATCTGATAGTGAGGCTATAGTCGTAGAGCTTTGGGGAATGTGGAGTACCCCTTCATTGCAATCACTCCCAGGTCCTCTCTGGCCCGGAGTGTTAGCACATGATAGTGATCTATCAATGAGTTTTAAAAGAACTGTTTGACACTTAAATGTTTGACATTTTTGCACATGATAGAGTTCAATCTATGAGTTAAAAAGAACTATTTGACATTTAAACAAATGACGTATGTTAAATTGAATTGTTAGAAATAGAACTGTTTGACTATTTGATTCAGTGTAAAAATGACTGATGTTTAATTGAATTATTTGTGATACATAGCAATACTTGGAACAATTTAACTGTGAGCAAACAAATGAGTAATATGTTTGTAGTGATTGTTGTTGTTGTTGTTGATGATAATGATTCACTTTCCAGCCATAAGGCTATCTATTCCACCGTTTACTTATCTTCATAAAAATCAGTCGATCACCCCATGAGAATTATTGGCCCTTATAATTCGAATGATTTATAATGTATTCATAAATCGAATAGGGGGGTGTCCGCGTGGTGTAATGGTTAAAGCGATGGACTACGGAATCGAAGTAAGCGAGTTCGTACTCCAGTCTCCCTATTACGTTCACTTTCGGGCAAATACTCTTGGGAATGGGATGAACCCCCTTATCCTCCCAGCTATGGGTTAAATAGTACCACTATTGTTCTTCTAGGAGAATAGATTTGGCATTAAATAACATACAAAGGTTGATATGCCATTAAACAAAGAAAGAAACCAAATGAATCGAATAATTTACAAGGTATTTATAAAAGTAAAGTTGTCTCCCTTTAGTCGAGGGCAACAAGAAGGCTTCCTTTTCAATACCTTCTACACTGAAGAGTAGGGGAGGGTGTTACTCCTTTCCCTGGATTGCCCCACTTTAACCTTGATACCATATTTACTAACCCCTCCGCTCGGGCAGGATATGACACAAGGTCAATTTTTAAGCAGAGTTTAACAGGTTTTAATTCAGAGTTTTTCCTTCTCCTAGAGTAGTTACCGCACCAAGGCTGAAGAACCCAGTTTGTCCTACTATTTACCCATAGCTGGAGGGAGAATAATTGGATTCATACCTTTCCCAAGGATATTAGTGCAATGTGAAATACAATCAACCTCGTCCAGGGTTTGAACTCGTGTTACCGTTTTCATTTCATTTTCTACGACGATAACGATTACACCACGGACACTCTTGATACGTACCTTATATTGCTGAGTGTTAAGCAAGGAGGTATCAAATACCATTTTAAAAGTTTTTGGTATGACCCGACCAAGGATTGAACCCAGGTCTCCCGGACAATTGACTAACACTCTACACACAACAATAAGCCGGTAGGGTGGTTATTATTCAAATGAATTATTATTTATTCTTACCTCTAAAAATTTATACAGTGTTTATGATATAAATTTGTCATATATTTAAAATCAGAAATAATCTATTGGTTATTTTTATTTCAAACAGTTTATCATATACTAAAAATTATGATAATTTACAAGGTATTTTTAATTCTGATAATCTATGATATATTTATTGTTCAGTTTTGATCTGCATTGTACACTGTGCGTGAGTGCCTTTCTCTCTCTCTCTCTCTCTCTCTCTCTCTCTCTATATATATATATATATATATATATATACATATATATGGGGTGTGCGTGAGAGTGTGTTTTAAATGGGGTATCAAAATCAGCTCATTTGATTAATGCTTGCGTGACACGAACATCGGTTATGTCAACAAGAATTTTGACAAAAACCTAATTAACAAGAAGAGAAATAATAATGATAAATGCGACAATATTTGATTTGCTTCCTCCGAAAATGTTTTCTTGTGTTTCTTCTTTTTATGCCATTTTGAGGATGAGTAAACATTAACAAAATCAATCAATATTTCTTGTTTCTTAATCAATTATTGATTATTTACAAGTGTATTTTTCGAAGCTACTCTAAATCTATACCCACTCTTCCCTATTATATATATATATATATATATATATATATATATATATATATATATATGTGTGTGTGTGTGTGTGTGTGTGTGTGTCTGTGGACGCATGCACACACACTGACAATTGCCCAGTCGGCTGGGGGCTGTAGAATACACTAACTGCACCTCTGCAGAGAGGTAAGACCCCCCCACCAACAAGTGTCCTGCATATGACACTAAACAATCTGATGGTGAGGCTCTAGTGATGCCGGAGCTTTGGGAAATGCGGAGCACCCCTTCATTGCCATTGCTCCCAGGTCCACTCTGGCCCGGCGTGGTAGCACCTGATAGGGCCCTATCTATGGGTTAAATAGAACTAATGGCGTAGTTATGCTAAACTAAATTGTTTGGCTAAACTGAATAGCTTGAAATAGAAATGTTTCTGGCAATTAAACTGAACTTACATTTAAACTGGGTGCTTATCATAAACTTAATTATTTGAAATAGAACTATTTTCATAAACTGTAATTTCATTTAAACTGTGTGTTTATGCTAAACTTTATTGTTTGAAATTGAACTATTTTTGACATTAAAACTGTATTTACACTAAACCGAATTGTTTGATATAGATCTTTTTTGACATTTTACTGTGTAAACAACATCCTTACTTATACTAAACTTAATTTGTTGAATTAGAACTGTTTGACGAATGGGAATAGCTTGAAATTAGAAATGTTTTGGACTATTAAACTGTGTACTTATGCTAAACTGAATTGTTTGAAATAGAACTAATTATTGTATAAAATGGGTTTGGCATTAAATAACCAACAAAGGTTGATATGCCTTAAAACCCAAACAACCAACGAACTAACACACACACAAAAACACACATATACATATGCACCTATCAACACACACACACACACACACACGAATATATATATATATATATATATATATATATACGCGCACATTCACATACACACAGACATAGACACTCACAGACACAGACACAGACACACAAATATATATATATATATATATATGCTAGCAGACACCCACAAACACACATATAAATATATATGCACATATACATATGTACACACACGCGCGCGTGCAAACATATATATATATATATATATATATATATATATATATATATATATATATAATGTTACTAAAATTCTCATTGTGTTTGTAAGTTCCAAACTGTAATCATATAACGCCCCCCCCCCCCGAAAAAAACAAGAACCGCGAGATTTTTATCAGTGTATTATATTTTAAGTCTAAAACACAAAGAATAAATCAATTTCCTGTGTAATTTGCAAGTCAATTATGACATTGTGGTGACTATATTAACCATAAACCTAATTTCTAATCATCAAAATTCTCTACATAGTTGAGAGAACAATGAAATACTATTTCGTCTTTATTTACTCTTACTATAAATGTTTCTCGAAATTCTCTTTCATAAGAGTAAAACATGATAAGCAAAAATAAAATTCTATGAATCCATATAATGGGTGAACCTATTGACTGCTATATATTCATATTTTGTGATGCAGAGCTTGAATGGGGTGTCCTTGTGGTGTAATGGTTAAAGCGATTGACTGCGGAATCGTAGTAAGCGAGTTCGTACTCTAGTCACGCTATTACGTTCACTTTCGGGCAAATACCCTTGGGAAAGGTATTAATCCTCTTATCCTCCCACCTACGCGTTAAATAGTACCACTAACTGTTCTTCTAGGGGAATGGCTTTGGCATTAAATAACCTACAAAGGTTAATATGCCATTAAACATCGAAACCAAACGCAGAGTTTGAAAGCTGTAGAGTTTGGTAATAAATGATGCTAAACAATTTCCGCTTTTATTGTATAACATTCCACAAGACATAATAGCATATAGATATCTTTGGTTTAAAATGAACTTCACTTAAAGATTAAAAAAAGATTATAAGTGATTATCTGATAAGCTTAACTTGACTATATCACACACACAGATATATATATATATATATTTACTAATCTAATATCTACCAGCATTCACAGTACCAGAAAAAAAACCGTCAGGAACAAGAGATAAAAGTATCTCGAATCACCACCCGGGGGAAAAAGAAAAAAATTATAGGTCAAAAAGAAAGAAAAGGCCAACCTCGTCCGACCCCTTAAAAAAATCAAGGGATACGCAGTCAGTTGGTCAAAAGAAAACTAAAACCTTCCGCGAATCCTGCAATGCTACAATTACAAAAGTGCTCAACACAAGTGGAGCCTATATATATATATATATATGTATACATGAAAGTAAATATGGATCAAAATCTGACAGTATGAAGAAAGTAGAAAAAACATAATCGAAATATGTGAATTTATGATATTAAGTCTCTAATCTTATCTATCTGATTTTGAGACTCGGTAGAAGATAGACAATCTAGAATTGCCTGGCAAACAATAAACGAAGTGAGCAGAAGAAAGAACACAGCCAAAGCAAAACTTAAAGCAGCAAACCAACAAGAAAGAATAAAACTGTGGAAACAGCACTTCGAAAACTTACTTGGAAACCCACCAAAGATAACGCATGAACCAATCACCAGAATAATTAGCAAACAATTAGACATTAAACTTGGACCGTTCACACAAGGAGAACTCGACTCGGTTCTCAGAAAAATTAAAAATAGGAAAGCTGCAGGACTGGACGAAATTCCCCCGGAAGTATGGAAGACCAGACAATTCGACGACATACTGCTCCGACACTGCAACGCAGTATACAATCAAAATCCGATAGATAGATGGACGAAGGGATGCATACTCCCCTTCCCTAAAAAGGGGGACCTCGGATTAGCCAAAAACTACCGAGGCATAACACTTACATCCATAGCTGCCAAAATCTACAATGCCCTACTACGAAACCGAATAGAACCCAAAATCGACAACATACTTAGAAAAAACCAAAATGGCTTCCGAAGAAATAGATCTACGACCTCACAAATACTAACCATCCGCAGAATCCTCGAAGGTGTACGGGCAAAGAACCTACAAGCGACATTAATATTTGTCGACTTTACCAAGGCTTTCGACTCCATTCACAGAGGAAAGATGGAACAAATCCTACTAGCGTACGGCATACCTAAAGAAACAGTAGCGGCAATAACGATTCTCTATAGAAACACTAAAGTAAAAGTACGATCACCAGATGGAGACACAGAATACTTCGACATTGTAGCAGGAGTACTACAAGGGGACACGCTGGCTCCGTATCTCTTTATCATTTGTCTAGACTACGTACTTAGAACATCGATTGACAAAATCAAAGAGAATGGCTTCGAACTGACGAAGAAAAGAAGCAGAAGATACCCCGCAACAACAATTACCGACGCCGACTACGCCGATGACATAGCGATACTGTCAAATACACCTGACCAAGCCGAAACACTTCTGCATAGCCTGGAACGAGCAGCAGCAAGCATAGGCCTCCATGTTAATGCACACAAAACGGAATATATGTGCTATAACCAAACGGGGGACATCTCCACTCTAGAAGGAACCCCTCTTAAACTAGTAGACAAATTCACGTACCTAGGAAGCAGCGTCGAATCAACCGAAAAGGACATCGAAACGAGGTTAACGAAAGCATGGACAGCTATCAATAGGCTATCGACTATATGGAAATCAGACCTAACCGATAAAATGAAACGCAGTTTCTTCCAGGCAGCGGTCACATCGATACTGCTATATGGCTGCACTACATGGACGCTAACAAAACGGCTGGAGAAGAAACTAGATGGCAATTACACAAGAATGCTGCGTGCAATCCTGAACAAGTCCTGGCAGCAGCACCCCACAAGACACCAACTGTACGGCCACCTGCCCCCTATCACGAAAACTATTCAAGTTAGGCGAACCAGACATGCAGGACATTGCTGGAGAAGCAGAGATGAACTCATAAGAGATGTACTCTTATGGATCCCCACACACGGCCGCGCAAAAGCAGGACGACCAGCACGAACGTACATTCAGCAGCTATGTGAGGATACAGGTTGTTGTCCTGAAGACCTACCTAGGGCGATGAACGATAGGGAGGAGTGGCGAGAGAGGGTCAGGGATATCCGTGCTGCCAGCACGATATGATGATGATGATGATGATATTAAGTCGACGTTGAACATTTCGGTTTCAGTAACCATCATCAGGACTTGGATATCAGAATAGTTCACATAGCGATGGATACTTGCTGAGATAACAGGTGCAAATGAAAAGTATACAACGAAAAGATACAAACGTGCACATGGCGTTCAAAATTCAAAAGTGTTAAGAACGTGTCTGCAACGAGGAAATATATTTGAAAATGTTGGATTTCTTAAAGAAACGAGACAAAACCTCCCGTTTATTAAGAAATTCGCAAAGACAAGTAAGTTTTCATATATACAGATCGTTCTGAAGTCATCCATGTTAGATATTGTGTAAGAATGTATTTGTTTTTCCGAAAGTACAGTATATGTATTTATATTGTCATTCACAGACTGACTGCTTCGTTGTATCACAACTCATCAGTGTGTGTAGACACGTGTGAAGCTCCAAGCCGGGATCAAGACCTGCCTAACTTTACGCCAGACTGATGACCTATCCCTAAACCAAGCCTCCGACTCAACGTCAGTTCGGGAATTTAACGTATATATATATATATATATTGACGTTTCGCTTGTTTACATTTTTACGTTATCGGATACTGGAGTACTCAATTCGTTAGATGAGATTTACATTACGCGAGTGGTAACCGTTAACTCCTTCGCCAAAGTGCTCAACCCACAGGGAGTGGGTAGCGTATATATTGTCATCTACAACTCTTCATTGTAGCTAGATACGCGAGACGTTCCAAGCCGGGATCAAAATCCGCCAACATTATTAAAATATACATATACATGTGTGTGTTTATTTGTTCGTTTCGTTATTTAATGGCATATCAACCTTTTCGGGTTATTGTATGCCAAATCTGTCGTTTTTTTAGAAGGACAGTAGTGTTACTATTTAAGCCATAGATGGGAGGATAAGGGGGTTCACACCTTTCCCAAGGGTATTTGTCCGAGAGTGAACATAATTGCGCGACTGGAGTTCGAAATCGCGCACTTAGATTCCGTAGTCCATCGTTTTAACCTTTACACCACGGGGACATCCCTCATTCATTCATTCATTCATTCATTCATTCATTCATTCATTCATTTATTTATTTATGTATGTATGTATGTATGTATGTATGTATGTAAGAGGGAGACTTTAAGACCACACTCAGGTTATATATTCGGATTCTTTTAGCACTTATCACAAAATCCAGCAATCCCAAGCGAAATAAGATTTTCAGAAGTCTTGGAAATAAGCTTCTGTAAATCTTTAACAATTTATAAATACATTCAATCCCCAAAAGATTTTCGTCTGTATATTATTCCGTGTATTACGTCATCAAAACGTACAAATAATAAACATTTCGATTAAAAAACAATTAAAAAAGTAAGGACTACCATACTTATATATATACATATATATATAAGTAAAGTAAGTAAAGTTGGCGACCGTAGTCGAGGGCGACCTAAAGGCACCCTTTTCAATAGCTACAAGACCGAGATGTTAGGGAGGGCGCTACTCCTTTCCCTGGATTGCTCCACTTTACCCTTGATACGTACCTTATATTGCTGAGTGTCAAGCAAGGAGGTATCAAGTCTTTGTGTTGTATACTCACAATCATAATCATAATCGTAATCATGATGATATATATATATATATATATGTGTGTGTGTGTGTGTGTGTGTGTGTGGACGCACGCACACACACTGACAATTGCCCAGTCGGCTGGGGGCTGTAGAATACACTAACTGCACCTCTGCAGAGAGGTAAGACCCCCCCCCCACCAACAAGTGTCCTCCATATGACACTAAACAATCTGATGGTGAGGCTCTAGTGATGCTGGAGCTTTGGGAAGTGCGGAGCACCCCTTCATTGCCATCGCTCCCAGGTCCACTCTGGCCCGGCGTGGTAGCACCCGATAGGGCCCTATCCATGGGTTAAATAGAACTAATGGCGTAGTTATGCTAAACTAAATTGTTTGGCGAAACTGAATAGCTTGAAATAGAAATGTTTCTAGCAATTAAACTGAATTTACATTTACATCCAACTGTACATATATAAATTCAGATTCAGGGAAATACAAATACAGGCGAAAACAGGCGGACTCAAATACACAGGTGACTCCGTTGTTCAGGTACGAACTGTTTATTAATTTCTCTCTCTCTCTCTATATATATATACTTCTGATTTTGATAGTTTTTAAAAATATGGTCGAAAGAGTGAGCCCTTAAACATTTTTTTTTTGCCTTCGGGTCAACCACCTTGTATTTGTGCCTGGTGGTTGAACCCCCCCCCCAAAAAAAAACAAGATCACTTAGATTAAGAGGACCGCCCCACCTAGATCTTTTCTAGCTTGCAGGGCTAAGTTCATTGCTTGGTTTACGAGACACCCCATTAGGGGAATGTCGACAGGGTCAAGTTAATTTTGCCCCAGCCTCGCACAAGTCTCGGTTCGCGTACGGTCTCCACTATGAAAGGGCCATGTGTCATACTCTGGTTTGGTGGCAATCCGAAGAAATAACGACCTTAAACGTTAAAACCAGACATGCGTATACAAGAAAAGTTAACTTAAAGATTTGAAAGAATTCCTTGTCCACGAAACATGATAATCTATTTTGCTTTTTAAATATACAAACATATGCATGTGCATGTGTGTGTGTGTGTGTGTGTGTGTGTGTGTGTGTGTGTGTGTGTTTGTAACGATACAAATATGAAATAGATCAGATAATGAATTCATTTAAAGCTGAATAATCTACCAACGTTAAACGTTTAGGTTTTTCTATCAAACCATCATCAGGACAATATTATTAGGTTATATTTTGTCTTCTGACTTATGCTTCATCGTAAAATGAAACAGGAAAATGAGAAAAAGGATTAGCATTCTTTTACACTTGGTTGAAGTCTACTTTAAATCTATGTGACGTAATTTGTTTTCGAAATTTATTTGAAAGCGTTAAGTATTTGCTATGGATTTTAAGAATTTTTATTAGAAAAATTAGAAGATATTTCTTTACAATTTTTTCTGACTATTTGTAATTTAAAAAGAATTATCAAAAAACATTAAAAAGTGATTGTAAATATAAATGAAATCTAACTACATTTTTTTTTAAGTAGAGGAATTATATTGTGAATTGAATTACCGTGACCAGAAAATCCAGCGAACGCTTACTCACGACATTCGGAAACACTGGACAACAGTTTCGACCCTATTAGGTCTCATCAAGCTGTATATACCTTGATCTCCACCGGAGATCGAACCACTGATCACAGATTGCAGAGCCGAAACTCTACCAATCACCATCTGTACATATCGCACACAAGTGACGCCAAATCAACTAATCATGGTAATTGCGCGGCCAATTAACCTGAATGTATCTTGCAAGTAACATCCATACGCTTAACAGAAGACACAGTCACCTCCAGGACCACATAATTATTATGACCTCAAGGGTAAGGATATAGATCTACATATATTTTATTATATTGTGAATTGAATTACCCTGACAGGAAATCTAACTAATTTGGATAATCTATCTGGTAACTTTTAGCTCTAAATTGATAAAAAAGAAAGTAAAAGTTAGCGACCGTAGTCGAGGGCGACACGAAGGCTCCTTTTTCAATAGCTACTACACCGAGCTGTAGGAGAGTACGCTACTCCTTTCACTGGATTGCTCCACTTTATCCATGATACGTACTTTATATTGCTGATTATTAAGCAAGGAGGTATCAAGTACCATTTTTTGAGTCTTTGGTATGACTCGACCTAGGGTTGAACCCAGGTCTCCCGGACCATTGACGAACACTCTACCCACTGATTTTGAAGAAAATCGGAGTTTAATAGTATTAGAATTATTAAGTATTATTTATTATAATCAGAAATAATTATAATATTCCTCATGATTATGATGGCGTGCCCCTAGCATGGATTTCCCTGACTTTCTCCCGCCACTAGTTCCTATCGTCCATCGCTCTCGGCAGGTCTACCATACTATATCTTGTATCCATACGTAATTATTGTTGTTAAGTTCCAGCTGATCGCCCTATCCTAGCTTATCCGTTTAGTGCTATGTGAAATGCAATCAGTCTCGTCCAGGATTTGAACTCGTGTCACCGTGTCCATTTCCTACGACGATAACCATTACACCACGGGCACCTTGTTTTAATCAATATATATGAAATTGGTCTATATTTTTGTTGTCTAAATGATTCGGGAGGCCGGGGTTCAATTCCCGGTCGTGTGATAACAAGGACTCAATAAATCGTACTTGATGCCTCCTTTCTTGACACTCAGTATTTTAAGGCACGGATCAAGGGTAAGTGGAGCAATCCTGGAAAAGGTGTACAGCCCCCCTCTTACATCTCGTTGTAGTAGCTATTGAAAAGGAATCCTTCGGATTGACACCGACTGCGGTCAGCCAAGTTATTTATGTATGTATACAAGTAAATCTTAGGGCAGCCACGTTTAAATACATTGGTTTGTTTTCTATTTAGTTAAATGGATATTTTTATGTGCGAATTTCATCTCTGTATGTTGTTTGGTTTAATATTCTTTGAACACTTGTATGGATTTGAATAAATGTGTGAGATGTTTGGCCATGAGTACGTTTTTTTTTTGTTTTTTTTTTTGTATTTGTTTATTCTTTAGTAAAAAAAAAAATAGAAGGGAAATATGCATGCGTAAAGAGTTGGATAAGTAATGTGATCGATATTCGATTACTTGTCCTCAATCTTTGCGTGGAAGGATCAGTTTATTCTGGTCGTCATTTGATCAACAACATCAATTTAGTTGGTCGGTGGTTTTGCCAAAAACGACGCTATTTGCGCGATAAAATCAACTCTCGCCTTGGGCTCGCGTTTTCTTGGAATAAAGTAAATAAAACACGTTTGTGATTTCTGAGGGTGGGGCCAGGTTTTCTTACCCAGCGGGGACTAAGAGAGAGAGAGAGAGAGAGAGAGAGAGACAGACAGACAGACAGACAGAGACAGAGACAGAGAAAGACAAAGAGAGAGTTTAGGACAAATCTTGCCGATTGATTAAGAAACCTGACATAAGATACAGACTAGAGCTTCGAGAAAAAGTTCATAACATTCCAAGAACTATTCGGACAATTGTGATTCTTTTAGTTTTTACTTATGATACGATGTTTCGACCGGTATATTCTCTGGACGTTTTCAGGTCTAATATGCTCCAACGTCAGAAAAAAAAAAGCTTTTGTACTGGCTTCTTCCTTTGATTGTCCAAGACTTAATTTTAACCCTTTTTCATGAACAAATAACCTAACATATGAATGGTAAAAATATAAAAGTCATCGGCGCTTGGTGACTGTTAATTTCTTGCCAATGTAATCTTCAAATAAACTGGTCCACACAGGGTTGGTATCCCTTTATAAACTGTTGATTGGGTTATTTTGGGCTGGGTGATCTATTTGTGCGCTGGGTAGTCTAGATTTCTTGTTTATTTACTAGGCTATATAATATTATATTATATTGAGGTGCCCGTGATGTAATGGTTATCGTCGCAGGATGTGGACACGGCGACACGAGTTCAAATCCTGGACTGATTGTATTTCACATAGCACTAATACCCTTGGGAAAGGTATGAATCCAATTATTCTCCCACCAGCTATAGGTAAATAGTAGGGCAGACTAGGTTCTTTAGTCTTGGTGAGGCAACTAGTCAAGGAGAAGGAAAACTCTGAATTCAAACCTGTTAAACTCCGCTTAAAAAATGGACTTTGTGTCATATCCTGCCCGCGCGGAGGGGTTGGGTAAATAGGATTATATTATATTATATTAATTTGGTGATTTCTTAATTCATATATTGTCTCAAGTATATTTATTATTTTTTACTATATTGCGTTGTGCATATAGCATTTATTCGTATGGTCAAATTTCAATTTCTTGTACAATTCCTTGTGGATCACCATGCCCACCCAGTGGTATCTAGTCTTATACTCTTTCTGTGCTAATTTGCTGCATTCGCTTATTATATGATTGATTGTTTCGTCTCTATCACCACATAACCTACATCTGCTGTTTTATTGCGTCTTATCTATTCTTGCTTTGATATGGTTAGTCCTTATGGCGTTTTTTGTGCTGCTATAAGAATAGATCCAGTTTCTTTCTTAAGGTTTCCTTTTCTTAGCCACATCCACATTTTTTCGAGTGAGATGTTGCTGGTTAGTCGCTGATAACATCCATAGAATTTTTTTTCTTCCCATTTTTGTTTTCTGGTTATTTTCAGTCTATTGATCCTCGTGTTGTTAGTATTGTTTCTGGTGGCTGTGATCAGTCTTCCTTTGCGTTTTTCTATGTAGTCTTCCAGTCGTTGTATCGATGCGTCAATGCGCTGTCTTCAATGATGGCAAGTCCTCTTCTTCCTACTTTTCTTGACATATATTGTCTGTCATAGGATGCAAGCCCCTATGCATGGTCATTAGTTTTTTTGCTGTTGTCTGGTCCATTTGTTTAAGTTTTTCTCTGGTCCACTTCAAGAATGGTCCCAAGTATTTTACGAGGGAAACAGCCCAGCTATTTATTCCTTTGATAAGGTTTCTGCTACATAGTTTTGTCTCGAGTAGTTTTCTCGTTCTCTTGAGATACTCTTTTTAAATTTTTTTTTCATCTCCACTTGTTTGATGGTGTCACCTTCCAATATTCCCAATCATTTGTTTTACTTTCCTCCGAGCGTTCTGAGTTTTTCTTGATTCGGGTGTTCTATTTCTTTTGTCATGTGCCGTTTCTTGCTTTTCATTACTAGCATGGTGCATTTTTCTATGCCAAATTTCATTCCTATATTTTGACTGTATATTCTAACAGGTTTCCAATTCTCTATCGTTTTTTGGCCAATAGTTTGATGTCGTCCATGTACCTTTAGTAGTTGATCTTTTCTTGCGATTTATTGAGATTGTATCCGGCTGTGCATTTCCTGAGGATGGGATTTAGTAGCATTATTGATATTACAAACAATAATGGATCTCTCTGGAATATGTCTCAGCGGATCTTTACCTCTGCTAAGCTTTTTACTCCTGTTACCAATTCCACTCTCCAGGTTTCCATGGTCTCCTCGATAAACGGAATGACTTCGTGGGGTGTTTTATACATTTTGAGACGGTGTAAAATCCAGCTTTGTTGGAGGAGACGCATATCATCATCCTTTTTGTAGTCAATCCAAGCCATACCCAGATTTTTCCGTCTCGTTTTACTCTCGTGAGGATGTGTTCATGTATATATAGTAGTTCCCCAGTGCGTCTGGTTACCTTACGGGATCCTTTCTCTTCTTCAGGGATCGGCTTATCAGTGGGTTGTAGATCTTCTCTCTAATTTGTGCTGTTAGTATGGAAATCAGACCTAACCGATAAAATGAAACGCAGTTTCTTCCAGGCAGCGGTCACATCGATACTGCTATATGGATGCACTACATGGACGCTTACAAAACGGCTGGAGAAGAAACTAGATGGCAATTACACAAGAATGCTGCGTGCAATCCTGAACAAGTCCTGGCAGCAACACCCCACAAGACACCAACTGTACGGCCACCTGCCCCCTATCACGAAAACTATTCAAGTTAGACGAACCAGACATGCAGGACACTGCTGGAGAAGCAGAGATGAACTCATAAGAGATGTACTCTTATGGATCCCCACACATGGCCGCGCAAAAGCAGGGCGACCAGCTCGAACGTACATTCAGCAGCTATGTGAGGATACAGGATGTTGTCCTGAAGACCTACCTAGGGCGATGAACGATAGGGAGGAGTGGCGAGAGAGGGTCAGGGATATCCGTGCTACCAGCACGATATGATGATGATGATGAGTATTTTCCACCTCCTCGGTTGGCACGTCATGGGTCTATTGTTGATTAAGGCGGTTCCTTTTTGGAGGTCTTTCTGGATCAAGGTGGTCTTACCGTTGGTCATCCATTCAGGTATCTCGGTTTTCTGTAGGCATTTATTCCTTTCGGTTGCAAGTCTGTCGTGGATGGAGGTGAATTGTTAAGACCAAAATCCATGTATGCCTTTTAGGCCAGGGATTTTCCAGTTTTGGTATTTTTTGAAGTGTTGCTTTGAGTGCGTCGAGGTGTGTTTCCATCTTTGGGCCTTTTTCGAGTATTCGCAACTCTGTTTCCATGTGGGTTATCCATTCAGCTTTTTTGTTATGATCTTTTCGTTCCTATATTTTGCTCCAAAATCTTTTTGCCTCGTTCGCATCCTGTTGCTGGTATACCTTCGCCCATTCACCCCCTACTTGTTGGTAGAATTTTCTTTCGCTGTTTTGGATTATTATTATTATTATTATTATCATTATTATTATCGGGGGACATCTCCACTCTAGAAGGAACCCCTCTCAAACTAGTAGACAAATTCACTTACCTAGGAAGCAGCGTCGAATCAACCGAAAAGGACATCGAAACGAGGTTAGCGAAGGCATGGACAGCTATCAATAGGCTATCGATTATATGGAAATCAGACCTAACCGATAAAATGAAACGCAGTTTCTTCCAGGCAGCGGTTACATCGATACTGCTGTATGGCTGCACTACATGGACGCTAACAAAACGGCTGGAGAAGAAGCTAGACGGTAATTACACAAGAATGCTGCGTGCAATCTTGAACAAGTCCAGGCGGCAACACCCCACAGGACACCAACTCTACGGCCACATGCCCCCTATCACGAAAACTATTCAAGTTAGACGAACCAGACATGCAGGACACTGCTGGAGAAGCAGGGACGAACTCATAAGAGATGTACTCTTATGGACCCCCACACACAGCCGTGCAAAAGCAGGACGACCAGCACGAACATACATTCAGCAGCTATGTGAGGATACGGGATGCTGTCCTGAGGACCTGCCTAGGGCGATGAACGATAGGAAGGAGTGGCGAGAGAGGGTCAGGGATATCCGTGCTACCACCGCGATATGATAATTATTATTAATAATATTATTATTATTGAGAGTTTTCCACATCAAAGTTAATCGATGGTTTTTTGCAGGAGTCTGTGTGATAAAATGTCTCCTCGGGTTTCTAGGACTCTTCGCAGACAAGTGTAAGCTGATGGACTTTCAATTAAGTCTGAGCGATTGAAAATATCCTCAAATCTCCAGGACTCTTCTCAGTATTCTGGATGACCTCAACAATGCTGTAGTTTAAATGGTTTCGGCTCGTTCTCCGATTTCAAACTCTTGAAACCCCTTTATATTATCATTATTATTTAGCAGTTTTTTTCCTAAAATTTAATATATGTCCCCTTTTCCTCCTTTTCACACATAGTCTCTTTATATATATAAAAGTAAAGTTGGTGACCTTTAGTCGAGGGTGACCCGAAGGCTTCCTTTTCAATAGCTACTACACCGAGGTGTAGAGGAGGGCGCTACTCCATTCCCTGGTTTGCTTCACTTTACCCTTGATCCTTACCTTATAATGCTGAGTGTTATGCAAGGCGGCATCAAGTACCATTTTTTGAATTTTGGTATGACTTAACCTGGGATTGAACCCTGGCCTCCTGGACCATTGGCGAACGCTCTATATACATATATATATATATATATATATATTGAGAGAGAGTGAAAGAGAAGAAGTGTTGACTGATTGGGTGAAGAGAGAGAAGAGTGAAAGAGAGAGTAAGAGCGAGAAAGAAAAGAGAGAGAGAGAGAGAGAGAGAGAGAGAGAGAAGTGTGGCTATTTAATAATCCTCATACATATTTAATCTATGATATCACGCCCATAGAATGCACGAAACGAAAGTGCACATTCGAAATGTAAAGCTGTGGGAATGTAAGAATCACAAAAACGAGATCGCCATCAAGATCCCCAAAAAGGATTTCGTGTAATGCAATCTTTGTAAAAGTACTCAAGAATGATAACTTGACCTCATCACATCACAATCCACGATCAGCTACCATATATAAAAGATGGAAAAGTGAACAATCTTGGCGTTTGCGTTCCTCATACTCTTAGAGAGAAGAATAAGGGAGATCACATATCCATAGCAACAAATCTTCTTTCAAGGTAAAGAAATTATCGATTTCTCAAGAATATCATTATAGATAACAAAATTTGAGTCTTTTATGAGTGTTCAACGCAAAATTCATTGGACGATTGCCACTGCCTACACCAAAGAAAAGTTATGCGGTGTATATGGTTTGATCATTGCAGTATCATTCCTTTTTAAATTCTTAAACTGCAATCAGGCAATCAATACAGGCTTATACTCTTAGCAGCTACAACGTGTGCATGAAAATCATCTAAGACAACACCCCGCACTGGTCTATAAGAGAAACGTTATATATATATATATATATAGTTGTTGGGGAACATAGTCGAGGGTGATCAGAAGGATCCCTTTTCAATAGCTACTACACTGAGGTGTAGGGGAGGGCACTACTCCTTTCCCAGGATTACTCCACTTTACTCTTGATCCTTACCTTAAAATGCTGAGTGTTAAACAAGGAGGCATCAAGTACTTTGGTATGACTCGACCTAAGATTGAACCCCGGTCTCCCGAATCATTGGCGAACACTCTACTCATTAAACCAATAGCCGGTTGTGTGTATATATATATATATAAAACTGTTTTTCACATGAATATCAATAGATGGTTATTTACAGGAGTCTGAGTGATAACAAATCTCCTCAGGTGTCTAGGACTCTTCTCAGACAAGCGTAAGCTGATAGTCTTTCAATTAAGTCTGAGCATTAGCAAATCTCAAGTTTCCAGGACTCTTCTCAGTATTCTGGCTGACCTCAACAATGCTGTAGTTTGAATGGTCTCGGCTCGTCCGATATATATATATATATATATATATACATCATCCGATATATATATATATATATATATATCCACTATTTTCCCTACCTAATTCTTACTGCCATATATATAGGCAGCAAGAATTAGGCGGGGAAAATATTGGATTTTAGCAGATCTATTCAACCCGATCCCCCGTATTCACCAGACCTTGCACCAAGTGATTTCCATCTTTTTTTTTTTCTCTTCAAAATGCTCTGAAGCAAGAAGATATGGTGAAAATGTTTGTGAAAAACGTTCTGAGCTCGAATTCCGCTGAATTTTACTTGAAAGGAATCAACAAGCGACGTGATAAATGGCAAAAGGTGATTCAAAATAATGGCAAATGTACTGTTGGTTAGAATTGATTTATTGTTAAACTATTCATGTATAAATTGTATTTTAATAAAACAGATATTACTTATGTCTCAACTGAATATTTACTGACGTTAGTTTAGTCTTGCCTCGCCTTAGGATAAATCCAACATTAAATCATCATTTTTTTTTAATTAACAGACAAAAAATTAAAATGTTGGGCTTAAAAAAGGATATTTTCTCGTAAATAATGAAATTGAAATTTGCATCGATATTTTGTAACCGATCACCGTGAAAAATCAATCACATGTAAATTGGACTTTAGGTATTTTTTAATCTTTGATCTTTTGAAGAAATCAGACTCAAATTAGAGAAGAAACAAAGTAAACTCTTCCTCCATTAAATTGGATTTTGCTTCAGTACTCTCTAAAATATTTATGGTCGATTAAAATTTGTTATTAATTGAACACATTAGTAACATCGCTTGCGAGATAAACTTGATAACGACTTCTCCATTTCACACTCACTCAAATACACACGCCCAGATACATGTACGCACATACACACACACACACACATTTATATCTTCACACACATTTTTACATTTATAGACACAGACGCATACATACTTAATATAAGTCGTAGTGATAGCAAGTTTCTTCAAGTCTCCTTATATATATATATATATATATAGACACAGACGCATACATACACAATATAAGTTGAAGTGACAGCGAGTTTCCTCAAGTCTCCTTATATGTATATATATATATATATATATATATATATATATATACGCACTATCGGCAAGGCTTTATAGAGAGGATGACCCTCCTGAAAAAGGCTTCCTGTTTGTGACACTAAACCATACCTAGAAATGAGACTCTTATTCTAGAGTTGTAAAGTAACCCTTTCATTGTTATTATACTTAAGTCTACTCTGACGCGGAATGTTTGTGCTCCAACAATTGATCAAATAGATCTTGGTTTGGTTTGGTTTGGTTTTATGGTACATCAACCAATAAATCATTTAATATTAAATACGTTTTTAAACATATAAATAGATGTATATCAAACAATTCAGTTTAGCATAAGTACACAGTAAAATTCTATTTAACCCATTGATAAGACCCTATCAGGTGCTACCACTCCGAGCCTGTGTGGACCTGGGAGCGACGGCAACAAAGGGGTACTCTGCATTCCCGAAATCTCCAGCATTACTGGAGTCTCATCAACAGATTGCTTAGTGTCATATACAGGACACTCGATGGGGCAGGGGTCTTACCTCTCTGGCGAGATGCAGTCGGTGTATTCTGCAGCCTCAGCCGACTAGGCCATCACATTGATCTGTTTCAGAATAATCAGTGTTTGACAGAAATAGTTGAAAGTAAAAATTAGTTGATTTAAGAATTTTTATTTGAGGCTATGAGAGTCAACGAGTTGCCCGTGGTGTAATGGTTATCGTCGCAGGATGTGGACACGACGACACGAGTTCAAGTCCTGGACGAGCCTGATTACCTTTCACATAGCACTAATACCCTTGGGAAAGGTATGAATCCAATTATTCTCCCTCCAGCTATGGGTAAATAGTAGGGCAGACTGGCTTCTTCAGCCTTGGTGAGGCGACTAGTCTAGGAGAAGGAAAACTCTGAATTCAAACCTGTTAAACTCCGCTTAAAAATTGACCTTGTGTCATATCCTGCCCGAGCGGAGGGGTTGGTAAATAGGATGAGAGTCAACGAGTTTGATGGACAACAGTTGAACTCGAGGTAAATCTAAGACAACAGTCGTGATTGAATGGTTTCAGTAAAGTGAACTATTTTATGCGAGATTTTTTTTTCTCTAATGTAAGCTGTGGTCTTTTACTAGAGTCTAAATGGCAGCATGTGTCTTCAAATCCTTAGGACTTCTCTCAGTATTCTTGCCGATCTTAGCAACGCAGTGGTCTGGTTAGTCTCGATACTTCCTCTGATTTCTTATCTCTCAGTCTTTTTTTGGCAAACCTTTGGGAACTCTTCCAAGCGCTGGTATCACCGTCACCCTCATATTCGACAGCTTTTTCTGCTATCTGGCAAGGTTCTTATTTTAATCTATCTTTCTCCTTTCTTTTATTTTTACTCTGAGGTCTGTCGGAATAGCAGAATCTACAACAAGGCAATTTTTTTCTTGTTAATCAACATTTTGTCTGCTTATCTAGTCAGATTAGGTAATTAATTTGCATGTCAATAAACAAACGAACAAACAAACAAACAAAAAACAGATTTTTTTTTAGTTTGATCTTCCAGAACGAATTCTAGCGCGTGCATGCATTATTTGGTAGAATGATCAAATTCTCATCACTTGCACGGTTCCCAGTTGATCCCCTTTCCCACCCAGTCGAGCCTAGTCTTGAATTCCTTTTGCTTTAGTTTGTTGCAGTCACTGATCATGTGATTAAGCATTTCCTCTTTGTTGCCACATAAGCTACACTTGCAATTATTTTGGGTATTATCAATTTTAGGTTTTATATGATAGGTCTTTATGGTATTTTTTGTGCAACATTTAAAAGAGATTCAGTTTCTTTCTTGAGGTTTCCCTTTCTAAACCAATTCTAGGTTGTCTCGTGTTCAATCTTCCAAGATTGTCGCTTGGAGTATCTATACAGTTGTTTTTCTTCCCATTTATGCATCCTTATTTTCTTTGCTTCCTTTTTTTTTTTGTCTTGTAGTGATTCATCTACCCAGTCCTTAAAGCTGTCGGGTCCTTTTCTTCATTTTTCTAATCCACAGAGTTTCTCTCGTGTATAAGGCCTTCTGCATCGCCATCAATTTACTTGTGCTTTGGTCCATTTGTCTAAATTTCTCCCTAGTTCCTATTAAGAATGGTCCTGAGTATCGTATCAGCAGGACTGTCTAGGTGCTTATCTCTTTGATGAGATTTCCATGACAGCACATGGTTTCGAGAACACTTTCCGTTCTTCTGAGGTACTCTTTTTTTCATCTTTGATAGTGCCCGCATCTTATATTCCCAAGTACTTTAATTTGAGAGTGCTTGCGTCTTATATTCTCAAGTACTTTAATTTGATAGTGCCCGCATTTAATATTCACAGGTACTTTAATTTGATAGTGCCTGCGTCTTATATTCCCAAGTACTTTAATTTGATATTGCTTGAGTCTTATGTTCCCAAGTACTTTAATTTAATAGTGCTCGCATCTTATATTCCCAAGTACTTTAATTTGATAGTGCCCACGTCTTATATTCCCTAGTACTTTAATTTGATAGTGCTCGCGTCTTATATTTCCAAGTACTATAGTTTGATAGTGTCCGCATCTAATATTCCCAAGTACTTTAATTTGATAGTGCTCGCGTCTTATATTTCCAAGTACTTTAATCTGATAATGCTTGCGTCATATATTCCTAAGTACTTTAATTTGATAGTGCCTGCGTCTTATCTTCCCAAGTACTTTAATTTGATATTGCTTGAGTCTTATGTTCCCAAGTACTTTAATTTGATAGTGCTCGCGTCTTATATTTCCAAGTACTTTAATCTGATAATGCTTGCGTCATATATTCCCAAGTACTTTAATTTGATAGTGCTCGCGTCTTATATTCCCAAGTACTTTAATTTGATAGTACTCGCGTCTTATATTTCCATGTACTATAATTTGATAGTGTCCCCGTCTTATGTAATCCCAAGTACTTTAATTTGATAGTGTCTTTTTTTATGTAATCCCAAGTACTTTAATCTTATTGTGTCTTTTTTATGTAATCCCAAGTACTTTAATCTTATTGTGTCTTTTTTATGTAATCCCAAGTACTTTAATCTTATTGTGTCTTTTTTATGTAATCCCAAGTACTTTAATCTTATTGTGTCTTTTTTATGTAATCCCAAAGACTTTAATCTTATTGTGTCTTTTTTATGTAATCCCAAGTACTTTAATCTTATTGTGTCTTTTTTATGTAATACCAAGTACTTTAATCCTATTGTGTCTTTTTTATGTAATCCCAAGTACTTTAATCTTATTGTGTCTTTTTTATGTAATCACAAGTACTTTAATTTTATTGTCTTTTTTATGTAATCCCAAGTACTTTAATCTTATTGTGTCTTTTTTATGTAATCCCAAGTACTTTAATCCTATTGTGTCTTTTTTATGTAATCCCAAGTACTTTAATCTTATTGTGTCTTTTTTATGTAATCCCATGTACTTTAATCTTATTGTGTCTTTTTTATGTAATCCCAAGTACTTTAATCTTATTGTGTCCGCTTTTTATATTCCCGAGTACTTCAACAATACTCTAGTTTAGTAGGTTGTCTGCTTGACCTCCGATTTCCAACGAATCCAGCCGTTTTATTAAGCCTTTGGGGATTGTTCTGTGCACACTGATTACAATTAGTTCCATCATCACCGACATGTCATTATTATTATTATTATTATTTATTTGAAACCATATAATTGATTTCATAAACTTGCCTAACTTTGAATTGAATAGTCGAACCATCAAACATTGTTAAACCAATCAACCAGTTCATCATAATACACACACACACACACACACACACACACACACACACATACACACACACACACACACACACACACACACACGCGCGCGCGCGCGCGCGCGCCCATACGCATGCACACGCAATAAAAGTAATACTCAGCTAGTAATAAGAAGAAATAGACACCATGCCGTCTAGGGAAAGGTTGAAAGGCTCAAGGGAATTACACTCAAGATGAAAATGATGACAATTTACTGAATAATACATGTGCTTTAATCAAAGAGGCGACATGTCCACCCTAAATGGTGGCTCTCTGAAACAAGTGGACAAGTTCACCTACCTCGAAAGCAGCGTCTCATCGATGGAAGATGACATCAATACGCGACTAGCAAAGGCATGGACAGCTATTGACAGGATAGAAGTCCTACCTATCGGATAAAATAAAACGCAATTTTTCCCAGCAGCGGTCGTGTTGATACTACTATATAGATGCACCTCATGGACGCTGACTAAGCGTATGCCGAAAAAAATGACGGCAATTACACAAGAACGGTAGAGCTTTATTAAACAAATTCTGAAAGCAACATCCCACAAAACAGAAGCTGTACAGCCACCTGCCTCCTATCTCTAAAATGATCCAAATTAGAAGTACGGGATATTGTGGAGAAGTAAGGACGAACCCATAAGCGACGTTCTCCTATGGACCCCTTCACACGGACGTGCAAGAGTTTGGCCACCAGCTAGAACTTATCTACAACAGCTCTCTACGCACACAGGATGTAGCCTGGAAGACCTGCTGGAAGCGATGGATGATAGGGACGGATAGTGAGAGAGAGAGAGAGTTAAGGAAATCCGTATAAGCTGCACGGTATGATTATGATAAAGAAGAATATATTTCATGAAGTGCATTAAGTTACAAATTAATTGGAAATCTTTTACTTTTAATAATTAGACTGCCCGTGAACTTCCTGGGTTTCCGTTATAACAGCGGTCCATCATTATATTCATGCTTCAATCCAGGAAAAAGTAACGGATTCTATTATTTATTTCATAGTTATCTCAGTAATATCAAGGATTTATCACGAAAGCTATCTGAACAGCTGTACGGCCACCCATTACGAAAACTATCCAAGTTAGACGAACCAGACATGCGGGACACTGCTGGAGAAGTAAGGACGAACTCATAAGCGATATACTCCTGTGGACCTCTTCACATGGACGAGTAAAGGCAGGACGCCCTGCTAGAACCTATATACAACAGCTCAGTGCTGATACTGGGAATAACCTTGAAAACCTCCCGGGAGCAATAGACGATAGGGACGGATGGTGAGAGAGGGTCAGGAAGATATGTATTGGAAGCACGACATGATGATGATGATCTTATTGAAACAAAGACGTCACACGTTAGAATTAAATCCTCTCAAAATATCATTCACTTGCATTTTGAACAGGAAATTGTTTTATTTCTTTTAAAAGTATTGTTCCAATGAAACTTTTCCTATGATGCACCATTGTTTCTAGATAAACTAATTGAACGGCTTAAAGAATATTGAAACTGAAAAAATAAATAAATAAAAACAGGCGGTCCCCGAACGTCCAGGCTAAAGCACTCATTGTAATTAAAAATGACTAAAAAAAACCTAAGGTTCGAAACCTTCCGCGCAGGTGTGGAACTAGCAGAAATTAATGTACCGCCGACTCCAGGCGGAGGGAGGAGGATGGCTCGTTTTTGACTGAGTTGTCTGTGAGACGTGAGGAGGTAAAGAAAGATAGTTGAACACTAGCCACGAAGATGTCAGGGGACAAAAGTTTACGAGCCCCATTTTGGGGGTGGGCTCCAAAAGGGAGCCTTATAATAGACGCCACCCAGCGGACAAGCATGTTAGAATTACAACGGTAAATCAAGAAGAAAAGTCAAGGTCAATGTCTGCCCTCGTTTTCTCATCATGACATGGCACGTTTGTCTTTGCCCAGCTAACACGGCCGACTTAACTTTTATACTCACTTTCTTTCTCCCTACGACTACTTACAAATTGTAGTATTAAATAAACCTTTGTAAAGTTAACTTAAACAGTTAAGTGGGTTCGTCAACTTTTCACACGGTGAAGTCACAACAGGGTCGTGGATGTACGAATGTCAATTTAGTAACGTTATGTCACAACCGTATATTCAGTGCCGTTAGAGTACAATGTCATTTTGAACAGCAAATCGCTTTATTCCTTTTAAAAGTATTGCCCGAATGAAACATTTTTATGGTGTACCGTTGTTACAAGATAACGGTTTATTATACAGAATTACAACGAGAATCTGAGTTATATATAAATAATTAAACTTCATGATTTTAATAAGAGTAGGAAGTACCTACATTGCATCCGTAGACCGGATGTCTTTGATTGTATCTCAGATTGTCTACTGATCCATTTCTTTTCTCTGCATTCTACGTGAGAGATTTCGAATAAAGCAAAGATTTATTAAATATCATAAAGTAAGACGAATTGTCTGTATCCTAAACAATATTCAACTCTGGCTTAAATAGTATCACTGCTGTTCTTCTACAAGAATCTGGCATTGAATTATCCACAAAGGTTGATATGCTATTAAATAAAGAAATCAAACAAGTCCTATACCATAACAAATTTACGAGTTGTTGCATATCTGATTTATATTACTCTCGTGAGCAAGAAAATCTTTTATCACGCAAGCAAATAACTTTTTTCTAAAGACATGAAATTTCCACGAATCAAATCTATCTATCAATCTATCAATTTCTTTCTTTCTTTCTTTCTTTCTTTCTTTCTTTTTTTCTTTCTTTATCTATCTATCAATCTATCTATCTTTCTTTCTTTCTTTCTTTCTTTATCTATCTATCTATCTATCTATCTATCTCTTTTTCTTTCTTTATCTATCTATCTATCTATCTATTTCACCTCCTCCACATGAGCGAGACAAGACACAAGGTCAATGTTAAACGGAATTTAACAGGTTTGAATTCAGAGTTTTCCTTTTCCTTGGTCGGTTGGCATACCGAGGCTAAAGAGCTCAATGCGTCTTACTATTTACCTGGAAGGAGATTAATAGAACGCATACCATCCCCGATAGTATTAGCGCTTTGTGAAATACAAACAGCCATATCCAGAATTTAAACTTTGGTCACCGTGTCAATTTCTTTCGATTGTAACTTTTACACATCAAACACCTTCAACTCACTCACTGACACTGACACACTCGTAGATAGGGATACACACACACACATACACACACACATATATATATATATATATATATCATCTATTAAATATATGGAATCTATCTATATATCTATCGATAATTATATTTTTCTCCCTAACAATCTACAAACCATGGTAGTGTACCGATATATATATATATATATATACATGAAAGTGTATCCCGCTATATATACATATATATATATATATATATATATACATTAAAGAGAGTAGAGCGAAGATGATTTGTAGATAGTTTGACAATTTGACAATAAAATTATGATCATATATATGTACACACACACACACACACACACACACACACACACACACACACACACACACACACACACATATATATATATATATATATATATATGTGTGTGTGTGTGTGTGTGTATCGTATAATCCTATATATCTTTTATAGATCATATATATATATATATATATATATATATATATAAATGGAAAAAAACCTAAAAAAGTGAAAGTAAGTCGACGATATTACGTTTCGGTTTTAATAAATCATCATCAAGACATAGAACAGATGATATAGATTGATCCATCGGGGATCAAACGACACTCGATATCCTCTGTTCTAAATCCTGAAGATGGTTTATTAGAACTGAAACGTTTAAAGCGTCGATATTCTTTCACATTAGATTCTTCACTTTGGATAACTTTGTTTTACAATTTTTTTCCATATCGTCGGATTCGTTTCCATTATTAACTTACATATATATATATATATATATATATATATAGATATAAATGTACACACACACACACACACACACACACACACACACACACACACACACACACACACATATATATATATATATAGGTATATATAACAAATGACATAAAAATGTATTTATATTATGTTGCGACAGTTCTATTAAAGAGAATAGAGTGAAGATGATTTATAGATAGTTTCATAGTAAAATTGTCCAAGACAAAAAAAAACAAACAAAAAAACAAGAAAAGAAAAAAAGAAAAAAAAAACGAATTGTTGCCAATGCCCAAAGTTAGAGGAACGGACAGGATTTCGGACAGTCTAACCCGACCCTGGTGGCCATATTAGAAGGTTCGAAGAAATGAAATCTTCGTGACAAACATGAGATCAGTCGTGTCAACACAAGATCCAATTTATAAATGCGAAAAGGCGAAAGTCATATTTCCATAACATAATATAAAATATTGAGAAGATGTAACTTATGTGAGGCAAATGTGAAATTATATAACAATCGCACATCGTTCGCAGTAATTGGACATTATATTGCCTCTAACTGCTTTTTCCAAAGAAAGAGTTTATTTTGGGAAAGGCGATCATACCACCTGACAGAGCGCCACCAATCAGAAAAGGTTTCTTTATTATACAGAGAAATAACTAGAAATATAGAAAGGATGATTGAGAGTGTGTATAAAAGTTAGATAGAGAGATAATGAACGGGTTCAATCAGATATGGAGAAAGATGGTATGGACAGGTTGAGACAGATAGATAGATAGATAGATAGATAGATAGATAGATAGATAGATAGATTTGAACTGACTATGACCGATCGATTGATAGATGAATATATATATATATATATATATATATATATATACAGATAGATAGATAGATATGAACAGACTAGGACCGATCGATCGATAGATGAATATAGATAGATAGATAGATAGATAGATAGATAGACTCTCCTACTAGTTCTAATAATCCTGAGTTTGAGTCTGGGTTAAAGATAAATCGATCAAAGATATATCTATCGATAAATAATGAACAATTTCAGTCAGATATGCACAGGTTGAGAACAGACTATGATAGATAGATAGATAGATGGATAGATAGATTCTCCTACAGGTTCCAAAACTCAGTGCTTGGATCTAGGTTTAGATAGTGGTAGAACGCACCTTTAGCAGTTCCTAAGTGTTACACGGCAAGCACCAAATGTTAACATTTTCACTTCTCTTTCAGATATATAACGGGAGCAATCATATCACTTTGTTAGATAGACAGAAGGAGAATATTAACAGGCTGAGATAGATAGATAGAAATGAACAGGCTGAGATAGATAGATAGATAGATAGATAGATATGAACAGGCTGAGATAGATAGATAGATAGATAGATAGATAGATAGATAGAAATGAGCAGGCTGAGATAGCTAGATAGCTAGATAGATAGATAGATAGAAATGAACAGGCTGAGATCGATAGATAGATAGATAGATAGAAATGAACAGGCTGAGATAGATAGATAAATAGAAATGAACAGGCTGAGATAGATAGATAGATAGATAGATAGATAGATAGAAATGAACAGGCTGAGATAGATAGATAGATAGATAGATAGATAGAAATGAACAGGCTGAGATAGATAGATAGATAGATAGATAGATAGAAAGAAATGAACAGGCTGAGATAGATAGATAGATAGATAGATAGATAGATAGAAAGAAATGAACAGGCTGAGATAGATAGATAGATAGATAGATAGATAGATAGATAGAAATGAACAGGCTGAGATAGATAGATAGATAGATAGATAGATAGAAATGAACAGGCTGAGATAGATAGATAGATAGATAGATAGATAGATAGATAGATAGAAATGAACAGGCTGAGATAGATAGATAGATAGATAGATAGATAGAAAGGGACAGAATATGATAGATAGATAATTAGATTGAAAGATAGATAGATATAAACTGACTGAAATAGACTTATAGATATCAGGTTGGTACAAAAATAATTGTTGCTTAAGCAATTTACATCAAAGTTTAGATTAAAATTCATCAATGAATTAGATTAAAATTTATTATTCAAATTAGAATTAGATTAAAATTTATTGTTCGAAATAAAAATCATTAGAATAGAAGAATCAATGCCAAGAATAAAGGATGCTATTTATTTCGGAAAAATGGAATTCTGGAGTTTTGAATAGATGAATTTTTGGATGACTCTTTGAACTACAGCTTGATCGTTGAAGAAGTCTTGCAGGAAATTGTTAAGATGGTTGAAAAACAGATTGACATTTATAGATAGATAGATGAATAGACGGATAGAAAGCTAAAGAGAGAGTGGGAAAGAGATAAGACAGTGATAGAGAGAAAAGAACGGAAGAGAGAGAGAGAGAGAGAGAGAGAGAGAGAGAGAGAGAGAGAGAAAGGAGGTGGATAAGAAGAGAAAGAGAGAGAGAGACGGAGAGAGAAACGAAAGAAATTGACATAGAAAGAGCGGTGGGGGTAGAAAAAAGAGAATTAGAGAGAGAGAGAGAGAGAGAGAGGAGGATAGATAGATGGGTAGATAGATAGATAAAGCCAGAAAAAAAGAAAAGAAAGAAAGAGAGAGAAGAAGAGAAAAGAAAGAAAGCGAGAGAGTGGGGAGTGAAAGAAAGAGATAGAGAGTGAGAGGAAAAAGAAAGACAGATCGATAGAGAGCTAGAGATAATGCAAAGAAAGAGAGAAGAAGAGAGAGAGAGAGAGGGGAGGAGGGGGGAATAGAGCACGATAGACGGAGAGGTCGGGAGAGAGAGGGAGAGGTTGAGAGAGAGAGAGAAAAGAATTTGACATAGAGAGAGCAGGTGGGGATAGAGAAGAGAAGAGAGAGAGAGAGAGAGAGAGAGAGAGAGAGAAAAGAAGGATCGATCGATAGATAGATTGAAAGAGAAAGACAAGAAAAAGAGAGAAAGAAAGAGAGAAAAGAAAGAAGCGAGAGAGAGGGAGTGAAAAAGGAAAAAAAGTCGTAGAGGGTAAGAGGGAAAACAAAGACAGATCGGTAGAGAGACAGAGATAAAGCAAAGAAAGAGAGAGGCAGAGAGAGAGAGAGAGAGAGAGAGAGAGAGAGAGAGAGAGAGAGAGAGAAAGAAAGAAAGAAGTAAAAATAAAACAAGAAAATACCTGAATAAAACAGAGAAACTGACACGAGAGGTCATATGAGTTTATTTTGGGAGCATTTTAAGAAAAATCTACTACCAACACTTCCTTCAAAGAACCACGATGCTTACCTGGTGGTCATCACTGATAAACAAGTCACTACAGTTGCGGTCAATCTTTCTCTCTCTCTCACATACACACACATGCATGAAAGCATTTACTAGACTTTTCCTAAGCTGGCACAAGATTTTTCTATTAGAGTTCCCAATTAGAGTCGAACATGTTAAAATTTCCCGATAACTGATATCACCAATATATTTTCTTTAGTTTGGTCCCCAGCAAAATGAGGTTTAAGCTTATTAACCAAAGTTATACGCTAGTACCAGATACGCCTGTCTTTATAAAGATATTTTCTATTGGCAGAAGATCCTTTATTCTCGACAACACCTGACATTTTCACTAAAAGAAGCCGATTGAGCGTTACTTTCTAAAGATTGTGGAAATCCAATTTTTTTCTACTTCCAAACAACTTAATGGATTACTCAACTTCTATCTGAAAAGGCGCATACATACGAAGTGCATACAATAAGTTTCCAGGCTTTTTTTCGTATGGGCATTTTTATTGATAGTACACACATGATACTCTAGTCTCCATCGAAGTAATCTCCTCCAGTTGCAATGCACCTGTCGTACCGTTCCAACAACTTCTGGAAGGAATCATGGATGTCCTCTTTTGTGTGAGTGTGTCAATGACCTTCGTCAGAGCCTCTTTCATCTCCTCAATTGTCTCCTAACGACAGCCTCTGAGCTTAGCGAATAACCAAAAGTCACAGGGAGCAACGTCTGGAATATAGTGAGGCTGAGGAACTGCCTTGATCCTATTTACCCAACCCCTCCGCTCGGGCAGGATATGACACAAGGTCAATTTTTAAAGCGGAGTTTAGCAGGTTTGAATTCAGAGTTTTCTTTCCCAAGGGTATTAGTGCAATGTGAAATGCAATCAGTCTTGTCCAGGAATTGAACTCGTATCGCCGTGTCCATATCCTGTGACGATAACCATTACACCACGGGCACCTCAATAATTACACCACGGTCACATCCATAATTACACCACGGGCACCTCCATAATTACACCACGGGCACCTCCATAAACTGCCTTGATGCCCATCTTGGTCAAATAGTCTGTGACAAGGATGGAGTTGTGGATTGGTGTATTGTCCTGGTGGAAATGCCACTGACCCGATTTGAATAGTGCTGGCCTCTTCCCAAGGAATCTCTTTCTGAACTCCCTTAAAATATCAACATAATAACCCTAACCCTAAGCCTAACCCTTTGGCCAATCAACTCTGGAGTATTGACTTCCTTACTCCTCCCACACCTCTCATCATCCCTCACAGACTCCCTTGAATCTCTTATGCCACGCAAAAACTGAGGCTCGATTCATGCAAGAAGGCCCCAAAGAAGTCTGAAGTATTCCATACGTTTCTGTGGTATTTTTTCCAAGTTTAAAACAGAATTTTATTGCATATCGTTCTTTTAAAGTGTCCTCACGTCCAGATTGCATTTTTGAAATTCACCAGCTGTGACAATCAGGCTTTAATCGGGTATATTTCTGTTCCTGCTGTAGCTGTTCATTTGGACCTGAAATCATAAAAACTTGGTCAGTCATCTGATAAGATGTATAGCAATAACATAGTGAATTTTCAAGAGTCTACGACTATTTTAAATGCCCAGACGGAAAAAGTCTGGAAACTTATCGTATGCACCTCGTATGTATAACCTCTGCCTGTAGGGCCGTAGAATACACCGGCTGCTTCTCTTCAAAGAGGTAAGACGCCTACCTAATGGGTGTCCTGTAGATGACGCAAATAATCCTGTGATGAGGCTCCAGTAATGATGGAGCTTTGGGAATGCTCAGTACCTCTTCACAGCCATCGCTCCTGGGTCCAACTCTGACCCAGAGAGGTAGCACCTGAAGGGTTTCTATCTATAGGTCAAATAGAACTGTTTGACATTTAAATTGAGTGCAAAAAAAATGACTTATACTACATTGAATTATTAATTGTTTGAACATTTAACCATGTAAATAAATGACTGATATATAATTGAATTGGTTGTAATACGTACAATACTTGAAACCATTTTACTTTGATCTATGCTAAATTAAATCGTTTAAAATAGAACTGTTTGATCATTAAATGATTTTACTCAAATGACTGATGTCAGTGACATATATCAATACTTGGAACTATTTAACTTTGTTGAGTTATGTTTACAAATCACATGTATCTAATATATATGAATAAACCGGATTTAGCATTAAATAACCTCCAATGGTTGATATGCAACAAAACAGAACCAAACCAAATCATATATATTTGATATATAGCTTTAAAGAGGATTTGGCATTAAATAACCTACAATGGTTTATATGCCATAAAACCCAACCCAACCAAACCAAATAATATATATTTGATATATAGGTATAAAGAGGATTTGGCATTAAATAACCTACAATGGTTGATATGCCATAAAACCCAACCAAACCAAGTCATATATATTTAATATATATGTATAAAGAGGATTTGGCATTAAATAACCGACAATGGTTGATATGCCATAAAACTCAACCAAACCAAGTCATATATATTTAATATATACGTGTAAAGAGGGTTTGGCATTAAATAACCTACAATGGTTGATATACCATAAAACCCAATCAAACCAAATCCTATATATTCAATATATACGTATAAAGAGGATTTTGCATTAAATATCTAACAATGGTTGATATACTATAAAACCAAACCAAACCAAACTTCTGCCCATAGAACTAATTTCTTTTAGTTAACTTACAACAGAAAATGTCTGGTAATATGCTGAAGCGTTCTATAGATTAACAGGATTCACTGACGGGAAATAAAATCGCCACAACCTGGTGCCCGTGGTGTAGTCGTTATCGCCGTAGGAAATGAACACGGCGATACGAGTTCAAATCCTGGACGAGACTGATTGCATTTCACATAGCACTAATACTCTTGGGAAAGGTATGAATCCAATAATTCTCCCTCCAGCTATGGGTAAATAGTAGGACAGACTGGGTTCTTCAGCCTTGGTGAGGCAACTAGTCTAGGAGAAGGAAAACTCTGAATTCAAAGCCGTTAAACTCCGCTTAAAAATTGACCTTGTGTCATATCCTGCCCGAGCGGAGGGTTGGTAAATAGTACCTGCATCAGGATTCCGATTTTGACTTGATAGATAGATAGATAGATAGATATTCAATACACACTTATTCCAACGAGTTTTTTTTTATTAATTAAAACACTCCTGTAACTGCGCCATCGTATTTCTTTTAATATTTTCCATGTTCTCAAATCATACCATTCAGATGAATTCTTATTTGAGGAAAGAAGAAAACGTCACACAAAAATAGGTGTAGTGAGTATTGAGAGTGATGCACAAGCACAATCTTGTGTTTCGCTGAAAATATTCTGTCGAAAATCATCAAGAGTTGCTTCAAAAAATTCCGAGGGTATTCGTTCGAAAGTAAATGTAATAGCGCGACTAGAGTTCGAACTCGCTTACTACAATGTCGCAGTGCTGCACGTTAGACACTACGTCACGGATAGATAGATAGATAGATAGGGTTAAAAACAAAGCAAAGACATGTTTGAATACAACGAAGAATCTCAAATGTACTGCCAAGCCTTCAACAGCATTCTATTTTATTTTTTTAAATTTCTAAAGAAAAATTTGCCGATATTCAAGTCTATAACAATAATATTAATCATAATGATAATAATAAAAAGAACAGCAAACACTTTCTTCAATTGTATGCAATGCTTATCTAACACTATATCGTATGCCCGCAAATTTACAAGCTTGTGTTAACGCGCTAGGAGGATATAAAATGTATTGATATGCTTGTTGATATACTTATAACGTGTCTGCATATGACGCAGAAAATCATAACAGTTTAAAAGAAGAGCAAAGCGAGGCGGAAAAATATGGCTATGGAGTGGATTGACTACAAACTGATATTCTCTTCTGCAGTCTTGTCTGAAAATATACTAATCATCCGGGAAAGTAAATAAATATATCACGGAAGCTATGAAATACTGGAAAATGGAATTAGCCGCTGGAGAGAAAATATTTGTTTAGGTGAAAATCTAGAGAGGCATCTTCCAGGGTGATGCATTTTTAGCATTACTATTTGTAATAGTAATAACGCCACTCAATCACATACTTAGAATCACATGATAAAAAAAAAAAATGATAAATCAACTAATAGACATGGACGACAACAAGCTGTTGGCAAAAAAATGAAGAATAAGAATATACAATCAGGGTGTAGGGATGGAATTTGGCATAGAAAAATGTGCCTTTCTTATAATGAAAAGTGGAAAAAGACAGATAACGGAACTGAAAGATTGGAAATAAGAGGACAAGAGGAAACCATTCAGACTACAGCATTATTAAGATCGGCAAGAATACTGAGGAGAGTCATGGAGACTTAAGTAGACTTGCTATCATTTAAATTCCAGTTTGGTTTGATTTGGTTTGTTGGGTTTAATGGCATATTAACCTTTGTAGGCTATTCAACGCCAAATCCACTCCTACGCGAATAATCAGTTCTATTTAAAACAATTCAGTTTAGCATGAGTACACAGTTTAATTGTTAAAAACATTTCTATTTATAACTATTAAAGCAGTTATATATCACAATTCAGTTTAGTGTAAGTACAGTTTCAATGTCAAAAACAGTTCAATTTTAAACAATTCAGTTTAGCATAAGTACGCAGTTTAAGTGTAAGTACAGTTTAATTGTGAAAAATATTTCTATTTCTAGCTATTCAATTAAGTCAAGCAGTTCTAATTCAGCTAATTCAGTTTAGCATAAATACAGATTTTGTTTATGCACAGTTAATTTTCAAAACAGTTCTATGTTAAACAATTCAGTTTAGTGTAAGTATAGTTTCAATGTCAAAAACAGTTCTATTTGAAATAACTCAGTTTAGCATAAGGACGCAGTTTAAATGTCAGTACGGTTTAATTGTGAAAAAATATTTCTTTTTCAAGCTATTCAGTTTAATCAAACAATTCAGTTTAGCATAAGTATGCCGTTAGTTCTATGTAACCCATAGCTTGGACCCATATCAGGTGCTACCACTCCGGGTCAGAGTAGACCTGGGAGCGATGGCAATAAAGGGTACTCCAAAGCTCCAGCATTACTGGAACCTCACCATCAGATTGTTTAGTGTCATATCTAGGACACTCGTGGTGGGGTCTTACCCCTCTGCAGAGGTGCAGTCGGTGTATTCTACAGTCCCAGCCGACTGGGCAATTAAACTCCTGTGAAAAACTATCAACTAATGCTGGTGTGAAAAACTCTTAAAGGAATAAAATAAGAAAAAGTATATGGTGACTTATTGGAAGTGCATGTATGAAGCAAGCAGAGAAAATCGTAGCAATAATCTACTCGGTATTTTTTATTTACCGAGAGGCAAAGATTTTTTTGCAAATCTTTATTTTACAACTTAGTGGTTTGAAAAAATATTATCAGGATCCTGCATATTTTAAATTTATTGCATTAACTTTTGCGGGGAACTCATAAAAAAAAGCCATAAGACCTACCTTCTTTCCGTGTGAATGTATACTTTCATTTCTTGGTCGAATGGAATATTCAAAAGGTGCGTCCTGTTTTCCCAGCTATGAGATTCTTTATTATGATTTTACAAGAAAGAAGAAAATTCAGACAACAGATATGTGACAGGTTATCATTTTTTGTAATTGTTGTAAACATTAAGAATTTGGAAAAGCTTCCTCTAGGAACGACACATGGACTCTAACACGTGATAAGCCAGCACCATGAAAGAGTAAAAACGACTGGAAATATCTCGGTTGAAGAAAAACAAAAATATTTTCATTCAAGAAAAACAACGCGAAAAAATTCGCGTGAAGGACAAAAAGCAACATTAATCCTTATAAAGAAAGAGTCACCATAGCAACAGGATGTGACTGGTTGGTTCTCTTGCAGATTATCGGCAACCATCTTTGGCATCATTGAAGAATTTTTAGACGGTTCCTATCTCCAAGAAAACCAGTGTAATGTAATGCTGTGCACAGTCAAATGGAACTTGTAAAATCTCAGTTTTTAGATCATTCTTCCCACTCAATCATTAACATATATCAAGATATCGGAAGGAGCACAAATATGGATTGATTCATGCCTATAGGTTTATTTTTACGATTATATTTTGTTCCTAGATAAAAGTTTGATTACTTTCTAATATGATTAAGAATTGAGGGCCGGCTGAAAAGTTTATGGGCTGGCCATGATACGTTCACAGAATGCGACCAAATGCTGTTTATTTTTCAACATAGTCTCCTTTACGGTCCGCCCACTTTTCCATTGGTATTGCAGTGCTCGGATCCCATAGGTCAGTAAAGTCATCAGCATCAGATATTACGTCATCATATGATCTTTTCTGCCGATGAATATATGAACCCAGGAATAAGAAGACGAATATGAAGTAAAAAAAATGTTTCATTCGTAAGTTTGTTCATGTTGGCTTTTGTTTTTTAAAACCAGTGGGAAAGTTCCCGTGGTATAGTGGCTCACGTGCTAGATTGCATTATGAATTTGTCATTCAGGGTTTTTGAATTATTGTTTTCATCTTTATTGCTATATTTGCAGTATTTCGACCGATGTGTCCTCCGGCCTTCTTCAGGCGTTTCTCGTAGAACTCGGAAGCCTACACCAAACTTCGAACCAGTGGGTCGCTTTGAAATTCCGTGTAGACTCCCGAATTCGACAAGAAACACTTGAAGAAAGCCGGAAGATACATCGGCCGAAACGTAAAGATTAAGACAATAGTCTCAGATATTCAGACAACTAATCCAACACCGAAGTCAGTGAGTTCGAACTCTTGTGGTGCTCTTTGGAAATGTGTAAATTCTCTTATACCCTCCAGCTATGTCTTTCTGCGAGGATTGGTTTGGCATCAAATAGCCCACGAAAGTTTATACGAGGGACATACGGTACGTTTCAAGACTTTTTCGTATGGGCATTTAAAATTGTTGTAGACTCTTGAAATTTCAATATGTTATTGCTATACATCTTATCGGATGAGTGACCAATTTTTATGATTTCAGGTTCAAATGAACAGCTACAGCAGCAATTGGAATGCACCCTACTAAAGCCTGATTGTCACAGCTGGTGAATTTCAAAAATGCTATCTGACACTTTAGAAGAACGATATGCAGTAAAATTCTGTTTTAAACTTGGTTAAAAATTGCCACAGAAACGTATGGAATGCTTCAGACTGCTTTTCGACCATATTGCATGAATCGAGCCTCAGTTTTTGAGTGGCATAAGAGATTCAAGGAAGAGAAAATGATGAGAACTGTGGAAGGTGGAAGGGAATCAATACACCAGAGTTGATTGGCCAAAGTTGTAGGGTGAGGGTTACTATGTTGAGGTTTTAAGGGAGTTCAGAAAGAGATTCCTTGGGAAGAGGCCAGCACTATTCAAATCGGATCAGTGGCATTTCCAGCAGGACAACGCACCAGTCCACAACTCCATCCTTGCCACAGACTATTTGACCAAGATAGGCATCAAGACAGTTCGTCAGCCTCCCTATAGTCCAGACTTTGCTCCCTGTGACTTTAGGTTATTCCCTAAGCTCAGAGGCTGTCGTTATGAGACAATTGAGGAGATGAAAGAGGCTGTGACGAAGGTCATTGACACGCTCATACAAGAGGAGTTCCATGGGGCTATCCAGAAGTTGTTGGAACGATACAAGTGCATTACAGCCGGAGGAGATTACTTCGAAGGGGACTACAGTTTCAGGTGTGTACTATCAATAAAATTGCCCATATGAAAAAAGTCTGGAAAATTATCGTATGCACCTCATATGCCATTATACAAAGAAACCGAACCAAATCACAAACAGTCTGAAAAAAGGAAATTTTTTTGTTCTTTCCATTTTAGTTCTATTGATTCTCTCATTTATCTAGCGACTTTCTGAATTTTATTTTTGGGAGCATTGAAGGGTTTTTCTTCTTCGCAATCATCATGATTGGTTGTCGGCAGTGACATTTCAAACAATCGCTTTCATTTATTGGTTCATCTGAAAAGATTGATTGATTTCTTCTCTCATAACGAATCTCATGAGCGCTTTTAAACCAACTCGCTTTTCGTACAAGAGTCCTATTTAGTTTACAGCCAGAGAATTTATTTCTGATGTCTATACACAACAACGAACTAAAAGAAAAAAAAAACAACCCAAAATGAATACCATAAAAAAAGAAAAGAATGTGTACCATAAAAAATAAATTAAAAAAAACAATAAACAAAAAATAACAACCCCCTTCCAAAAAAAAAAAAAAAAAAAAAAAAACATAACTGCATCAAATAAAATATTGACCAGGAAATAAAGAGAAGCAATAAGTATTTGTTTGTGAAAAGATCAGAAGAACCAGAAAATTAGTATTTTTTCTTTCAAAAGCAGCGATAAAAAAAAGGCGAGACTTTCATAAAAAAAGAAAAAGAGGGGGGAATTAATTCTTATAAGCAAATCAACCTAATCGTTCAAGTTCAGTTTGGGGCAGTATAACGCGGGCAAATTTATTGCTTCCAACGAAGAGCAACAAATTCACTAAAATATGGATTCTGCGCTTTCTATTTCAGCCAGAATTCGTTCTTTTTTCTCTCACGTGATTTTGGAATAAACCGAAAGTCAATGTAATCTACGGCCTCAAAGAATGATGAGAGAATAGTCATTTGAGATACCATTTCTTAGATTCAATAAATATTCTTTTAAGAATATTAGAAGGAATGAGATCCTAGACAGTAAGCTGAAAAATCCTTGGAATAATGAGAAAGAAAATAACATCCTTTTTTTGTGTGTAAATATATTTAACTTTCTGAGTGGTGAATATGATAAAAACTCAGAGCCTTACACAGTAAAGGGGGTGTCCTCGTGGTGTAATGGTTAAAGCAATGGACTGCGGAATCGTGATAAGCGAGTTCGTACTCCAGTCGCGCTATTACGTTCACTTTCGAGCAAATATCCTTGGGAAAGGTATGAACCTCCTTATCCTCCCAGCTATGGGTTAAATAGTACCACCACTGTTCTTCTAAGAGAACAGCTTTGGCATTAAATAACCTACAAAGGTTGATATGCCATTAAACCAAGAAACCAAACCAAACCTTAAACAGTAAAGACTGTTACTATAAACAGCATTCCACTTTAGGTGTGCTGGAATCCCGTGAAAGTGGGAAAAAACGCGAATATTTCTCGACCCTACCAAGAAATCTTAACATGATAATCTTATCTTATATACACAAACACGGGTTAAAATACTCTTTAATTTTTGGTTTGGTTTCTTTTTTTAATGGCATATCAACATTTGTAGGTTATTTAATGCCAAAGTAATTACTTTTAGAAGAATAGTAGTGGTACTATTTAACCCATAATTGGGAGGATAAGGGGGTTCATACCTTTCCGTTGTGTATTTGTCTGAAAGTGAACTTAATAGCTCGACTGGAGTTCGAACTCGCGTACTACGATTCCGTAGTCCATTGCTTTAACCATTACAGTATGCTGTTCATGTTTAAAATTTTACACACACACTCACACACACACGCGTACGCACACACACAAATTCATCCCCTTAGTAGTACTCGTCTCCACGTTGAAAGTGGTAAGGGCTGTGTTTATTTCGTGGCGCCTTAGATACCTCAATATCCAAAAAGGGTAAATTTTTACCCTGTAACCCATCCGATTTTAGCGAAAACTAAAAATCAGATTCTCCTCTTTTTTTGGCGAATCCATGTAAAGTAAAGTAAAGTTAGCGACCATAGTCGAGGGTGACCCGAAGGCTCCCTTTTCGATAGCTACTACACCAAGGTGTAGGGGAGGGCGCTACTCCATTCCCAGGATTGCTCCACTTTACCCTTGAACCGTACCTTATAATGCTGAGTGTTAAGCAAGGTGGTATCAAGTACCATTTTTAAAGTCTTTGGTATGACTCGACCTGGGATTGAACCCAGGTCTCCCGGGCCATTGGCGAACACTCTAACCGCTGGGCCTGAAAAATATCCACAAAGAAGAAATTTTGTAAAAAACGAACAAACAACATTTTAGAATTTAATGGTGGGATCACTTCATTATAAAAATTTAACGTAAAATGATCACCCACTTCCGGACCAGCAAGAATTACTGACGATCAGAGATAGCGGTGAAAGGGAGATATAACCAAATTTTTTTTTGTAGGGAAATCAAACAGGGAGGGTGGAGGTGTTAACTAAGCTTATTTGGGGTAGGGATTTTGTTTTCGCAATAAAATAAAAAATAAAAAAATAGTGCGTTGAATAAAAAAAAATGAGAGAGGGGGTATTTTTTACGTGATGAAAAACTTAATATAAAAAAAGCGCCCACGGTTCAGCAGGGAAAAAAAAAGATATAATGTGTGGTGGGGGCACTAACTTTGGCTAATTTCTTTTTCTACTAATTTGGTTACACGTCCCTTAACCGCTATCTCGGGTCGTCAGTAATGTTTGCTAGTCCGGAAGTGGGTGATCATTTTATGTTAAAATTATATAAGAAAGTGATCCCCCACCTCTAAATTGTAAACTATGGGGGCTTTTTTTTCAAAATTTCTTCTTTGCCCATATTTTTTTTACATTTTGTTTACATATATTCACCAAAAAAAAGTAGAATCTGATTTTTAGTTTTTGCTAAAAATCTGATGGGTTAAAGGATAAAAATGTACCTAACATACAATGGTTGATACACCATTAAACCCAACCAAACCGAAGTTACAACATATATGCATTTATATGAGTTTAAAAATACCTCATCCGGTAGAAATATGGTGCCCGTGGTGTAATTGTTATCGTCGTAGGAAATAAACTCGGCGATACGAGTTCAAATCCTGGACGAAACTCATTGCATTTCACATAGCACTAATACCCTTGGGAAAGGTATGAATCCAATTATTCTCCCTCCAGCTATGGGTAAATAGTAGGACAGACTAGGTTCTTCAGCCTTGGTTAGGCAACTAGTCTAGGAGAAGGAAAACTCTGAATTCAAACCTGTTAAAATCCGCTTAAAAATTGACCTTGTGTCATATCCTGCCCGAGCGGAGGGGTTGGTAAATAGGATCTGGTAGAAATATGGGCTTCTTGTCACCATGAATTTTGCCTTACGTGTTTCAAAGCTGAGATTATAGACAACTATCAACATGAGATTATATTTGGAGGTGCCCGTGGTGTAATGGTTTTCGTCGTAGGAAATGGACACAGCGACACGAGTTCAAATCCTGGACGAGGCTGATTGTATTTTATATCGCACTAATGCTAATACCCTTGGGAAAGGTATGAATCCAATATGATGGCAACTAGTCTAGGAGAAGGAAAAACTCTGAATTCAAACCTGTTAAACTTCGCTTAAAAATTGACCTTGTGTCATATCCTGCCCGAGCGGAGGGGTTGGTAAATAGGATCAACATGAGATTATACACCACTATCAATATGTATGTGGTCATGGCGTAATGGTTAACAAGCTAATCTAGTTTATCAGTAAATATTGAGTTAGATTCTCATATTTGGGATATTTCAACAGAAAATAAGGGTGGCAAATGACGATATAATCGCGTTATAGTATAAAACACGTTAATAGAGGAACTTTCTATTATATCAAAAATATAATCGAAATATATAGATGCTTATTCCGAAAAGGAATATGGGTTCTTTTATACCAGCTCTACGCAGGTATTACGCACTTTTTCAATATATCATCATCATCATCAACATGTCTTGCCACAAGCAAGGATTTCTTTTACTCACTCTCGTCTCTATTGTCCATCGCTTCTCGGCCTTTCTGGCTGGGCCGTCTGGCATTCGTGCCGGATGGGCGATCGAAATCAAGAGCAGATTCGGGGCCGAAAAGGCCCCCAGCTTCGGCTTGGCAACCTTCGGGTAGGCGAGTTGCTTTTCAGACCCCTATGCACCCCTTGTATAGCACTAGACCTCACGGTCTAGTTCAAGCTATATTCTGGCATACGTGTCCGGACCTAGATTTAGGTCCGTGATACTGCTTGACTCATTAGACCCACATTGCACTTAGTGGGTCAATGACTAGCAGGGTTCGAGTCTCGGCTCGTTCCCGACCTTCCCTTCCCCTTTATCCTCACTTTAATCGGCCTTCGGTCTTTTGACCTTGTGTCAAGTCCTGTCTGGTGGGAGGCAGCGACAAAAATACATCGCTTCCGGCAGGTCTTCTCTGTCCATACGGGGCTATTGTAGATAAGTTCTAGCTGGTCATCCAACACTTATGTGTCCTTGAGAAGGGGTTCGTCGGAGAACGACGCTCATGATTTCGTTCTTACTTCTCCAACAGTGTCTTGTGTATCTTGTTCATCTAATTTGGATGGGTTTTGAGATGGGATGTACACCTACCTTTCAATCTGTACTGCATTGCGATGCTTTTGGTTAGGTTTGGACGGCGCGTGTTTCAAATTAGCCGCTACTTGACCGGCTGGTTTGTTTATTTGGAATTTTTATTTAACGGTGCGGCTTTTTGAATCCGCCGCAACTTGTTTTTTTTTGTTTGCCAAGGTGTTTACGGTAGTCGAATGTTTATAATTTCCAGGTTGGGTGATTAAGTTTCATATTCAATCTAAATGGCATGTATGTTTTCAGGGTTTTTTTTAATTCATTTCAATTGTTGATTCCAAATTCGTATTTTTTCAATTCCTTTCATAATTGTAAATTTTGCGTCTCTTTTGAAGTTATGACCGTTTGAAACGAAGTGTTGATCTACTAAAATTAAATGGTTTTAATCCATAGATTAGATTCTGTGTCTATAGTTATTTAATCTTAAATAAAACGTTTGTTCGTTGTTTGATGGCATATCAACCTTCGTGGGTTATTTAATACCAAATCAATCCTTCAAGAAGAACAGTAGTGGTACTATATAATCCATAGATTGGAGGATAAAAAGGTTGATACGTTTCTCAACGGTATTTGTCAGAAAGTGAACGTAATAGCGCGACTGGAGTTCGAACTTGTATATTACGTTTCCACAGTCCAGCGATTTAACCATTTCACGATGCAGACACCCTTCTGAAATAAAACGGTCATTCAGAGCTTCGAACAACTTTTGTTTTTAGCATCATATGCATTTCCATAAATAAATCACATCCTAGGTTCTCAGCCAGATTAGTGTATGTGCATTTCTTGAGTGTGTGCTTATTAGTTTGTTTCGTTGTTTAAACGCATATCAACCTTCTTGGGTTATTTAATACCAAATCTATCCTTCTATCCCACGGGCAGGATGCAGTACAAGGTCAATTTTAAGTGGAGTATAACAGGTTTTGATTCAGAGTTTTCCTTCTCCTAGATTGGTTACCTAACCAAGACCAAGACCTACTATTTATCCATAGCTGGAGGGAGGATAAATGGATTTATACCTTTTCTAAGGTTATCAGTGCCATGTGAAAAGTAAATATTTGTGTGGAGGCTGCAATTTTTCAAACAAATCTTATGTGACCAACAAGGAATGTTTTTTTTTTATCTAACTTTATCCAGTTTTCTTACAAGGGAACTCATGAGAATTAAAGTGACTCTAAAGGGGTCCTGCAGTCTTTTCCTCCGTGTCCAATAAGAAGTAATAATATCTAATATCTTCTACAGCTTGATCTATTAAGTCTAAACACCTGCCAGCTGGTCATCGTTGTCGTCACCTGTATTTTCTATAACATGAAGTGGAAGCAGTGGAAATTTACTAAGCTTTTTGCTTAGATGTGGCACAAGGCCATATGAAAGGGGCACCCAATGAGACTCGAACTCACTCGTGTAGTTTTGCTAGTCGAGCTTGCTAACCATTACACCACCAGAGGCGCCTTGAAGTGGAAGCAGTGTCTGCGTTTTCGTTGAAGAGATATGATTATCCCATACTTTGTTTATTTGGGTTTTATGGTATGTCAACCTTTGTAGGTTATTTGATGCCAAATCCATTTTATACACATAAACAGTTCTATTTCAAATTATTCAGTTTAGTGTAAAAACACATTTTAATTGTAAAAAACATTTTTATTTCAAACTATTCAGTTTAGTCAAACAGTTCTAATTCAAACAATTCAGTTTAGTATAAGTATAGTTTTTGTTTCTACTCAGTTAAATGTCAAAACAGTTCTATTTCAAGTATTACAGTTAATATACATACGCAGTTTAAATAAAGTACGCAGTTTAAGTGTCAAAACAATTCTTTTTCAAGCAGTTCATTAAAGCATAAGTACACAGTTTAGTTCTATTTGACCGATGGATAGGACCCTCCCAGGTGCAAACACTCCAGGCCAGAGTGGACCTTGGAGCGATGGCAATGAAGGGATACTCCGCATTCCCCAAAGCTTCAGCATAACTGGAACCTCAGCATCAGATTGTTTAGTGTCATATCCAGGATTGTCGTTGGGTTGGGTCCTACCCCACTGGAGAGAAGCAGTCGGTGTATTCTGCAGACCCACCCGACAGGGCAATCCTATACTTTATTAAACCTAAACGTAAAATACTTTAATAAGAGACGATTTACCGTCGTCTACGATCGTTTGTTCCAAGAATCAAACATCCAATTACTAAAAAAAAAAAAATTGTCAATTGTTTGTCTTGCAATATCTTCTGAAAAGTTTTTCTTGATTAATTAGTTATAAGTTGAGATTTGTGTTGTAAAGGTGTGCATTCATAGACTTGAGTCTTGTCTCCATGGGATCAACGATAATATACAAATCAGTCAACATGATCTTCCTCTGTCTTTAATTGGAATCCTTTTGAGATGAGGCTTCTTAATCTGAGAATTAATTTTTATTTATTGCGGACTTTTTGTCCTAATCTTGGTAGTTTTTTTTTGTGTTATTTCTTCTTTCACTAGGTTTCGGCCAAATTTCACCTCTGGCCTTCTTCGGGTGATTTACCGCGACCTCGGATAGGAATGATGAGTCTTGTAACCGTATCCTCAGTAATTACTGTCATCCATAGTTGTTGTCTATCGCACCACGTTTTTGACGGGGCCCGTGGCGCAGCGGATGGAGGCGTTGAGTCTCTATGGTTCCAGGTGAGCATTGTCAGAAGATAGCGGTTTCAAATCCTACCCAAGCCGGCCAGAGGTTTACTTGGTCAAAAACGTGGTGCAATTGGCAACAACTATGGAAAGCAGTAATTACTGGGGATACGGTTACAAGACTCATCATTCTTATCCGAGGTCGCGGTAAATCACCCGAAGAAGGCCAGAGGTGAAATTCGGCCGAAATATAGTGAAAGAAGAAACAACACAAAAAAAACCTACCAAGATGAGGACAAAAAGTTCGCAATAAATTAAAAAATGATCTTCCTCTATCTCACTTTATATATGTCCTTTATCTCAATTATTAACATTTATTGTTTAAAAATACAAAATTTGGCACAAGGTCATAAAATGGAAGGGGGAAAGAAGCTGGTCATCTCTATCCTAACTTTTAACTTGACTAGTTCCATTCGCTGACTCAAAATATACTACAATAGTCTATTCACCATGACGACGCAAGTCTTCAAAAATCTTTTCCCCCGTAGTCACTAAAACAAATCAAACGTTCTGTACATATATAACCTAATGCTATATTTACCCAACTGTGACGTTGAGGGAGATGCTTAAGAAATTCTAGGAGAAGTGTCCTCGTGGCGTAATAGTTAAATTGCTGGGCTGCAGAATCGTTGTACGCGAGTTCGCACTCCAGTCGCCCTATTCATATATACCCAACCCTCCGCTCGGGCAGGATATGACACAAGGTCAATTTTAAAGCTTAACAGGTTTGAATTCAGAGTTTTCCTTCTCCTAGACTAGTTGCCTCACCTAGGCTGAAGAACCTTCTCTGCCCTACTAATTACCCATAGCTGGAAGGAGAATAATTGGATTCGTACCTTTCCCAAGGGTATTAGTGCTATGTGAAATGCAATTAGTCTCGTCCAGGATTTGAACTCGTGTCACCGTGTCCATTTCCTACAACAATAACCATTACACCACGGGCACCGCCAGTCGCCCTATTACGTTCACTTTCGGACAAATATCCCTTGGGAAAGGTATGAATCCCCTTATCCTCCCAGCTATGGGTTAAATAGTACCACTACTGTTCTTCTAGGAGAATAGCTTTGGCATTAAATAACCTACAAAGGTTCATATGCCATTAAACAAGGAAACCAGACCAAACCAAAGAAATTCTATTTATAAAAATATACGTATAAACAAAATTAGATATCCCCAACGAAACGAAACGAAAAAGTAATTTTGATGAGTGCATATATAGGCAACAAGTTATTATTCAAGCAAGTTTTGTTAAAGACGATGGAACACTGTTTGTTTATTATTTTTAATCTTATTTCTTCAAGACCCCTTGTTATTTTTCGAGTATTGGGATCTACATGGTTAAGGAACTGTCCCATATCTTCTGCCCCAGCTCTTTCGACCATACTTATGGTCGTCATCAGGGGTACTGCTTTGATAATTTGAGTTTTTACTGTTATAATAATTTGTAGCGTTTTGTTTTGAAGTTGGCGGTTGGAAAGTTGTCAGCGTTTTGTTTTGAAACGTTCAGTTGGAAAGGTTTACAAATAAAGTTAGCGATTTTAGTTATTAAAAAAATATCTAATATGTTGGAGCCTGTGGTAATGCTATTTTATTTTTGTTTGTTTTCTTATTTTTTATGCATATTGCCTCAAGGATCTGTAATCGCTTTTTTATTATTGTTTTTATATATAATTATTGTATTATATGTGAGAATCTTCATTACAAGGGAAAATGTAAGTTGGTTAGTTCTATTTAAATGTTGTTTTATAGCGCTATTTTCGGAAAGGGGATAAGTAAGACGACCTTTACCATCTACATCCCAACACAAGAAAAATTACAAGGAGGTTGAAAAAATAAAATAAAAATTAATAAAGAGCTTTCCAGTGTCTTTAACACAACTTACTTGAATATATATATATATATATATATATATATATATATATATATATATATATATATATATATATTTACTAATCTAATATCTACCAGCATTCACGGTACCAGAAAAAACCAAAAAAAAAAACCGTCAGGAACAAGAGATAACAGTATCTCGAATCACCGCCCGGGGGAAAAAAATAAAAAAATTATTGGTCAAAAAGAAAGAAAAGGCCAACCTCATCCGACCCCTTGAAAAAAATCAAGGGATACGCAGTCAGTGGTCAAAAGAAAACTAAAAACCTTCCGCGAATCCTGCAATGCTACAATTACTAAAGTGCTCAACACAAGTGGAGCCAATTATAGAATTAACTTAAATCGCGAGTCGAAAATCTTCTACTAAAGTTTCACCTTATCGGATCATCAGGAAGCATAACTTCGACTCGAGTTAGGCTTCCTGATGATCCGATAAGGTGAAACTTTAGTAGAAGATTTTCGACTCGCGATTTAAGTTAATTATATATATATATATATATATATATATATATAATACAAAAAGATGACAGAATTGCCTCCCTACTCCCAGGCTATCATGGCAGAAAAGAGAGTGTCGGAAAAAAATTCAGTTATCAATTGCTCCTATAATCTTCGATAAAACTGACATTGAAATATCTTTGGTATTTCTCTTCTCGGGTGCAAAGATTTGAATTACGTCATTAAATCAAGGAATTCTATTGGTTTATTGGTTGAAGGAATTCTATTGGTTTATTAGATTGAGGAATTCTATTGGTTTAATAAATTAAGGAGTTCTAATTGGGTTTTGCCCAGTCGGCTGGGGCTGTAGAATACACTGACTTCACCTCTGCAGAGGGGTTAGACCCCTCCCTCAACGAGTGTCCTAGATATGACACTGAACAATCTGATGCTGAGGTTCCAGTGATGCTGAAGCTTTGGGGAATGCGGAGTACCCCTTTATTGCCATCGCTCCCAGGTCCACTCTGGCTCGGAGTGGTCGCACCTGATAGGACCCTATCTATGGGTTAAATAGAACTAACGGCATACTTATGCTAAACTGCATTGTTTGATTAAACTGAATAGCTAGAAATTGAAATGTTTTTCACAATTAAACTGTACTTACACTTAAACTGCGTACTTATGCTAAACTGATTATTTGAAATAGAACAGTTTTTTTTTAATTGAAACTGTATTTACACTAAACTGAATGGTTTAACATAGAACTTTTTTTTACATTTAACTGAGTGTAAACAAAACCTCTACTTATACTAAACTGAATTAGAACTACTTGACTAAACTGATTTAGAACTACTTGACTAAATTGAATAGCTAGAGATTGAAATCTTTTTCACAGTTAAACTGTACTTACACTTAAACTGCGTACTTGTGTTAAACTGAATTATTGGAAATGTAACTGTTTTTGACATTGAAACTGTACTTACACTAAACTGAATTGTTGTATATAACTGTTTGAATAAACTGAATAGTTTGAAATTAAACTGTGTTCTCATGCTAAACTGAATTATTTGAAATAGAACTGATTATTTACATAAAATGGATTTAGCGTTAGATAACCTACAAGGGTTGATATGCCATAAAACCAAACCAAACTAAACCAAACCAATTTAATTGGTTTATAAACAAACCTTCATAACAAATTTACGTTTGATGAAGTCAAACCTATTTTTTTAAAGAAGAATGTAAACTCTCCAGGGATTATCTGCGAGATGAGCTTGCTCTTAAAATGTGTTATACTTGGTGATATTTATTAAGATTAGCTTAATCCAGAATAAGAAGAGTTGAAGAGATAGGAAGAGTACGGATATCTTATTGCTTGTTTCGAACCCGATGCAAATCGACTGGTGTCATCATTTCTCATGCGTGTATCAAATTTGATAATACTGGAATAGTTTGTATTTAATTTAACTTATGGAGATAATGATTTGAACCTAGTTTAAGTATACACCTGACAAAGTCCTGCGATCGCATCGGCCGAAATAAATGTTTGAAACACTAAAAATGGGCATGTTAGACGGAATCATTCTGGACCAATGTTAATATTTCATTTTAAAAGTTCCGAGAACAACGCAAAGAAGTCACGAAAAGCATCAGCCAGAGTACTGACTGATTGATTTAACGGAATCTCAACCTATCTTGGATTATTTCATATCTAGAGGTTAGAGAATCGTGCTCATTGTATATTTAGATTTACATATTTGCGTTTTTTTCTTAAGAGTTTTTTTCACAGTCATTCAATATCAAGTATTCTTATCTAATACAAATAATTTTACCCAGTTATATGGTTTTAAGCATTCCTGGGTAATACCAATAATTACATGTGTTAAGTTGGCAGAACGAAGTCGAAGGCCCCCTCTTTAATGGCTACTCCACCGTGATGTAGGGGAGGGCACTACTCCTTTCCCTGGATTGTCCTACTTACCTTTGAGCCATGGAGGTGCCCGTGGAGTAGTCGTTATCATCGTAGGAAATGGACACGGCGACACGAGTTCAAATCCTGGACGTGACTGATTGCATTTCATATAGCACTAATACCCTTGGGGAAGGTATGAATCCAATTATTCTCCCTCCAGTTATAGGTAAATAGTAGGACAGACTAGGTTCTTCAGCCTTGGTTAGGCAACTAGTCTAGGAGAAGGAAAACTCTGAATTCAAACCTGTTAAACTCCGCTTAAAAATTGACCTTGTGTCATATCCTGCCCGAGCGAGGGGTTGGTAAATATTACCTTTGAGCCATACCTTATAATCCTGAGTGTTAAATAAAGAGGCATCAAGTACGATATATATATATATATATATATATGTATATATATATATATATATATATATATACAACACAACAATATTAGAACATCAAAATGATAAACAAAAACTTCAGATTCTCGAAGCACTACATATTAGAAACATGCAACCAACACTTAATAGAATTAATTTTCAAACCAGTGCTAATGTACTTAAATGTCTTTAGCTACTGCACTAATTATAGAATTACATTTAAAAGCAAACGCCATAATCTTCAACGGCAAAGACGCTCTTACACAGTAGTAATATGCTAAAACAAAAGTTACATCACTTTTGTAATAGATCCTCCCCTGATGATGGCCCAAAGTCGGGCAGAAAGTACTAGGGATACATATAACTATGGACAATACATAAATCAATTCCCCCCGAATACGATAAAAGTAATACGGGAATTCGAACGGATCCAGAAGAAAATATGTAGACATAAAATGTCTATTATGTTTAATGAAATTTGCATTAACGAAGAAATGCTGCATATATATATATATATATATATATATATATATATATGTATGTATATAAGCAAAAGGTTTAGTAAATTACGACTTAAAGGCATCGAATTGTGAATAAACAAATGACCCTCATTAAATAGAAATAATTACGTGGAATTATATATGGTCATTTGTTTATTCACAATTCGATGCCTTTAAATCGTAATTTACAAAACCTTTTGCTTAGATGTGGTACAAGGCCGTATGAATGGGGTACTCAGTGAGAATCGAACTCACTCTTGAAGTTTTGGTAGTCTAGCTTGATGACCATTACACCACTCGAGACGCCCTTAGGAACATTTAAGAAATCAATAATAATTCTTAATAAACAATAACAGCTTCAAGTAATTATTTTATTACAAATTATTCCTATCGAATACAAATTATTTTTAACAGACCTATTTGACCCCTAGATAGGGACCTAACAGGTGCTACTATTTCAGGTCAGAGATGACCTAGGAGTAATGGCAGTGAAAGGGTACTCTACCCTCCCCAAATTTCCAGAACAGTGTCCTGCCCTGGAAACTCATTTTTTGGACTACAGTCAGCATATTCAATGCCCCCTGATTGAGTGGCCACAACACTGAAACCAAAACAGGATAAAAAGAAAAAATTGAGCCAAATAAGTTAATGAAATAATAACAAACTTTTTTTTCTTATCTTTTTTTTTTAGAAATCAAGACAATACAAAAAAAAAAAAAAAAAAAAAAGACCGAAAAATATACCAGTCGAAACATAAGTATCAAAACAAGAAAAAGGAGGATATTAATTTTGATATATTGTGGATAATTGTCCTTGAACTTGAAAATTCATAATGTCTTGCTGTCAGTGGGGACTTTATAAATGTTATACGTGAAGCTATATGCTCTTCCAAAACAGAACTCTGTCCTTCAGAAGGAAGGCACAGACTTAATTAGACTTTTGATTCTGATGTAATTTCTAATTAGTACCTTCATCACATTGTTTCCATGACTAATTTCTCTCATAAACGAATTTTTATTTGCTCTTCTTGAGCACCTGCAGACAAAAAAGTGCAACAAAGGCGGAAACAAAAGACATTTGTTCTATTAATAATTAACTAATCGTCTGCCTGACGCCTTTCCGCCATTTTCTTCTTCTTCTTCTTCTTCTTCTTCTTCTTCTTCTTCTTCTTCTCGCCTTTTTGCCCCTCTTCTTCTATTCCTTTTTTTTCCTTCCTTCATTTGTTTTTTCCTGTCTTTTTCTTCCAGCTGTTTTCTTTCTACTTCTCTTCCTGTATTTTTCTTCCTCCTTATTTTCTTTTTCTTTCTATTCCCGCCTTATTTCCTTCTGCTTTTTTTTTACCAGCCTTTTGCCTCTCTTTGATCTCTTCGCCTTTTTCGTCCTTCCTCTCTTTCACCTTATCTCTATTTCCTTTTTCTTCCAACCCCTTTTTCTTCCTCTTTTTCTTCTCGACTTTTACTAACTTCTTTTCTTTCATCCTCTTTTCTCTCTTTTTCTACTAACCTGTTCTCTCCTACTTTTCTTTCTGTGTTTTTTCCTTCTTTCTCTTTTTTTACATTCTTTCCTCTTCTTTTTCAACCAGCCCTTTTTTTTCTGCCTTCCTGTCTTCTAGATTTTTTCCTTCTCTTTTTCTTCCCGTCTTCTTTCTCATTCTTCTTCTCCTCTTTCTCTTCCTCTTTTTTCCCTATCTTATTTCTCCTCCTCCTCCTCCTTTGGTTCCTGTCTTCTTTCTTCTTCCTCTCTATCCACTTTTCCCTCCTCCTATAGCCGACTTTTTCTTCTTCTTTGTCTTCCCGTATTTTCCTCTTCTCATTTTCTTCCCGTCTTTTTTTTCTTTCTTCTTTTCCCGCTTTTTTCTACTGGTATTTTTCTTTCTTCTAATTTTTCTTTCTTCTAATTTTTCTTTCTTCTAATTTTTCTTTCTTCTAATTTTCTTTCTCCTAATTTTTCTTTCTCCTAAATTTTCTTTCTTCTTATTTTTCTTTCTTCTAAATTTTCTTTCTCCTAATTTTTCTTTCTCCTAATTTTTCTTTCTCCTAATTTTTCTTTCCCCTAATTTTTCTTTCTTCTAATTTCTCTTTCTCCTAATTTTTTTTTTCTTCTAATTTTCTTTCTCATAATTCTTGTACTTTAAAGTTTTTTTTTTTTTGTGAACTCTTTTATTCTGCTCGTAAATAACCAGTTTTAATTAGAATTTCATTCAAAATTAATCTTTTCGCCATGAGATTATTATTTTTTTCTTAACAATTCCTTTTTAAATATTTTATTTTATTTTTAGATATTTTAGCTTTAAATATCGGACTAACTTTTGATTTATTCATTTGATCAATATTCAATGAGTCAAAACTTCTGCACTAAAATGGAGTACATTTTCACAGTCCGGAAAATTTGAATTGTTTTTATATATTTATTTAAAATTTTTTTTTCTTTACTTGCTTCATTTACGTTTCCATTTTCGTCTTGAAAAAAAAATCCTACACATCTTTTTTATTTACTTTTATTTTAATTTAAACGATTTTCCTCGACTTTTTATCGTGATATTTGCTACTGATAGGTTCTTTGAACATCAGCTTAAATTGCAAATATTCGGAATAGAGAATTCACTTCTGGTGAGATTTGAATTCCTACCCCAACCCCGGGAGATTGCTATAACATCGAGACTCTTTTCAAATCTTTGAGGATCGGAATGAGCCTATTAAGTTCGGCCATTTGGGTGTGACTGTTTGGGCTCGGGACATTTTATGGAAAATATTTGTCAAAATTCAGTACCAATCGAAGATGGTAAGTAAATATTTTAGGACAAAGAAAAAAATATTAAATCAAATGTATTATAGAACTAAAATCATTTGATTTTAGTTCAATAATCTTTTTTTTTCTAGGACTAATATACTTACATTTCCAAGTAAATTCAAATAATAACCCTTTGATATTAGATCATCTTTTTGTATTTCTCTCCTTGTAATTTTTAAAATCTCCCACCACATATTTTCAGCTTGATTAGTCATTTACGAATCCCTCAGTATGATTTACAATATAATGTGTAAAGCTAAGGTTTCTGCAACCCAGGGAATAAGATAAATGTCCATCTGATATAATAATTGATTCTAGCTAAATATATTTTTTTAAATACAGCTGTTTTAATGTTAAACTAAGCAAAGAAAAGATATATACTATTATCTTAAACGACACCCCCGACCAGTTACTGTATATTTGTAGTATTATTATTTTTATTAGAGAAATCAATTATTATTTTCCTCTGTAAATTGCAATGTCATCGATTTTTATTAACACACCCTTCAATCAATTTTTGTTTGAAAAATATTATAATCTAATTCACTGCTAATAAAAGTAAAGGTAGCGATCATTGTCGAGGGCAAGAAGAAGGCTCCCTTTTCAAAAGCTACTACACCGAAGTGTAGAGGAGGGCGCTTCTCCTTTCCCTGGATTGCTCCACTTTATCCTTGATACGTACCTTATATTGCTGAGTGTTAAGCAAGGAGGTATCGAGTACCATTTTTAAAGTCTTTGGTATGATGCGACCTGGGATTGAACCCAGGTCTCCCGGTCCATTGGTGAACACTCTACCCAAAGCGTAATATTTTTTCTTAATATCATTTAGTTCATGTCAGAAAGATTTGTTATGCATATTGCTTGTATTTGATGTGAATTGATTTGGCATTCAGATAATCATCAAAGGTTGATATGCCATTAAATCAAATATACGTCGCCAAATAGGTTTGCTCGAAAACGGACCAGCAAAATTAGCCAGGCCCAAACCTTACCTTTAGAGAAGGCTGTTTGCATTTAGTAGGGCAGAGAGTAGATCGGGGATTGATTGATTGATTTTAACGGCATATCAACCTGTCCGGGGAATCATCATCATCATGTCGTGCCATCAGCACGAATATCCCTGACCTTCTCCTGCCACCCATCTTTATCATCCATCGCTTTCGGGTTGTCTTCAAGGTTCTCATATCGGCACAGAACTGATGTATATAAGTCCAAGCAGGACGTCCTGCCTTTGCTCTTCCATATAAAGGGAATTACCGTTTTGTGTGGAGATGTCGCCTCTTTGATTAAAGCACGTGTATTTCGTCTTGTGTGTATTGACATACCTGCAGCTGCTCGTTCCAGACTATGTGGCTGGATTTCGGCTTGGGCAGGTGTATTTGCCAAAAGTGCTATGTCATCGGCGTAGTCCACGTCCGTAATTGTTTATGCGGGGTATCTTCAAGTAATTAATAATAATCCTTATTAAACAATTTTAACTTCAAGTAAGTATTCTTAAGGCAAATAATTAAAAGTTAAATTGTATCAAGTATTCCTATTCAACACTAACAATTTTAAACAGAGCTATATGCCTCATAGAAGGGAGCTTAACAAGTACTAATAATCTGGAGGAGAGAGAACCTGGCAGTAATGGTAACAAAGTGGTACTCCACATTCCCCATATCTTTGTGTTATACACAGGACACCCCTTTTCAAAGGGAGATGTTACAGTTTTGCTGGCCGTAACGCTCTAGGTGAAGGAAATATTAATTGACTGGCTATTGGTTTTAATGGCGCATCAAACTTTGTAGGTTATTTAATGCCAAATATTTTTTTTAAATTTTTGATTTGTTAGCGAATAGTTTTGTTGAGGAAAATTTTTGTTTGTCATGGAATTGTTAGGACCAGAGAAAAAAGGTAGTTGATGACTTTTTATTACTAGACGTGTGCTTTGTAAATGGTATTGTTTTGGAGGTCTATCTTTGTATTTTTGACACACACACACACACACACACACACACACACACACACACACACACACACACATATATATATATATATATATATATATATATATATATACATCCACATATGTTAAAATGCAATAGCTCTTCTCATGAATTGAGCACACTGGTCACCGATAATATATATGTAAAAATATATACGTAAAAAAATTCCTTCACTTACGCTGAGAATGATGTCGGTCCTTGGATAAGGTAACTGGCTGACTTTACGTCAGTCGGGTTTCGATCTCAGCTTGATGCATCGGGCAGGTCTAACTGCACTCAAGAGGTGTGTTACAAAGAAACGCTCTGTCTGTGGATAACAATATCATTATATATATGATTACTAATATTTATATTACTTATTCTTATAAGTATATATATATATATATTATATTAGTTTTATTTATCTATATCAACTGCTTTAAGTATAATTATAAACTAACATTTAGGTTTGTTATCTCTATACGTATATATTCAGAAAATCTATGGCACTGTGGTGAACAATTCTTCAGTTGTCAGCTCATCCATAAAAGTGTGGCTGCTCCTACTCAAGACTCTACCACGTAAAGAATCTCTTGTGTAAACACTGCGCATCTTTCACTGGACTTTTAGACACATATCGTCGTGCTCAAGTATTTTTTTTTTTGGTTTTTGAATGGAAATACAACTTTATATTTATCGATTCTACATTTTCCTCAGCTTTCAATAATTGAATTCTTTTTTCTTTACGCTCATTTTTTTTCTCATTATTTCATCCCCCTTTCTAATAAAAACCCTTTTTTAAATATTTCTTTTTTTTCTTCTTCTCCTCCCCACATACAATTCATGTTTTTTTTTCTGTTAACTCCCCTTCATATCCCTTTTTTTCTACCTCTTTTCATTATCTCTCTATTATACGACAATTTCCGGCTACATTTCCGGTACAACTGCTTCCTTTTTTTTGCATTATTACTTCCATTTCCAATTCTTTTTTTTTTTGTTTTCATTAGCACATCATTTTCCCTCCTCTACCAAACTTTCACTTTCACTTTAGTCCACCCCCACCTCATAACCCTAATTTAATTCTTGTCGCTTTTATTCGCCGATGATAACGGATTGGCTATTTTTCCCTACTTTAAACGATCGACACGAATCAAATAACCCACACTGTACCAACCCCACATGTTTCCATGCATTTCGACGTGATGACTTTTGTCATGGCCGTGGTAGTTTGCTGTTTCGGAAATAAGTCATTATTTGTATTTATGATGGCTGCTTTTTCTATCACCTTCTCTAAATGCCATAATTGCTGTTTTTGCTGTCGATCGGCCAGCTCTCCGATTACCGTCAGTTGGCTAATTATCCTATCTTTTGCATACATGAATAAACATTTATCTCCTTCGACCCATTTTGTGTTGCTGTATAGGGTGAATTTCATTCGAGATCAAGTGACAGCAGATATCTTTAATATTCCAGCACTCCAGTTCTCTCGTAAGATCTTCATATTCTTCCGTCTTTTAAATTTCTATAGTTTTAATTGTGACACAGCGAAACAGTTTTGTTTTGTTTCGGTTTTATGGCATATCAACCATTGTATGTTATTTAACGCCAAATCCATTTTTATACATTTGAATAGTTCTATTTCAAACAATTTAATTTAGCATAAGTACAGTTTTTTGTTTATACAGAGTTAAATATCAAAACAGTTCTATTTCAAACAATTTAGTTTAGCATAAGTACACAGTTTAGTTCTATTTGACCTATCGATAGCACCCTATTAGGTGCTACCACTCCGGGCCTGAGTAAACGTGGGAGAGATGGCAATAAAGGGGTACTCCGCGTTCTTCAAAGCTCCGGAATCACTGGTGCTTCACCATCAAATTGTTTAGTGTCATATCAGGACACTCGTTGGAGGAGTCTTACTCCTCTGCAGAGATAGAATCGGTGTATTCTACAGTCCCAACCGACTGGACCAACTCGTTATAGGAGTCTTACTCCTCTATAGAGATGCTGTCAGTGTATTCCGTAGCACCCTCAGTGTAATGGGCCAACTCGTTTGGGGAGTCTTACCCCTCGACAGAAATGCAATCGGTGTATTCTGCAGCCCTACCCCCGAGATGACTAGACAAACGGAAATAGGATTACGATGAGAAAAGTATGATAACCTGACGCTCAAGTTCTGGTTCACTAGGCAGTTGGGTACTCGATCACTACCATCATTCCCCAGTACACTCTGACTTGGAGTGGTAGCACCTGTAATGGTTGGTTTAATTTTATGACATATCAACCATTGGAGGTTGTTTAATGCCAAATTCATTTCTCTACATAAAAAGAGTTTTATTTCAAAGAATTCAGTTTTACATAATAATACAATTTAGTTCTATTTGATCCATAGATATGACTTTATCAGGTGCTACCACTCCAGGCCAGAGTGGACCAGGGACCGATCGCAATAAAGAGGTTGGAGGTGCCCGTGGTGTAATGTTTATCGTCGTAGGAAATAGACATGGCGACACAAGTTCAAATCCTAGACCAGGATAATTGCATTTCCCATAGCACTAATACCCTTGGGAAAAGTATGATTTCAATTATTCTCCCTCGAGCTATGGTAAATAGTAGGACAGACTGGTTTCTTCAGCCTTGGTAAGGCAACTAGTCTAGGAGAAGGAAAACTCTTGAATTCAAACCTGTTAAGTTTAAAAATTGACCTTGTGTCATATCCTACCTGAGCGGAGGGGGTTGGTAAGTATGGCTACTCCATATTCCCTAAAACTCCTTCATTACTGGAACCTCAGCATCAGATTATTTAGTGTCATATATCCAGGAAACTCATTTGTAGAGTCTTAAACCTTTGCAGAAATGCAGCCGACAGGACAAAGTACGTTCAAGGGTCCTATCTATGGGTCGAATAGACTTGTTTTAAAGGTATTCGATATGGTTTTGTGCAAAAAAATCTAACAGAAACAACTACAAAAAAAGTAAATATGAGCAGACAATTAATGTGTTTACCTAACCTCTAGGCATTAAATAAGCCTGGATGGATTGTCATACCGTTAAAATCAATCAATCAATCAATCAAATATAAATTTTATCCGGTACTACATCGATATCATGCAGATTTAAAAAAAAAACAATTTCCTACCTTGTCAATCTAGAAAAAGTTCACGTATCATAGCGTTCAGTATTAAATGTGATATAAACATGAAGTGTGAGTCTCCATGGCATAATAGTCAACGCCCTAAACAGTGACGTCATTGTAAGCGAGCTCATTGGCCTTGTGGGTCGAGTGTTCGCCAATGGCCCGGGAGACTTGGGTTCAATCCCAGATTGCGTCATACTAAAGACTTTTAAAATAGTACTTGATACCTCTTTGCTTAACACTCAGCAATATAAGGTAAGGATCAAGGGTAAAGTGGAGCAATCAGGGGAAAGGAGTAGCGCCCTCTCCTACACCTCGGTGTAGTAGCTATAGAAAAGGAAGCCTTCGGGTCGCCCTCGACTACGGTCGCCAACTTTACTTACTTACTTACATTCATTTTCGGACGCGTACGTTCGGGAAAGGCGTGAACCTTTTTATTTCCCCAGCGCTCTGTTAAATAGTCCCAAAATAAATCCTTCTAAAAGAATGGCTTCGACATTAAATGGCCCACGAAGGTTGACATGCAATTAAACAAAAAAAACTAAACCAAACCTCTTTTGCATCTTTATCTCCGACTGTGTTTCTTCTCGTCGCTATCTTGTTGGTTGTCTAACAATGAAGATGCTTCTCGTCCTGTGTCGTTGTCTTATGTCTTTTAGTGAAATCAAAAATTAAGTCCTTAGATTTGAAGAAAGCGAAATTTCAGTGAGAAAATGCACAAACGACAAGGATGTTAGAGCAAAAGAAAAAGTTGGTTGGTAGTTTAAAGGCATATCAACCTTTTTAGGTTATTTAATGCCAAAGTCATTCTCCTAGAAGAACAGTAGTGGTACTATTTAACCCATAGCTGGGAGGATAAGGGGGTTCATACCTTTCCCAATGGTATTTGCCCGAAAGTGAATGTAATAGCGCGACTGGAGTACGAACTCGCGTACTAAGATTCCGCAGTCCATCGCTTTAACCATTACACCACGGGGACAAGGGAATAAGCAAAAGTCACAGGGAGCAACGTCTGGACGATAAAGAGGCTGAGGAACTGTCTTGATGCCCATCTTGCTCACATAGTCTGTGACAAGGATGGAGTTGTGGACTGGTGTAGTGTCCTGGTGGAAATGCCACTGACCCGATTTGAAGAGTGCTGGCCTCTTCGCTTGGAATCTCTTCCTGAACTCCCTTAAAACCTCAACATAGTAACCCTAACCCTAACCCTTTGGCCAATCAACTCTGGTGTATTTACTTCCTTACTCCTCCCACACCTCTCATCATCCCTCACAGACTACCTGCCTTCCTTGAATCTCTTATGCCACTCAAAAACTGATGCTCGATTCATGCAAGATACTCCAAAAGCAGTCTGAAGCATTCCATAGGTTTCTGTGGCATTTTTTCCAAGTTTAAAACAGACTTTTATTGCATATCGTTCTTCTAAATTATCCTCACGTCCAGATTGCATTTTTGAAATTCACCAGCTGTGACAATCAAGTTGTTGTTGTAGATGTTCTTTTGAAGGTGAAATCATAGAAATTGGTCTGTCATCTAATAAGATATATAGCAATAACATAGTGAATTTTCAAGAGTCTACGACAATTTTAAATGCCTGTACAAAAAAGTCCGGAAACTTATTGAATTCACCACGTATTTGTCTATCTTTTCGCTTTCCTTTATTTTCACCCTGTGGTCAGCAAGAATAGCAAAATCCTCTGGGTGACATAGTCTTTTCTTGTTGATTAACACTAAGCCTGGCTTTCTTGCTGGGACTGGGTGATTCATTCGTATTTCAAAATCTCATAATAATTTATGCCTTTTATTCTCTCGAAAACCGGGCCATTGGCTTAATGAGTAGAGTGTTCACCAATGGTCCAAGAGACCAAGGTTCAATCCCAGGTCGAGTCATATCAAAGACTCAAAAAAAATGGTGCTTGATGCCGCCTTGCTTCACACTCAGCATTATAAGGTAAGGATCAAGTGGAGCAGTCCAAGAAAAGGTGTAGCGCCCTCTCCTACACCTCGGTGTGGTAGCTATTGAAAAGGGAGCCTTTAAGTCACCCACGACGAAGGTCGCCAACTCTACTTATTCTCTCGGGGGGAATCCTGGTTTGAGCCTATACCATTTAGTAGTTAGGTCTAATTATCTCTTGCACAATTCCCAGTAGCTCACCGTTCCCACCAAATCGTGCTTAGTCTAGTACTCTCTTTGTGCCTGTTTGCCTATGCGATTAACCGTTTCATTTTTCTCCACGTAAACTGCGATTATGATTATTTTTACTTTTTGAGAGGCTTTCACATAAGTTTACGTTGATGGTCTTTCACTGGAGTCTGAGTGAGAACAAGTCTCCTCAAATATCCAGGACTCTTCTCAGTATTCTGGCCGATCTCAGCAATGCTATAGTTTTGATTGTCTCCTCTTGTACTCTTATTTCCATGTCTGCTTGTCCTTTTACCAATCCTTTGGTTGCTGTACTAAGAGCACCAATTACAATTAGTATAACCGTCATTTTCATGTTCCATCGTTTTTTTTCAGTTCCTTAGCAAGGTCGAGGTACTTATCCTTCTTTTCACTTTCTTTCAACTTTACTCAGTGATCAGACGAGATAGCAAAGTCCACAATTCAGCAAGTTCTTTTTTTTTCCTGTTGATTATTATAAGGTTCGATCGTCTGGCCGAGATAGGTGATCCGTTTGTATGTCAAAGTCCCATTGGAGTTTATGTGTGTCATTCTCTAGGATAGATGCTGGGTTGTGCATATACCATTTATTCGTATGGTCAAATTTAAATTTCTTGCACATTTCCCGGTGGATCACCTTGCCCACCCAGCCCTGTCTAGTCTTATACTCTTTCTGTGCTAATTTGTCGCATTTGCTTATTATTTGATTGATCGTTTCGTCTCTATCACCACATAATCGATATCAGCAGTTTTGTTGCGTCTTATCTATTCTTGCTTTGACATGGTTGGTCCTTATGGCGTTGTTTTGTTCTGCTATCTGTAGAGATTCAATCTATCTATTTAGGTTTCCCTTTTTTTGCGACGTTCACGTTTTCTCGTATGAGATGTCGCTTTCATTGCGAGTTTTTCTCAACATAATTAGAACTTTCCATAATATATATCTATATATATATATATATATATACAATGAACGTAATTTCCAAACCAATAGGCATAAATATACCCAGACAGGTTGAAATACAGTTAAAATCACTCAATAAATTAATGAGAGAAGCAATGAAAATTTGGCCAGTTACTGAATTTGGGGTTTTTAGAACCGGATGAAAAACTCTGACTTCTGAGGAGATAACAGAAGGTCAAGATAAAAAATGTGTACAATATCTGAAAGATTTTGTACCCATTTTTAAATTAGATATCGTACCCATTTTAAATTAGATATTATACATATTTTTAGATAAATTATACATTGTACACATTTTTGATAAATAATATATTGTACACATTTTTGATAAATTATATATTGTACATATTTTAAAATCAGATATTGTACACATTATATATATATATTAGATATTGTACACATTTTAGATATTGTACACATAAGATAAATTAGATATTGTGCACATTTTTGGATAGATTTGATATTGTACATATTTTTAGATTAGATATTGTACACATATTGAAATTTAGTCAAATTTCCGTAACTTGTTTTATGTCCATCTCATCGTGAAATTTAACGCTGACAAAAAAAAAAAAAAAAAAAAAAAAAAAAAACAAGAAAAGTAGAATCATTTTTACCAACATTAGGAAGAATGTTGCTATTTTATTCTCGTTATTCACTTCGGAAAATACACACATCAATTCTAAGGAATGGTCGATTTTGTGATCTTGAAATTCTTGAAATATGTGAATAAGTCGTGAAGAAAATATTTAGTAAGAACCCCCTAAAGGGATACAAAATCCCCAAAGCCTCAATATAATGGAACCCAGTACCTCTATCACTATATCGAAAACTTTAACAAAAGAGGAAAGAAACACTGTGAGAGATGAAAAGAAAATATTACCATCAGTAAAGAATCAAGACGGGAAAGTCAAGTTAATAACAGAAAATACGAAATTTTATTTAAAGATATCCCAACGGACATCACCGAAAGAAACAATCTAAATCATGCAGGAGAAATAAGGGCACTCTGGGAATAATTTGGTATCCCATATCGGAATCCAAATAGAAAAACGAGATGGTCTTTCACTGAGGTCTCGGGGACACCTAATCTTCTCAGCGTTCTGAGACTTTTAGTGTTCTGGCCGATTTTAAGAATGGATGGTCTCGGCTACTGCTTCAATTTCCAATTCTTCCTGTCCCCCGAACCAAGCGTTTGGTTGCCGTTATTTCTCCGGCATAAATTAGGTTATTTCTTTCGTCAGGGCAGTTGGTTCTCTGAGAATTCTGGAGTGACTTGAATGTTCCACCACTGTTTCTCGGATCCTTTGCTTGGTGATGTACTTTTTAACGAAACAAACTTTGATGTACTTTTTACAATGTACTTTTTAATGTATTTTTTACGAAACAAATTTTGATGTACTTTTTACGATGTACATTTCTAATGTACATTTTACAAATCACATTTTGATTGGGTTACTGATATGAGTGCTCATTTCCGTAGGTATGTTGAGAAGACAAACGTCAGGGATAGTTGGGTCTATGCCTTTCTCAGAGAAAATAATTTTAAGTGAATATAGTCAGTCTCAGTCGTAATTCGAACTCGTTCCACGGATTTTCTATGCCGCTATTAACCAACCACGTATCTTCTGCTAGATGGAGGAACAGCCGATCATAGCAATAAGACGGAGAGTCACAATCAGTTGAATAACAGCCATCAGTGCATTCTTCCCCTCATAGCAGCAGCAGTAGCAGCAGGAGCAACAGCAGCAGCAGCAGCAGCCGAAAAAGTGTATCGACTTGAAGAATGTGTTTCTATTCAATCAGCTGTGCTTATTGACCGATTTGATAGAAAAGGTATTTTTGTCTTTTTGTCTTTTTTTTTTTTTTGTATGGAAAACTGCCTGTTTCTCGTAAATGTCTAAAACAAAGAAAGAAAGAAAAGAAATGGATGCTCTTTTGTGAGTTGGCGTTGAAGAAGATTGATTTTGTCAGTTGTATGTCCTTAACAAAAAGAGAAAATTAATCCTGTGTAATGAACGAGATTAACTGATTATAGTCTCATTAGATGAACTACTTTGATTTCACCTTCTGTTCTATTTATGATGGTTAAAAAAAAAGAAAAAGAAAAACAAAGAAACATGAACAGTTATTGTCTCTGACGGAAAGGTAGAATTATTATGAAATCGCAATTAAAGAAATAATGTAACTCCGAATATCATGCTAAAGAGAAATTAATATTGACAAACATTTATGTCATATTTCGATGTTTATTTACATCATCATTAGAATATTTTAAGAGGAATTGGTTCTTTCATGTAAAACGCAAAATTGAAAACCAAAAACAAAAAATGCCAGGAAACTAATGAATAAATACAATGTGTGTGTGTGTTAGTGTGTGCGTGTGCGTGTGTGTGTGTGTTAGATTTTTCGTTGCTGTGATTTTGGTTTCTGTTAAGTTAGTGTTTTCCGGATTTTTAGATCCGACTTCTTTCGGGAATTTTTGTGGGACATTTTTATAACGTACTATTCTATATTTTTCAGAAATTTTCAGGATCAGAAAACCGTCCTTTCCTTAGAAAGAGTGGGTATATTTCCGGAGTGTATAACTAGAATAGTACAAAATAAAAATGTTCTTCCTAATATTACTAAAAATTCTTCTTCTTTTGTTAGGATTATGGAAGACGAGGTTAACACCAGACTCGCAAAAGCGAGTGCAGCCTTTGGTTAACTCGACAGGAATGTGTGGAATCGCAAAGGCACCTCAGAGGCAACCAAAATCCAGGTCTGCCGAGCTGTCGTTCTTACCACTCGCCTTTATGGCTGTGAATCGTGGATAACAACGACATCTAAAGAAGCTAAATCATTTTCACCCGACCTGTCTGAGGAAGATTCTCGGCATCACATTGCAAAAACCCATCCCTGACACCGAAGTTTTAATTCGGGCTTCTTTTCCCAGCATCTACACCATCTTGATGCTATCTCAGCTTCATTGGGACAGTCATGTTGTCTGTATGAAAGATCACCACCTCCCAGAGAAACTGCTCAATGGCGAACTATACCAGGGCAAGCGCTCCCAAGGAGGCCAGAGAAAGCGCTTCAAAAACACACTGAATATTTACCTGGAATCTTTCAGTATAGCCCCTAATTGCCTGGAATATCTGGCGCAAGAAATATACAAGGGGGCATGAATTTGTCCAACGTGGAGCGAAAGACTGTGAAACCAGAAGAAACACAGCAACTCAGCTGTGCTTGAAACTTAGAAAAGACACTGCCACATCAATCACTGCCGCCACCATTCCTTGTGCCTTCTGCCAAAAACTTTTCCTCGCACAGATTAGTCTCATGAGCCATCTGCGCACTCATGGATGCCGTCCTCAGTCATAAGGTTGATCAGATGGTCCTGATCGATTATAATGGACAAAGAAGAAGATGAAGATATATATATATATATATATATATATATATATATATATATATATATATATATAAATGAGGGTCATTCAAAAAGCAATCTTTACTATGAAAACAACAAGCGTGACTTAACTGAAAAATTTTAAATTTCCTCCAAAAGACGTTAAGTCCGAAACACGTGCACACGAAATAATTGAAATGTAAAAATCAAATATGAAATCATTTGCTAGCCAATTCATTTTGAAATTTATATATATATCACTATGTCAATAAATATTTTTCTAGTCATCCAGAGACAGACTGTTTAGTAGTATCACGACACTTCAGTGTGGCTAGAAACGCAGGACGCTTTAAACTGGAATCGAAACTCGCCTAACTTTACGCTAGACTTGGTATCTAACCGCTCAACCCTTCGGCGACATACGTCAGCTCAGGAATTATGACGCATTTGTATTAGCATTCGTTTATTTGAATTTTGCGTTGTGTATAATAAAATACTTTTAACGGATGAAAATGTTTTTAAATTCGAAAAAAGGGGAGCTTTTCTTTCAGTTACATTTCTTCAGAGAATTATCTCGTTTGCAATCAAGTTTACCGCTGTGGAAATGTCATATACCCTACTTATAAACATTAATGGGTATATCTCTTTCTTCATGCTGTTATATTCCCTACCTATGAACATTAATGGGTATGTCCCATTCCTCATACCGTTATATACCCTACCTGTGAACATTAATTAATATGTCCCGTTCCTCATACTGTTATATACCCTACCTATGAACATTAAAGGGTATATCCCTTTCTTCATACTGTTTTATACCCTACCTATGAACATTAATGGGTGTGTCCTATTCGTCATACTGTTATATAACCTACCTATGAACAATAATAGGTATGTCCCATTCATCATATTGTTATATATCCGGCCTATGAACAATAATGTGTTATGAAATAGCCGAGGGATTTCGGTTCATGCCTTTGAGTTTAGTTAGGCTGAGAACCTTTCGGTTCAGCACATGGGTTGGTTGGGTGTAAGATTGAAGCAGGTGTTAACGTGGGTGCACGCGAGCGGATGGAGGTGTCACTCAGATGTCATAACAGTCCGAGACGATACTGGGTGACAAGGTGCGGGTGACGTCACGCACCGGAAGCACGCGGAAGTTTGTGTGAGAATTTGAAGAAAATAAGAGTCGCGTTTTACACCCCAAACGAGAAGGATCCATTTTGGAGCTTGCAGGCGCGAGGCGAACGTGTGCCCGATGGGGGCCGCTCAAGTTGTGGGCCAAATGAATAAGACAGCATAGAAGATTGTGTCTCTCCTCCTTACGTCGAAACCTTTAACTCAAAGTTAATAAAAAGGTTTCGTACCTGAACAAGAAGTAGTTACGTGTTTTTTGAGATTCCTGTTCTTTATATATTCTATCGTTATGAACATTACATGTCTATTTTGCACATGGCCATATTCGTGTATATGGCTACGCAACAAATGTCCTATTCCTGTTGTATAGTCATATGCAGATTCATGCAGAACACAACGACACAATGATAATGACGACAAGGCAATGAAGACGAGCGACACAGTCTTTTAGAAAAATATACCTCTCACTTTAATTGAAAGGTTTGTGTGTGAGAGGGAGTTGGAGACCGAACAGAACTGCAATATATTGACCCCAACTCTTATGGCCATCAGCATTGTGTCTTTCTTGTTCTCCTGATGCTCAACCGGAGGCCCAGGGGCCCAGCATTTTGCCGAGTGCTGGCTTTCTCTACCACATCTTGTCACCAACGGGTCTGATCTCCAAACTAACTGACTTCCTGTCTTCACCGAGTTATATAATAATTCAATCGCCCACTCAATATCTTTGGAATGGCATGTTTGATCGTCATTAAGCGGAAATAACTGTCTTGCAGTTCAGATGTCACTCTCTTCCGGTGCATCAGTCTATGACTGTACCATGGGATTTTACCTTGTCCCATACTGTCAGCCAAGCCCGTCTAGGCGATTTCTTCCCATAATTACCATCGGAATGTGTCACTTCCTTCTGGTGCATCACTTTGGAATGGCATGTTTGGCCGGGTCGAAGGTCAATATATAACATTCCTCCTTCTGTTATATACCCTACCCATGAACATTAACGTGTATGTCCCATTCCTCATACTGTTATATACCCATCAATGTCTCTATTCTGTTCAAAGAACGGATGTAAAAAAAACAAAAGAACACATCAATTCACTTTACACGCATAAACTGCAACGTGAGGTTTTATCTGTTCGAAAAACGGTGGGAAAAGAAAGAAAAAGTTTAAAGGGGCTGAATTCTTATGTGACCTTTGGATACGAGATATAGGAAGTCACGATCCTCTCCAAGTTTGTCAAATGAAGAGTACTTATAAGGTAAAAATGATTATTATTCTATTCAAAATTTATCTGTTATTTGCACACAATACAATTATTTTAAGTATTCCTATCTAAGTAAGGCGAACAAGACATGCAGGATACTCTGCTGGAGAAGGCATTGACGAACACATAAGTGACATTCTTCTATGGACCCCAACACATGGACGTGCCATTAACACCAGCTCTATGGGGACACAGGCTGTACTAGGAAGACCCACTGAGAGTGATGAATGATAGGGACGGATGGGAAGAGAGAGTCGAGGAAATCTGTGTTGTTAGCGCGACTTGATGATGATTTAACATTAATACTTCTATTTATCAAGTATTCTTATGTCGCACAAATAATTTGCACATTGCTGTATGGTTTAAATAACTAATAATAATTCTTTGTAAATGATTGAACAGTTTTATTTGACTCATAGATATGACTCTAACAGGTGCTAAGACTCCGGGTTAGAGTGGTGGGAATATGGGTATCCAGAAGATTTTGTAATTGGTTATTGGTTTTTAGCTTCGTAGTCGGTGGGTCTTTTGGTTTAGCGTATCTGACTTCATTTATTTCTTCTCTAACCTATTTAATTCATTAGCGTCTTCTTTGTTCGTGAAGGCTGCAAAAATTACCGAAGGAAGGAAGAATAGAGACTAAGATACGTTTTAAATTCCAACTTTCTTTTGGGGTTTCATACGGCGATTCTGTAGGGAGGAAATGTCTTCCTGGACTATTCGAAAAAGTCACATCTCCCAAATAAGGCATTGAAACGTATTCATCGTTTTTAGTGGGTGATACGTCCAAAGTCGATGGTTATGTCTCATTATTGTTTTTATTAGGTATGTTGGCAGAGACGGCTGCTAATAGTGGAAGAGTGAACTAGCGTGCCGCTAAGCAGACACGTGGTTTTACCCACCAGTAACAGGAAAGAAGTAGATCTTTCTAGTCCAAGTGGTCACTGCTGAATGAGAACGGGTTTCTTTCTTGGTACTAGTAAATATGTTTTTCAGGCCTGCGTGGATTTCGCTCCCAGTCAGAGGTTTCTAGAAATTGCTACACTTTTTAATTAATTTTTTTTATTTACTTTTTATTAATCTCCACAGGTATAAGGTGGTTTATATTTTTTGTTTAATGGTATATCAAAGTTCATAGGTAATTTAAAGCTAAAGCCACCCTTGCAGAAAAACAACTATGGCACTAAATAACCCATACAATTAACCCATACTTGTTCGGTTCGGGGAGGTTCATATTTTTCCCAAGGGTAATAGCCCGAATGTGACTACGATGTCGCAGTCCAGTACATCAGCCACTACGCCCCGCTGAACCACTTCTCATTATTTTTAGCTGTTGATCTGAGAAAATATTCTTAGATTATTATTTTCATAAGCAGTTCCTAGTTTCAGGGTAGAAATTCATTTATTTGAATAAGTAATTTGATTTTAAAAAGCTTTCGACAAAACAATTGCTTACCGAAATAAATGATAACGGAACAGATTGAAATAAATGATAATACATAATTACTTGTTACAACATGATTTTAATGACTATGAAAAGCAGTTATAAACTTGAAGCAAGAAACATCGAGTTGGACACACAACCAGGGGTTGGGGGATCTGTCAGATATCAAGAAGTAGAAAGAAAAGCGCAAATTCATGGAAAATTTCAGTTATTTGGACAACAGGATTTTAGGTAATAATTTTGTTCGCACCAACACGGGCATACACATATATATGCACACGGAATGAGGATATAGAGCATACAAGGTACGACGGAAACGTGCTCTGTCTGTTGATACGGTTAAGGTTGGTTATTTGTTTGGATTTTATGGCATATCAATCTTTGTTGGTTATCTAACGCCATATCCATTTTTATGAAAATAGTTCTCTTTCAAACAATTCAGTTTAAGATAAGTACGCAGTTTAAATGTAAGTACAGTTTAATTGTGAAAAACATTTCTATTTCTAGCTATTCGATTTAGTCAAGCAGTTCTAATTCAGCTAATTCAGTTTAGTATAAGTACAGATTTTGTTTACACACAGTTAAATGTCAAAACAGTTCTTTATCAAACAAAGCATTTTAGCGTATGTACAGGTTTAATGTTAAAAAACAGTTCCATTTCAAATAACTCAGTTTAGCATTAACACGCAGTTTAAATGTAAGTAGAGTTTAAGTGTCAAAAACATTTCTATTTTAAGCAATTCAGTTTAGTCAAACAATTCAGTATAGCATAAGTATGCCGTTAGTTCTATCTAACTCATAGGTAGGGCCCTAACAGGTGCTACCACTCCGGGCCAGAGTGAACCTGGGAGCAATGGCAATGAAAAGGTGCTCCACATTCCCAAAAGTCACAGCATCACTGGAACCTTACCGTCAGATTGTTTAGTGTCAATAATAGGACATTCATGGGGCGGGGGCTTACTCCTCTGCAGAGTTGCAGTTGGTGTATTCTACTGCCCCAGAAGATTGGGCAATAATTCGGTTCAGCAAATGGGTTAATATAAATTCAAAAAAAAAAAAAAGAGAGAAGCGCCCATTATTTTTCAAAAATTCTGTGATTAAGCGTGATCATTTTTATCCTTTAATTTATTCGAACTTTTGTCTTTATCTTTATTGTTATTGCAAGCTCCTGAGTTCGACACGAAACACCTGAAGAAGGCCGAAGGACGCAAAGTCCGAAAGGTTGGTATAAAAAATTAATGACGAAGACAATAGTCCGCAACTCTAAATGATAAAAGAAGCGTGCAGATTTCTACTTTAGGATGTGAAATATTTTTGTCTACTACAATAAGAAAAGAAAACAAGACGGACATTTTTGGAAATTAGTTACGCCAAGAACTTTTCTGCAAACCTAAACTTGTGTCTCTCTGCTGGAAGACTATTTCCAAACATATGAGAGCGATGACTTTTAGAAGTTTCTGTTTAAATTCCGCTTTTTCGCTTATTTAGTTTAAGAAACTCAAAGAAAATTTAGTTTTTTTTTACACGGAATAACATTTACCATAATTCAAATTTAGTAGGGGTGTCCACGTGGTGTAATGGTTAAAGCAATGAACTACAGAATCGTAGTAAGCGAGTTCGTACTCCAGTCGCGCTATTACGTTCACTTTCGGGCAAATACCCTTGGGAAAGGTATGAACCCCCTTATCTTCCCAGCTATGGGTTAAATAGTACCACTACTGTTCTTCTAGGAGAATAGCTTTAGCATTAAATAACCGGCAAAGGTTGATATGCTATAAAACAAAGAAACCAAACCAAACCAATCAAATTTAGTTGGTATACTGATAATTCCCCCTGATTAACTCCCTTGAAAAATGAAGAGGTATAAAGATCTCAATATTAACTCTGTCGGATAGACAAGACTAGTCGTTCTCCCAGCTCTGAGCTGGCACACACTACGGTCGGCCTTGTTTGTTGGCACACGGATCTGGTCAGGTGTGTCCTGGCTCTGTTGGCAGTCAGTCGAGGCCGTCTTATATGGATTCCGGTAAGCCGGCATTAATGTCGAGCGCGCCAACATCGGCATCCTCGAGCCTCAGGGAACTCAGGCTCTAACCATCCTCAGAGGGGCTAGGTTTATTGCCTGGCGCCTGAGGCGCACCTTTTTGGGGAAATGTCGACAGTGCCCGAAGCATTTTTGGAGCTGCTGGGCGTGTCTGGGCAACGACCCTGCGCCTGGACCGACCAAAAAAAAAAAAAAAAAAAGGCCTTCTACTACACTTGTCCGGCTATTGGTACATTTGAAAAATGCGACATGTCTAATCAGAGTAAAGTGCAATAAAGTTTACCTATAAGTCTAAACTCTGGTACTGTTTTTATTACAGTAGGTATAAGATATATTTATCTTATATCCTTCTGACTTTACTAAATTATTTTATAAAATTAGTTATTCCATATTTGTCGTTATCTATTGGAGTAGATTTATATCTGCTTTTAAAGGTTCTTTGTGGATAATTTTTTTCTGTCCAGGGAGGAAACCAAAATGGCTTTCATTTGAGCAGAAACATCAGAGTCCAGCAAGTGGGGAATACGTAACTATGTTAATAATTCGGCAGACTCAAGTTGGTTATATTTTCATCATCAACTAAAAAGATGCATCTTATAGCGTAGTGGTCAAGAGCCGGGCAAGTTTGTTACAATAAAATCATTCTTAGCAAGGTGTTATAATTGTCGATCAATTTGATCAAATCCACTAAACATTTCCATCAATCACGCATTAAATAACAATTCATTCGAACACTGAGGCGTTTATTCAACAACGAGTATGAAATTCGGACTTGTAATTAATTATCACGAAGTAATTAAATTTTTTCTGCGGACAAATCGTGGGTTCAAATCTAACTGGAGGTGGGGGGGGGCATTTATTTTTTTAAAAAATCCTGTTTGATGTACATCAAGATTAAAAAGTGAAAGTCGTCACGAACTTCTTAATTTTGAAGCGTGGAAAAAAAAACTCTGGCATTTTAAACAGTTTTTTTTCCTTTCTTTATTTTTGCCGGCATAAACATAAGATTTTCACTGCCTTGCAAGATTCATAAAACATCCACACCCACACACACAGACACATACACAGAGATATATACGTGGTGCCTTCAATAAGTTTCCAGACTTTTTTTGTACAGGCATTTAAAATGGTCGTAGACACTTGAAATTGAAGTATGTTATTGCTATATATCTTATCAGATGACTGACTAATTTTAATGATTTCAGGTTCAAATGAACAGCTACAGCAGCAATTGGAATACACCCTACTAAAGCCTGATTGTCACAGCTGGTGAATTTCAAAAATGCAATCTGGACAATTTAGAAGAACGATATGCAATAAAATTCTGTTTTAAACTTGGAAAAAATGCCACAAAAACCTATGGAATGCTTCAGACTGTTTTTCGACCATCTTGCATGAATCGAGCATCAGTTTTTGAGTGGCATAAGAGATTCAAGGTAGGCAGGGAGTTTGTAAGAGATGATGAGAGGTGTGGGAGGAGTAAGGAAGTCAACAGACCAGAGTTAATTGGCCAAAGGGTTAGGGTTAGGATTACTATGTTGAGGCTTTAATGGAGTTCAGGTAGAGATTCCTTGGGAAGAGGCCAGCACTCTTCAAATCGGGTCAGTGGTATTTCCACCAGGACAATGCACTAGTCCACAACTGCATCCTTGTCACTGACTATTTGACCAAGATAGGCATTAAGACAGTTCCTCAGCCTCCCTATAGTCGAGACCTTGCTCCCTGTGACTTTTGGTTATTCCCTAAGCTCAGTGGCTGTCGTTATGAGACAATTGAGGAGATGAAAGAGGCTGTGACGAAGGTCATTGACACGCTCACACAAAAGGACTTCCATGGGGCCTTGCAAAAGTTGTTGGAACGGTACAAGTACATTGCAGCTGGAGGAGATTACTTCGAAGTGGACTAGAGTTTCCTGTGTGTACTATCAGCAAAAATGCCTATACGAAAAAAGTCTGGAAACTTATTTAATGATCCTAGTATATATATATATATATATATATATATATATATATATATATATATATATATATATACGCAGGGCTATTCGAATGAATTGAGCCCTCTCGTATCCGGTAAGCAAAAATGTAAACAAACGAAAGCTACTACATAATGCCTTATAATTCCCGAGGTGATGTCGTTCATTTGTTGGCTTAACGGTATGATACTAAGTCTAACGTAAAGTTTGCTGGGTTTAGATCCCAGCTTCAAGCGTCCTACGTATCTAGCCACACTGAAGAGTTGTGATACAACGTTACAGTCTGTCTGTGGATGACTATATATATATATATATATATATATATATATGTTTCAGGCGATTTTTTAATGCTATTCCTTCAGCATCTAATCATCCAACACTTATATACACTTGCACAGTGAGGTGGGGATGTCCTAGTGGTGTAATAGTTAAAGCGGATGAACTGCGGAATCGTAGTAAGCGAGTTCGAACTCCCGTTGTGGTATTATGTTCACTTTAGGATAGATACACTTGGTAAAGGCATGAACCCCGTTATCCTCCCAGCTATGGGTTAGATAGTACATGTACTGTTCTTCTAGAAGGATGGCTTTGGCATTAAATAACCTACAAATGTTGATATGCCATTCAACAAAGAAACCTGAAACCATCTTGCTCACAGCTACAGTAATGTTGAATTTAGTAAGGATTGAACTCACATGCGAAGAGTCTGAAAGTTCAGGTAGGTTTGATTTGATAATTGGCATATCAAAGTTTATGGGTTATGTAATGCTAAAGTCATCCTTATTGAATAGTAGTGGTACTATTTAACCTACAGCTGGGAAATAAGGGTTTCATATTTTTCTTAGAGTATAAACATATCTATAAACAGGATTTGGAATTATGGATTATGCAATGCTAAAGCCATCCTTATAGTAGAGGTACTATTTAACCTACAGCTGGGAAATAAGGGTTTCATATTTTTCTTAGAGTATAAACATATGTATAAACAAGATTTGGAATTATGGATTATGCAATGCTAAAGCCATCCTTATAGTAGAGGTACTATTTAACCTACAGCTGGGAAATAAGGGGTTCATATTTTTCTTAGAGTATAAACATATCTATAAACAGGATTTGGAATTATGGATTATGCAATGCTAAAGCCATCCTTATAGTAGAGGTACTATTTAACCTACAGCTGGGAAATAAGGGTTTCATATTTTTCTTAGAGTATAAACATATCTATAAACAGGATTTGGAATTATGGATTATGCAATGCTAAAGCCATCCTTATAGTAGAGGTACTATTTAACCTACAGCTGGGAAATAAGGGGTTCATATTTTTCTTAGAGTATAAACATATCTATAAACAGGATTTGGAATTATGGATTATGCAATGCTAAAGCCATCCTTATAGTAGAGGTACTATTTAACCTACAGCTGGGAAATAAGGGGTTCATATTTTTCTTAGAGTATAAACATATCTATAAACAGGATTTGGAATTATGGATTATGCAATGCTAAAGCCATCCTTATAGTAGAGGTACTATTTAACCTACAGCTGGGAAATAAGGGGTTCATATTTTTCTTAGAGTATAAACATATCTATAAACAGGATTTGGAATTATGGATTATGCAATGCTAAAGCCATCCTTATAGTAGAGGTACTATTTAACCTACAGCTGGGAAATAAGGGGTTCATATTTTTCTTAGAGTATAAACATATCTATAAACAGGATTTGGAATTATGGATTATGCAATGCTAAAGCCATCCTTATAGTAGAGGTACTATTTAACCTACAGCTGGGAAATAAGGGGTTCATATTTTTCTTAGAGTATAAACATATCTATAAACAGGATTTGGAATTATGGATTATGCAATGCTAAAGCCATCCTTATAGTAGAGGTACTATTTAACCTACAGCTGGGAAATAAGGGGTTCATATTTTTCTTAGAGTATAAACATATCTATAAACAGGATTTGGAATTATGGATTATGCAATGCTAAAGCCATCCTTATAGTAGAGGTACTATTTAACCTACAGCTGGGAAATAAGGGGTTCATATTTTTCTTAGAGTATAAACATATCTATAAACAGGATTTGGAATTATGGATTATGCAATGCTAAAGCCATCCTTATAGTAGAGGTACTATTTAACCTACAGCTGGGAAATAAGGGGTTCATATTTTTCTTAGAGTATAAACATATCTATAAACAGGATTTGGAATTATGGATTATGCAATGCTAAAGCCATCCTTATAGTAGAGGTACTATTTAACCTACAGCTGGGAAATAAGGGGTTCATATTTTTCTTAGAGTATAAACATATCTATAAACAGGATTTGGAATTATGGATTATGCAATGCTAAAGCCATCCTTATAGTAGAGGTACTATTTAACCTACAGCTGGGAAATAAGGGGTTCATATTTTTCTTAGAGTATAAACATATCTATAAACAGGATTTGGAATTATGGATTATGCAATGCTAAAGCCATCCTTATAGTAGTGGTACTATTTAACCTACAGCTGGGAAATAAGGGTTTCATATTTTTCTTAGAGTATAAACATATGTATATACAAGATTTGGAATTAAATAACCATTAAGGGATGATGTGCCGTTGAACCAAATGAATTAGTCCAAAAGTTAACATAATGGCGTGATTGGGGTTCGAACTCGCTCACTACGAAGTGGCGGTTAAACACGTTAGCCACTGCGCAAGTAGGACTCCCCTGTTCAATGAGATAACTGTTGAGTTATGAAAAGTGCCCTTAAATTATGCAACATATCCGCTACAAATTCATTTGAATGACGTTTGACAAGAAAAAAAAAGGGATTAATTTTGTATTTAAATGCGTAATAAAATCAGCCATTATGGCTTAAAAAAAAAGCTAAAATAACATCAACGTCTTTCTTTCTTTCTTTCTTTCTTCTCTAGCTCTCCATCTCACTCTGGTAAAGATGATGCATCTCTTTCTTTCTCTTCTTCCAACTGTTCATATCGATCTGTCAATCTATCTTTATATCTATCAGCTAATCGAACATTACATTCGCTACACTTGCGTACACAGAACTGCACCCCCCGGGCAACATGTCCCCCTCCAATTAGTGCTCTTCATTTCTTACTTTCTGGAAAATGTAAGACAACTTCTGCAATTGCTCTCTCTCTCTCTCTCTCTCACTCTCTCTCTCTCTTTCTTTCTTCTTGATCATTTTTATCTGATTAAAAATTTGATCTGATTAGAAATGAAAATTGTCTCTTCTCATATCATCAATGGAATCAACTTCTCAAAAGAAATATGACACCAATATTTTATTGGGCAAATCAGTTTCATTTAAAATGTTTTGATTTTAATAGCTAAAAAGAGAAACTTTAGAAAAAGACTTTGTGACTTCCTGGCAACTTTCTTTTTTTGACAACTTTTTAAGAAGCAATAGACATCCCCGAAGAAGGTTAATACCGCGAAATATTCCGTCAGTGACCACTTGTCAGTCGCAAAGCCGGCTAGCGGGTTCAATAGAAATGATAGGTAGCAACTACATTACAATAAATCATGTCTTGAGATTCTGACAACCATTTCAATGAAGACTTCATTTAGGAGACAACATTTTTCCCAAATACTTAATGATTCATAAATAATGCAGGAATAAATCGATTCATGCCTTTATCGAAGTAAATAAGTGAATAAAAGTGACCTCTTTTGCTCATTTTTAAAAAGAATAATCAATATAGTATTGAGGAGAGTGTGCTTGCGTAAATAGGAAGTGATACCGGCTCATGGTCTAGTGGGTAGAGTGTTCGCCAATGTTCCGGGTGACCTAAGTGCTAGAAACCAGGTTGAGTCATAACAAAGACTTAAAAAATAGTTCTTGATGCCTCTTTGCTTAACACTCAACATTAGAAGGTAAGAATCAAGGGTAAGTGGAGCAATCCTGGGAAAGGAGTGGCGCTCTCCGCTATACATCGGTATAGTAGCTATTGAAAAGAGAGCCTTCGGGTCGCCTTCGGGTACGGTCGGGAAGCATATAAAATACTGTCGGCGGGGTTTAGATTATGGTGTATCCCCTGCTGTGGGATAATACCCTCCTCAAATAGGAGTGTGCCGGATATGACACTAAACTGCATCTGATGGTGAGGTCCCAGTTCTGGAGATCTTTGGTGTATAGATACTATTTCATTGCTACTACTCCCAGGTCTACTCTGACCTGGAGTGGTGGTGCCTGTTAGGTTACTGTATCCCTGTTTAAAATTAATTTCTATTCGATTTCTGCAGATATTAAAGTATATCTCTTCATGCGACAACACTGACAAAATGACACTTTGACACAATGAAACGTAGTCTGTGTTCAGCTTATATAACAGAGTTAATTTATTTTCCCTGCAAAATAACTCAAAATATCACAATTAAAAGCTAAACCTCTGCACTCAGTAAATGGTTACAAGTATTGCTATTTAACACTAATTATTCTATTTATTATTCTTTATTCGTCTCTACATAGGAAAATGTTTTCAAGTATTGCTGTGTATCACTAACAGTTCAATTAAACATCAGTTGTTTGTTTACACACAGTCAAATAATCAAACAGTTCTATTTCTAATAATTTCTTTTTAGCATAAACATTTGTTTGGACTCGAACTCTCTTCTTGTTGATTTCCGTTTCAAAGAGCATTCATGTGCTGAGCAAAAAGCTTATTAATTAAAAAATTACAGTGCAAAGTAATCAAAAAAGACCACAAAATGGTAGGTGAAAAAACACGAACATGTCAACTGCCTCAAATATCTTAATGCAACCATCTCAGATAAAAGTATTAAAACCAGAAGTTCTGGCCAGAATTGCACAATAAACAGCAGCACTGCAAAACTAAAATGCATATGTTAAGACAAAATATCCCCCTGACAACAAATATCAAATTCATGAAAAAACTTGTCTTTAAATATCAAACAATTGAATTTGACCGATACATAGGACATCATCAGGTGGTACCACTCCGAGATAGAGTGGAGCTGGGGGCGATGGCAAAGAACAGCTACTCCACATTCTCCATCGCTCTAGCATTACTGGAGCCTTACCATCAGATGCTTTCAAGTCATATCCAGGACACGCGTTTGGGTGGAGTTGTAGACCTTTGCAAAGATGTAGTCGGTGTATTTTACAGTCCCAACCGACTCTACTGGAAAAATTGTAACATAGGACCAATGTGTTGTGCTTTAAAGAAAGAAGTCCGCAGAAAAAGAAATACTCAAACTCGAAGGTAAGGGAAGAAAATATAGCAGTCGTTTATTATTCACTTAGGGCTATAATCGCTGCAACTCGAAAAGTTCATTTTAGTTACTTTCTTCTACTCCCTTCCACTTGGTGGTGACGGCGGTGTAGGTGAGAGCTGGCTGTTGACACACGTCTGACATATAGGTCGTAGCAGACTGGGTAGGACGGGTCGGACCTCGGAACCTTTGACGCGCCTGTTTTGAAAGCTGCCTTCAACTCTCCCAAAATCTCCTGACTTGTTTTCTTATATAGAGATCTTGGGGAACAAATCGAAGATCCCCGAATGTTCTATGTCACCAGTGAAACTGTCGTGAAACACGTGATAATTCATCTGTGATTATTTTAAAAGCACGTCTAACTTTGCAGGTCATTCTGCCCGCACGCGCTAGTCTCGTAACACCTTCACTGATTGACGACAGCGCCCGTCCGTTATATTACAAAAATGACTTGTAGCAACAAGATAAAAAATAAAGTAATTTGTAAGAAACCCACACTAAACTCCACAAAATTTTGCCAACCTTGTAATATTAGGAACACCCTATGCTGCAAACACTTCAAATCAACCAAACATCAACTAGTTTTATAACAAAAAGACTCTTAAATTTACCATAAATCAAATTGCTGAAGCAAAAATGTAATTAGACTCTACACGATACCAAAAACATCATATTAAAAGTTAGAAAATCCATTTTATTTAGAGACTAAATAAGTATAAACACATGGAGGATGGCAATTTAATATTTGAAGAACAACACTTCCGTTCAAATCGTCACGATTTTAACAGGGATCTAACATTGATCATCACGAAAAGAATTTAAAAAGACATAGACGTAAAAACAATAATTTAAAAAAAAAAAAATTGACACATGGATAAAAAGTCTTCAATTTGGATTTAATAGTAAACTTATTCTCCCTTGAAATAACATTTGGCTGTCACAAATATCTTGATAAACAAATAAACCATTACTAATTTCAAAAGCGTTCGTTCTAAACCTAATGAAAAACTTATTAGTTAAGATTATGAAAGATCAATTTAAGAAATTTGATGGTTTTCATTTAACAAATGGATAAGACAACATCACATAATAACATCGTCTGGAAATATATGTGCATGTACGTGAGTGTATTATAATTTCCTTGTCGGCTGGGACTGTAGAATACACCAACTGCTTCTCTGGAGAGTGGTAAACCCCCCACCAACGAGTGTCCTGGATATGACACTAAACAATCTGATGGTGAGGTTCCAGTATTGCTGGAGCTTTGGGGAATGCGGAGTACCTCTTTATTATTAGGGGTGTCCTCGTGGTGTAATGGTTAAAGCGATGAACTGCGGAATCGTAGGACGTGAGTTCGTACTCCAGTCGCGCTATTATGTTCACTTTCGGGCAAATACCCTGGGGAAAGGTATGAACCCCCTTATTCTCCCTCCAGCTATGGGTAAATAGTAGGACGGACCAGGTTCTTCAGCCTTGTTGAGGCAACTAGTCAAGAGAAGGAAAACTCTGAATTCAAACCTGTTAAACTCCGCTTAAAAATTGACCTTGTGTCATATCCTGCCCGAGCGGAGGGGTTGGTAAATAGTACCTCTTTATTGCCATTGCTCCCAGGTCCACACTCGCCCGGAGAAGTAGCACCCAATTAGGGTCCAATCTACAGGTTAAATAGAACTAAACCGTGGTTTGGGTTTACTGTTTTTTGCATTTAAACTGCATATTTATGCTAAACTGAATTGTTTAAAATAGAACTGTTTGGACATCTAAACTGTGTACTTATGCTAAACTGAATTATTTGAAATAGAATTGATTATTTGCATAAAAATGGATTTGGCGTTAAATAACCTACAAAGGTTGATATGCCATAAAACCCAACCAACTAAACAAGCACAATTTACAACTGAATAATAATTTTCCAGGGTTAATTTTAATTACACCCCTTAAGTTTTACCAAATACGGAAACAAATATAGAACACTAATTACTTTATAAATAGAAACATCGATACCATTATGGTTCACTGTTACAATTGGGGCCAAACAGCTTCATGTTCGTTTTGTACACACACACACACACACACACACACAAATATATATATATTGTTATCCACAGACACACTGTTGCGTTGTATCACAACTCTTCAGTGTGGCTAGACACGTAAGACGCTTGAAGCTGGGATCGAAACCCGCCCAACTTTTAATTAGAGTTAGTATCATACCGTTCAGCCAACAACCGAACCCCTTCAGCTCGGGAATTATAAGGCATTATGTGGTAGTTTTCGTTTGTTTACATTTTTGCCTTACCAGATACCAGAGTGCTCAATTCATTCGAAGAGCTTTGCATTATGCGAGTGACAGCCATAGATCCCTTCGCCAAAGTGCTCAACCCCCGTGGGGGAACGTATATTTTGTCATCCTCAGATGGACTGTTTCGTAGTATCACAACTCTTTATATATATATATATATATATATATATATTGTAGGATACTTGTTTTCTTATTGAATTTTGTAGAAAATTAGATCGATGCATTTCGTAGGCCCTTGTCCATCTTTTGTGACCAAGTTATCACTATCTATTTTGTAATCTCGAATGATTTTTTTCTTCTTTTTCATTTCAACAGTTTCACATAGTACTATTTCACTTCAGTGTGATAGAAAAACTTGTTCTCCCTGTTCTTTCATTTATCTATCTCTTATCTTTAGACCCTCTCCCTCCCTTTATACCTCTTCAGATTCTCCATTGGTTTATCTATTTCCTCAATTGCTAGAATGTAAAAAATAAATAAATAAATAAAAATGAAAAATATGTTTAGTCTGAAGAAGTTCTTTGAATAAAGAACGGAATATTACCACTAAAGCCATTGTAAGTGTTCCGATTTATCCACTTTAAAATTTTTTGATTATTTGAACGAGAATTAATTAAATTATTCTAACCAGTATAATTACGGTTTGAAAGAATTAACAAGAGGTTATCAACGATCCTATTTACCCAACCCCTCCGCTCGGGCAGGATATGACACAAGGTCAATTTTTTTTTAAGCGGAGTTTAACAGGTTTGAATTCAGAGTTTTCCTTCTCCTAGACTAGTTGCCTTACCAAGGCTGAAGAACCCAGTCTGTCCTACTATTAACCTATAGCTGGAGGGAGAATAATTGGATTCATACCTTTCCCAAGGGTATTAGTGCTATCTGAAATGCAATCAGTCAGGTCCAGGATTTGAACTCGTGTCGCCGTGTCCATATCCTGCGACGATAACCATTACACCACGGGCACCTCCCAAGAGGTTATCAACGATAGATATCTTGGTCGTCTCTCAGAGATTTTCTTAGCTGAATACATTATAAACTTGTAAATATATTGTATACATTTACTTGCTTAAGTTGGGAATAGAAATTTTTTTCCCGATTAAGATGGGTCGTGGGTATGGGCAAAGAGTGCTGATTCCTTTGGGTCTGTGATATTTTGGAAATGTAGGAACATTCCTTTCTCAAGATGCAATGGGTGGGAGGAGATTTTTTCCGAACTCTTCCGAGTAGAGAACACTTTTAGCCACGGTAGACGAAATAATAAGAAACTGAAAAAGAAGTTATAAAACTTCGTTAATAAAAACACAAGAAAAACTCGTCGGAAATCTCGGGAGATTTGGGCTAATTACCCATGGTGACCATAAATGAGTCGGTATATCGGTGGAAAGACAAGTGCTTTTTTTTAGGAAGAGAAAGAAAAAAGACGAAGCCCATCACATTCAATCATTCATCTTGTTGTGGAAAGAATTACTCTATTGTCGAATCAGCCTACCGGCCTCGTTCTTAGTTTTCCCGCTAGAGGGCGACGCGTCGAATTAATTGGTTCCCACCTAAGAAACGACAGTTGCAGTGATATCGGCGGCCAAGCAGACAACATAATGTGCTCATCTTGGGAAATAAGTCAACATTGTTAGTTATGAAGACCAGAGAATTGATCAGAAGAAAAAAGAGACTGGCTAGAATGTACTTAACTGAGAGCGTGTCTACCTCCGAGGGTGTGCGAAGAATAATCGGTTGGTGAGGAACATAAAATCAGCTATTTGAGTTCTAATTCCAGACGAGGTTCATCTTATTTTATTTATTTTTGTATTAATGTTCTTGATAAAGGCATGAATCAAATTCTTTCACCATTATATACCTATCGTGAAATATCTTGAAGGAATGTCAGGTGTTAATAAAGAACCTTTTTTAAGAACCTTTTTTTAAAAGAAAGAATGGTTCCAGAGTTCTAATTCCAGAATAAGCTTCTTTTATTCTCTATGAATTAATGTTCTAGATAAAGGCATGAATCAAATTCTTCCAGCAGTATATATCTATCATGAAATATCTTGAAGTAATCTCAGGTGTTAAAGAACCTTTTTTTTAAAGATGCCTTCATTGGAATGGTTCCAGAGTTTTAATTCCAAAAAAAGCTTCTTTTATTCTCCTTGCATTAATGTTCTTGATAAAGGCATGAATCAAATTCTTTCAGCGTTATATATCCATCGTGAAATATCTTGAAGGAATGTCAGGTGTTAATGAAGAAACTTTTTTTTTTAAAAAAAAAGCCTTCATTGGAACAGGTTTCAGTATCTACGGATGTCATTTATGGGAAAGCAGCCGCAGCACTAGCATAAGACAATACTTTTTTTCCCTTGATTTTTACAACCTGATGGAATCGAGAGTTGTTCATGTAATCGAATCTGCAAATTGGGAGATGCAAGAATCTGATATTTGGTTCTAATACAAATCATCGCCAGGTAGGTAATGTCTGTTTTGTTTTCGGCGGGGAAAGAGGTGTGATTGCCGGAAGATAAGCAGGTTTTGTTCTGCGAAAAATATCAGCAAAGCGTAATTTTGAAATCCATTGTTAATCACGACAAACTAGACTCAATAGCTGCAAGAGTGATACACATCTGGTGATAGTTTTATAAATTTTTCTTTGCCTGTTTTTTTTTGCATGAAAACTTTTTAATTTTGTTAATCGTAGAAACAAATGATTGAAATCACAGGAAAATATACTTGTGGGGAAATATTAAAGGAAGAGAAAAATACACAAACATCAGTTCAAATTGGCTTGGCAAAGTGCAGAAATACCGTGTGAGATTGCAGCCGTATAAAATCAGTACGCGGTTTTCTTTGGAAAAGTTTTGCTTCAAACTAACATGTGAGTATTTTTCTTTTTTGTTTGATTTTTTTTTTGTAAGATGAATCATCGTGAATTAATAAGAGATGATCTCCCAGTGAGATTCCAATTCACGTCTCTTTTTTACCTGGGAGAAGGAAAGCTCGGCTATTCGCACCTGCTGTTTTGCCAACTACGCTACAAGATATATATATATATATATATATAGTAAAGTTGGGAACTGTACCCGAGGGCATCCCGAGGACTCCCTTTTCATTAGCTACTACGCTCTACTCCTTTCCCTGGATTGCTTCACTTTACCCTTGATCCGTACCTTATAATCCTGGCTACCTTATAATGCAAGGTTAAATTAAGTACCATTTTTTTTGGTCTTCGGTATGACTCGACCTGGAATTGAACCCGAGTCTCCCGGGCCATTGGCGAACACTCTGTCCACTAGGCCAATGGGCGGGATATATATATATATTCAAAGTAAATAGGTCCACTAAGCGATTTTTTTAGAATTATTTATTTCGTTCTTACATACGCACATGTTACCAGATCGTTGCTTTTCTCAGAGAACATTTGGAACACACACACGCACACACATACACACATAAATGTATATATATATATATATATATATATATAAACCTAAATCACACTTATATTTCATCTTGTACCATGTCACAAATATCTGTTGCCATAATTGTTTTACAAACAAGATTAATAGCATATTTATTTTTGGTTTTATCAGAAAAGTATGAGCTTTTATCATTATTATTTTTTCACTCCTTGAGAGTTTTTCATTCCAGCATTAGCGGATGGTCTTTCTCTAGAGTTTGAGTGACAATAAATCTCCTCAAGTCTCTAGGACTCATCTCAGTATTCTAGCTGATCTTAGCTATGCTGTAGTTTGGATTGTCTCCAGTCGTCCTCTTTTTTCAAAGGCCTCTAGTCTTTGGGGGCCCTCCTTAGAGCAGCCATTACAATTAGTATCGCCGCCACTTTCAAATTCCATAATTTTATCAAATCCCTTGCAAGGTCGAGGTACTTATCCTTCTTTTCGCATTCTTTCAATTTTATTCTGTGATCAGCCAAGACAGCTTAGTCCACAATTCAGCAAGTTCTCTTTTTTATCTACTCCTTGAGAGTTTTTCACATCAGCGTTAGCTGACGGTCTTTCACTAGAGATTGAGTGACAGCAAGTCTTCTCAAGTCGCAAGGACTCTTTTTTAGTATTCTGGCCGATCTCAATAAGGTAGTAGTTGGCATGGCCTCCAATCGTCCTGTTATTTCGAAGTCGTTATTTTTATTATTATTATTTAGTCCTTTAGAGTTTTTCACATCAGTGTAAGCTGATGGTTTTTCACTGGAGTTTGAGTGACAGCAAGTCTCCTCAAGTCTCCAGGATTCGTCTCAGGATTCTGGCCGTTCTTAGCAATTATTTTTATTATTATTATAGCTCCTTGAGATTTATTCACACCATCGTTAGCTGGTGGTTATATAATGGAGTTTGAGAGACAGCAAGTGTCCTCATGTGTCCAGGACTTTTCTCAGGATTCAAACCGGTTTTAACAAAGCTGTGGCCGGTGTGGTCTCTCGATTCTTCTGATTTCCAAATCCTCCGGGGTTTTTTTTTCAAGCCTTTTCGGTTCTTTCGAAGCGCATCAACTATAATTAGTATCACCGCTGATTTCATGTTTCGCAGCATTTTTTGTACTCGAGCAAGGTTCAAGTATCTGTTGATCTTTATTTATTTATTTATTTTTGCTTTGACTCAGTGGTTTACAGGAACAGCCAAATTTAATAAATAGCAATTTTTTTTCTTGTTAATTAACGCTATGTCTTGTCTCCAGGACTCTTCTCAGTATACTGGTCGATTTCAATAATGCTGTTGTCTGGATGATATCGATTATTATCATTAGCATTGTTATTGACTTTTTTTACACGCACATTAACTGGTGGTCTTTCACTGGAGTCTCCGTGACAGCAAGTCTGTTCATGTCTCCAGGACCCTTCTGAGTATTTTATTCAATCTTAATTACGCTGTTGTCAGTATAGTCACTATTTATCCTTTGATTTCCAATTCCTCTCGTCCTTTTTCAGTATTACAAAAATTATCATCACTGTAACCGTCAGGGTCCACAGTTGTTGTTAGATCTCCAGCAAGCTCCTAGTATTTCTCTATGTTTTCCCTTTCTTTTATTTTCATTCTCTGTGGCACTGGAGTAGATTATTATTTTTATTATGATTTTTTCATATCAGTAATACATGGTGGTTTTCTGTGGAGTCCTAGTGGCAAGGGTTTTTTTTTCATCTCTTCATGTATCTTCCAAATGTTATCGCCAACATCAGCTTTTCTGTAGAGTCTCACTTTTTTCTGAAGAGTCTCACTTTTTCTTGAAAGTCTCACTTTTTTCTGGAAAGTCTCACTTTTTCTGGAAAGTCTTTCTGGTGTCCTAGTTTCCCTAGTCTCTTTTCCAGATTTTTTTGGGAATCGTTCCATGGAACTTATCCATGTTTCTGATTTCTTTTAGCTTTTTGGCAAAGTCCACTTATCAATTGATTTTTTTGTTATTTCTCCTTTTTGCCTAGCCGGTTGGGGCAGTAAAATACACAACCTGCTTCTCTGCAGAGTTATAAGACCCCCACAACGAGTGTCCTGTTTATTACTCAAAACAATCTGATGCTGGGTTTCTAGTAATGTTGGAGCTTTGGGGAATGCGGAGTACCCTATCATTGCTATCGCTTCTCGATCCACTCGGGCACGGAGTGGTAGCACCTGATAGGGTCCTATCTATGGGTCAAATAGAACTAAATTGCGTACTTATGCAAAACTGAATTACTTGAAATAGATTTTTTAAAATATTTAAACTGCATACTTATGCAAGACTGAATTATTTGAAATAGAACTGTTTTTGATATTGAAACTCGTCTTAGGCTAAACTGAATTGTTTGAAATAGAACTGTTTTGACATTTAATTGTGTGGAAACAAAATCTATACTTATACTAAACTGAATTCATTGAATTATAACTATTTGAGTAAACTGAATAGATTGAAATAGACATGATTTTGACAATTAAACTGTGAACTCATGCTAAACTGAATTGTTTGAAATAGAACTGATTATTTGTACAAAAATGGATTTAAATAACCTTCAAAGTGTTGTGTTTTGGCCTTTGACCCGGCCAAAAATGCCATTCCAAGGTGATGCACCGGAAGGAAGTGACACATTCTAATGGCAGTTATGAGAGGAAATCGCGTGGGCGGAAATTGGCTGATGAAATGGGGCGAGCTAAAAAAATTCTCATGGTACACTCATAGACTGATGCACCGGAAGAGAGTGACCTGTGAACTGCATGACTGTTATTTCCGCTGAATGACGATACAACATGCGATTCCAAAAATCGAGTAGGCGACCGAGTGGACGTTGAACTATTATATAACTCAGTCAAGACAGAAGTCAGTTATTTCCAGTTGCAGTTACAGTTGGAGAGTGAGTTATAGACGAGATGTGGTAGGGAAAGCCACACCCGGCCGAGGGGGCCCCGGGAACCCCGATGGTGTTTGGGGACCAGAGAAGATGCTGATGAGATGCAGTAAAGAAAGCCATCACCCAGCAGAGTTGACCCCAGAACCTCCGGTTGAGCATCAGGAGAACGAGAAAGATACAACGCTGACGGCCATAAGAATGGGGGTCAAAATGTTGCAGTTTCTGTTCGGTCTCCAGCTCCCTCTCACACGCAAACCTTGAGTAACCTTTTTGAACCCTTGCAATGAAGTGAGAGGTACATATTTTTTTTTAAGAAGTCTTCCTGCGTCTGTCTTTATCATTGTGTCGTTGTGATGCTGTAGATGACGATATAACAAAAGGTTGATATGCCATAAAACCCAAAACAACCAACCAACTTATTTCTGCTCAGGGAACTGCTAGAATGAATAAATCCATTCTTTGTTTTTTACGTTCCTTTTTCATTACAACTATTTCTTGTCGGGATTGGGTGATGCGTATTTTCCTCAAAATCTTTGAATATTTTGTGTGAATACCTGACTGAAAAAGCAGTTTTATTGATTTAGTTTGGTTCCTTTGTTTAATGGAAAATCAACCTTCGTGGGTGATTTTATGCCAAATCCATCCCTCTAGAAAACAGTAAAGGTACTATTGAACCCATATAAGAGGGATAAGGTTTTGTTTGATACCTATTTAATGGCATATCAAGCTTTGTGAGATATTTAATGCCACATCTTTGCCCAGTCGGCTGGGTTTGTAGATTACACCGACTGCTTTTCTGCAGAGGTATAAGACCCTTCCAACGAGTGTCCTGAATATGACACTGGACAATCTGATGGTGAGGTTCCAGTAATGCTGGAGCTTTGGGGAATACGGAATACTCTTTCTTTGACATCGCTCTAAGGTCCATTCCAGTTCGGAGTGGTAGCACTTGATTGGGTTCTATCTATAGGTCAAATAAAACTAAACTGTGTCCTTATGCTAAACTGAATTGCTTGAAATTAAACTGTTTTGACATTTAAACTGCTTCCGAATGCTAAACTGAATTGGTGCAAATTGAACTGTTTTGACATTTAAAATGTGTACTTAAGCAAAACTGAATTGTTGGAAATAGAACCGCTTTTGTATGCTAAACTGAATTGTTTGAAATAGAACAGTTTTTGACATTGAAACTGTATTTACGCTCAACTGAATTGTTTGAAATAGAATTGTTTATATGTTTAAAAATGGATTCGGTATTAATAACTTACAATGGTTGATGTACCATGAAACCAAAACAAAGCCGACCAAAATAATGCTACAGCCCTTCTTGTAGAAGAACAGCAGTGATGCTATTTAACCCATAGCTGGGTTGCGGGGAGTAAGTGGGTTCATACCTTTCTCAAGCGTATTAGACCGAAAGTGAACGTAATAGCGTGACTAGAGATCGAACTTGTTTACTTCGAGACCGCAATCCAGAACTTTAACAATTACGCCACAAGAATTTCACAGCAGTTTTTCTTTTCTTTTTTTCCATTATAATTATCGCACATTTTTTTCAATTTTGAATTTAATTCTTATATCTTAGTTCTATTCTCTAAAATTGTGTAAAAGGTTTTTTTAAATTCTTTTTATTTTTAGCAAGTATCTCAATATTATCCATATACAGGGTGCAGCAAAAATACCTCCCACATTTTATGTTGGATATCGACTGGGAAATTCTTTTGACATGCCGCATAAGAGGCATAAAAGGAAATGCACCTGTTTTCTAAAGTGAAGAGAACGCATATATTTCCTTACGGAAAGTGCTGCGTAAGTTGCGTGGGTGTCATGATAGACTGGAGGCATATCCACCCGCAACGCGTTGGTGGGATGTGTGACCACTAGGATTGTGTGGATGTTCAGAAATTATATAAACCATGGAAGATTTTAATCCTGGTAGAGCGAAGCAGAAAAGCAGTGAAGTTTCACAGAAAAACTGGGCAATCACCCCACTCTGCATTTCAGTCATCTCCAAATCTTTCTTACTCTACGAATACGTACATTTTGGGTAATAAAAGAAAAAGTGTTATTATCTTTCTTTCCGATGTATATAAAATTTAAAGTATCACTCGTGTGGTGCAAGTAAATTAAGTCAAGCGGTAATGGAAGATCCATCTAGCAATAATCTTATCTTTTTTCGGTACGGTCAGTTACAGTCGCACTATTACGTTCACTTTTGGGCTAATACCCTTGGGAAAGGTATAAACCCATTCATCCTCTCAGCTATTGATAAAATAGTATCACTACTATTCTTCTGCAGTGATGGCTTTGGCGTAGAATAACCCACGGAGTTTGATATTCCTTTAAACTAAAAACGTAAACTTGAACGGACAAGTAAGACCGTACCTGATCCCGGTATTAAAATGAATTTTTCAGAGAACGAGGGGTTGTTGAAAAGTTCTCGAACCGACCAAGAAGGTTGGTTAGTTGGTTGGCTTTACGGGAAGTCAAAGTTTTGGGTCATATTTAACTGAAGTCGATTCAACAATTATGGTCTCCAATTATATAGATTGCCCAGTCGGCTGGGGCTGTAGAATACACCGACTGCTTCTCTGCAGAGGGGTAAGACCCCCCTAACGAGTGTCCTGGATATGACACTAAACAATCTGATGGTGAGGTTCTAGCAATGCCGGAGCTTTGGGGAATGCGGAGTACCCCGTTCATTGCGATTGCTCCCAGGTCCACTCTGGCCCGGAGTGGTAGCACCTGATAGGGTCCTATTTATGGGTTGAATAGAACTAACAGCATACAAATGCTGAACTGAATTGTTTGAAATAGAAATGTTTTTGACAATTAAACCGTACTTACATTTAAACTGCGTGCTTATGCTTAACTGAATTATATCAAATAGAACTGTTTTTCGACATTAAAACTGTATTTACACTTAACTGAATTGTTACATATAACTGCTTGAATAGTTTGAAATGGAAATGTTTTGACTATTAAACTGTGTACTTATGCTAAACTGAATTGTTTAAAAAAAAAAACAGGTTATTTACATAAAAATGTTTTCGGCGTTAAATAACCTACAAAGGTTGATATGCCATAAAACCCAATAAACCAACCAACCATCCAATCTTCACAATCATTTTAAACCTGTACAAACTTCATGTTTAGTTGCAATATTAAGGTTTTAAGGACTATGGATTTATCCAACGTCCGACCAGACTAGAATTAACATCAAATCATTTTATTCGGAGGGGTGTGTCATACACGAATCAGGACTCATATATAGTTTGATCCCCTCGTTTTCCTCTTTAGGGGTGCATCAGGCGTCAAACAATGAACTTAGCCCTGCTATACGGAATATTGCTGTTCTGGATTGAAAAGAAAGATACCAAGAAGACCTCGAATCCCAGAAAATGTCCAAACTGTGAGACAATCTAATGAGGCAACTCCTGTATTGGTTTGTTTGTTTATTTGTTTGGGTTTTATGGCATATCAACCTTTGTTGGTTATTTAATGCCAAATCCATTATTATACAAATAAATAGTTTTATTTCAACCATTCAATTAATCGTAAGTACAAGTTTAATTGTCAAAAACATTTCTATTTCAAGCTATTCAGTTTAGTCAAACAGTTTTGTATAAGTATAGTTTTTTTTTTGTTTACGCGCCGTTAAATGTCAAAACAGTTCCATTTCAATCAATTCATTTGGGCGTAAGTTCAGTTTCAATGTCAAAACAGTTCTATTTCAAACAATTCAGTTTAGCATACAAAAACAGTTCCTGGTCAAATAGTTCAGTTTAGCATAAATACGCAGTTTAAATGTCAAGACAGTCCTATTTAAAGCAATTCAGTTTAGCATAAATACGCAGATTCATTGTCAAAACAGTCCTATTTCAGGCAATTCAGCTTAACTTAAGTATGCAGTTTAGTTCTATTTGACACCTAGATAGGACCCTATCAGGTGCTACCTATACCTGGGAGAGATGGCAATGAAGGGGGTACTTCACATTCCCCAAAGCTACAACGTTACTGTGACCTCACCATTAGATTGCTTAGTATCATATACAGGGCACTCGTTGCGGTGGGGGGATCTTACTCCCCTGTACAAAAAGCTGTAGGTGTATTCTACAGTCCCAGCCGACTGGGCAATACCACATTGGTCTTTTTGTCAGTCTTTAAAAATTTGACCAGCCCAAGCTCTGGTCGTAACTGATCTTATCAGCAAAAAATATAACGTATTAGCTAGATAGAAGTACCATTGCCATTCGCCTATGTTCGTTTGCAGTACATAGGTGAAAGTTTAGAATGCGGTAAGTAATTCTGTCGCACCCAGTATATGAAGTGATTTATTATTTCTTACGACTTTGGATTTTCTTAACCTACTTTTCATTTACATAGAATCAACTTGAGGTACATCTTTACTATGAGAAATATCATCATCATCATAAATTCGTGCCGCCAGCACGGATATCCCTGACCCTCTTTCGCCACTTCTCCCTATCATTCATCGCTTTTGGCAGGTTTCAGGGTTACATCCCGTATCCTCACATAACTGCTGTATGTATGTTCGAGCTGGTCGTCCTGCTTTTGCTTGGCCATATGCGGGGGTCCATAGGAGTACATCACTGATGAGTTCGTCCTTGCTTTTCCAGGAGTGTCCTGCATGTCTGGTTTGTCTAGCTTGGATAGTTTTCGTGATGGGAGGCAATTGGCCGTATAGTTGGTGTCTTGTCGGGTGTTGACGCCAGGACTTGTTCAGTATTGCTCTCAACATTCTTGCGTAATTGCCGTCTAGTTTCTTCTTCAGACGTTTAGTTAGCGTCCATGTAGTGCATCCATAGAGTAGTATCGATACAACCGCTGCCTGGAAGAAACTGCGTTTCATTTTCTCGGTCAGGTCTGATTTCCATATGATCGAGAGCCTATCGATAGCTGTCCATGCTTTCGTTAGTCGTGTGTCGATGATTTTTTCGGTTGATGAGTCGCTGTGTCTGTTTTCCTCGAAGATAACTTTTTGGATCTGTATCTTTTCTAGGGTTTGTCGTCCTGCATTTAGCTCTACCCTCCAGATTTTGTAGCTCTTACGATGAACTCTTCAACTTGTTCGGTTATCTTAAATATTATTATTATTATTATTACTTACTCCTTTAGAGTTTTTCACATCAGCATTAGCTGATGGTTTTTCACTGGAGTCTGAGTGACAGCAAGTCTCCTCAAGTCTCCAGGGCTCTTCTCAGTATTCTGGCTGTTCTCAATAATGTAGTAGTTTGGATGGTCTCCTCTCGTCCGCCAACCCCCAAGTCCTCCAGTCCCTTTAGTAATTCTTTAGTTACTGTTCCAAACGCACCAATCACAATTGGTATAATTGTCACCTGCATGTTCCATAGTTTTTTTCAATTCTCTAGCAAGGTCGAGGTACTTATCCTTCTTTTCAGATTCTTTTCAGTTTTATTCTGTGGTCAGCTGGGACAGTATTATTATTATTATTATTATTATTATTATTTACTCCTTGAGAGTTTTTCATATCAGCGTTTGCTGATGGTCAATCACGGGAGTCTGAGTGATAGCAAACCTCCTTAAGTCTCCAGGACACTTCTCAGTATTCTAACCGATCTCAGTAATGCATAGTTTGGATGGTCTCCACTTGTCCTTTCCTTTTCAAGTTCTCCAGCCCCTTTATTTATCCTTTGGTGACAGTACCAAGAGTTCCAATTACAATTGGTATAAACGACAATTTCATATTCCACAGTTTTTTTTTCAAATCCCTTGCAAGTTCTAGGTATATATCCTTCTTTTCGCTTTCTTTCAATTTTACTCTGTGGTCAGCCGGGACAGTCAAGTTCACAATCCTGCAAGTTCTCTCTTTTTTGTCGATTGTTTTAAGGTTCGGTCGTCTGGCCGAGATTAAGTGATCCGTTTGTACGTCAAAATCCCTGAGGAGTTTGAGCAGCTCATTTTCCACGACAGACGCTGGGTTATGCATATACCATTTTGTTCGTATTGTCAAATTTAAATTCTTGCACAATTCCCAGTGGATCACCTTGCCCACCCAGTCGTGCCTAGTCGTATACTCTTTCTGTGCTAATTTGCTATACTCGCTTATTATGTGATTGATGGTTTCGTCTCTATCACCATATAATCTACATTTGCTGTTTTGTTGCGTCTTATCTATTCTTGCTTTGATATGATTGGTCCTTATGGCGTTGTTTTGTGCAGCTGTTAAGAGAGATTCAATTTCTCTTTTAAGGTTTCTCTTTTTTAGCCCCGTCTACGTTTTCTCTTGTAAGATATTGCTTTTAGTTATTTAACATGTCCATGGAGTTGTTTTTCTTTTCATTTTTGTATCCTGGTTGTTGTCGTTCTTTTGGACCCCGTGTTGTCAGTATTGTTTCCGGTGGCTCTTATCAATCCTTCTCCGCGCTTTTCTATGTCGTCTTCAAGTCGTTTTATTGATGCATCAACACTGTTTTCAATACTGCCATGTCCTCTTCCTCCTTCTTTTCTTGACACATATAGTCTTTTGCCATGTTGTTTATCCATTCGGCTTTATTTGTTATGTTTTCTTGGTTGCCATATTTCACTCCTAAATCGTTCAGTTTCTCTAACATCTTCTTGTTGGTATGTTTTCGTGAAATCTCCCTCAACTTGTTGGTAGAATTTTCTTTCGTTTTGGAATGTTTTGTTTTGTCTATTATTCTAACCTTTGTCGATATCTTTTTAGTTTTCCTTCTTTCGCCAGTACATTCTGGTTTATTTTCTCAAGTTGTATTGTTATTCTTTCTTGTGTTGCTTTTTCCTTTTTGTCCCTACATGTTCCAGCATTTTTCCTTTGTTTTATCATTTTTGCCCGTTTTCGTAGCTTTCTTATCTACGTTTCCAGTCGAATTTCCCATTCAGATTTTGATTTTATCTTCGTGTTCTTTAAGGGAACCTCTATTTTCACACTAACTAATTTTGCTCCGGCATGAATTAGTTCATTCAATTCAGGTACGTTTTTTGTTGACATATATGTTAATACTGGATTTTTTTCCCATTCCTATCTTGATTGGTCTCTATTCTATGTTTCGTAGTGATTATAAAGTAGTCTATTTTTCATCCATAATGCACTTTAAACTTCTTGAATTTCTTTTTTGTTCTTTTAATAGTGTTTGCTATGTGTTGTTTGGGTGTGTGATGTTTATATTTTAAACGTTTGCGGTCCATTTCGTTTAGAATGTTCATGTTTGTCAATACTTGGCGTGTCTGATATTGTATTACTGTTCATTATTTATTTTCTGGTGTATTTCTAGTATTTCAAAGTCAGAAAACCAACGTTTCCTTATTATTGACCTAACTTGGTGAGCGAGTCTTTGGCTTGTTGTCTGAAAACTAGCGCATTCGTGCCAGATCTCTATCATTCTTTGTCAATATCCTCATAGTGTATGGTACTATTTACCAACCCCTCCGCTCGGGCAAGATATGACACAAGGTCAATTTTGAAGCGGAGTTTAACAGGTTTGAATTCAGAGTTTTCCTTCTTCTAGACTAGTTTCCTAACCAAGGCTGAAGAACCTAGTCTGTCCTACTATTTACCCATAATTGGGTAATTATGAATAATTGGATTCATACCTTCCCCAAGGGTATTAGTGCTATGTGAAATGCAATCAGTCTCGTCCAGGATTTGAACTCGTGTCGCCGTGTCCATTTCCTACTACGATAACGACTACACCACGGGCACCTCCATTCCTCATAGTGTATGGTTGCACCTGAAATAGCAGTGCAGTGCAAGTTGCTTGTCTTACCTTGTCCATGTTTCGTGTTTACCTCTCTGATTTGTATGGTTTCGTGTACCTTAAAAAAGAACAGCCAACATTTGCATGATGACGATCGTTTCTCCCATGTTGACTATCAGGAGAGCATCTGCTGATCATGACAACCAGGCATGTTGCCTGGGTCCAACGTTGCGTTATATTTTGATTCGATATTCTTATCATTGGTGGTATATTGTGGCTTTACCAGACCCAGAGAGTGGTTTAAAATATGTACATCTGACACAGACAAGACCTAGTTTTCTTGAGTAAGAGAACTCACCAATAAAACAGAATTAAAACCTAACATAACAAAACAAAAACAAACTGGATTAAACCCATCTGTAGTTGCCACACTCGTAGATGAGTAGCAATAGTTTCCCGACTGAATTGTTTAATCCTGGCTTTGACCGATGGGGTTCATCCACTCAGCATCTGTTAAAGTCCACCGTTGGCCAAGCAATGGGTTCATCCACCACAGTTCACCTTCACCATGCTGCTTTCCATGGTTTCTGACAATGAAAAAAAACACTTATAATTCATCAGTGTTAACTTAGGAATAGACCAGCCGTTTAATGCTTCTTTTTTTAATGTTCTTCGATCTAATTAAAATTCCTAGCCTTATTTGGCTTACAAAAGTTGGATCGTTATATTATTTTGATAATTGTTTATGTGACATTGATAAGATTGGATTTAGATCGGATATTTCAGACACCACCTCCTTTGCCCGCTTGCCTTTTAACTACAATACAATACAAAGATTAAATTTCAAATTAACTGAAAATTAACAAGAATTATTACATATTACATAATTCAAACAAAGCAAGAAAATAAAAAAACAAAATATATTATTATTATTATTATTATTATTATTATTATTATTATTATTATTATTATTCCTTTAAGAGTTTTTCAGAGCAATTTTAGCGGTTGTTTTTTTTTTACTGGAGTTTGAGTGACCGCGAGAATGTTCAAGTCTCCAGCACCCTTCTCAGTATTCTAGCCGATCTTAATAATGCTGTAGCTTGGGTAGTCTCTTCTTGTGATCTGATTTCCATGTCTTCAAGTCCTTTTGGACAGTGTTCCTCGTGCACTAATTACTATCGGTATCACCGTCACATTTATATTCCATAGTTTTTTTCGTTTTCAAGCAAGGTCAATATATTCATATCTGTTTTCGCTCTATTTTAATTTTACTCTGTGGTCTGCAGGGACAATAAAGTCCACTATTTGGCAGGTTCTCTTTTTTTGTTGATTATCACTAGGTCTGGTCATCTGGTCGAGATTAGGTGATCCGTTTGTAGCACTAAATCCCAGAGATGTTTGTGTGTTTCAATTTCTAGGACGGATTCTGGATTCTCCATAAACTACTTGTTTGGATGTTCAAATATAATTTTTTTTTTTTGCACAACTCCCAGTGGATTACCTTTTCCGCCCAGTTATGTCTGGTCTCATACTCTTTTGGCGCTGATTTGTTGCATTCGTTAATTTTTTATGATTGTTTGTTTTCTCAAAGTCCACACTTCGGGAAGTTATTTTTTGTTGACTCTCATTATTATTATTATTATTATTATTATCATGACTCAATAGAGTTTTTCACATCAGCGTAAGCTGATGGTCTTTCACTGGAGTTTGAGTGACAGCAAGTCTCCTCAAGTCTCCAGGACTCTTCTCAGTATTCTCGCCGTTTTCAATAATGCTGTGGTTTGGATGGTCTCCACTCGGCCGCCAACTTCCAAAATCTTCCAGTCCCTTTAATAAACCTTTAGTTACCGTGCCAAAAGCACCAATCACAATTGGTATAATTGTCACCTTCATGTTCCATAATTTTTTTCAATTCTCTAGCAAGGTCGAGGTACTTATCTCTCTTTTCACATTCTTTCAGTTTTATTCTGTGATCAGCTGGGCCAGCGAAGTCGACAATTTTGCAGATTTTCTATTTTTTTTTGTTGTTGATTATTATAAGGTCTGGTCTTCTGGCCGAGATGTGGTGATCCGTTTGTATATCAAAGTCCCATAGGAGTTTAGGTGTGTCATTTTCTAGGACAGATGCTGGGTTGTGCATATACCATTTGTTGGCATGGTCAAATTTAAATTTCTTGCACATTTCCCAATGGATCCCGTTGCCCACCTAGTCGTGTCTAGCCTTGTACTCCTTCTGTGCCAATTTGCTGCATTCGCTTATTATGTGATTGATCGTTTAGTCTCTGTCACCACATAACCTACATTTGCTATTTTGTTGCGTCTTATCTATCCTATTATTATTATTATTATTATTATTATTATTATTATTCGACTCCTTTGAGAGTTTTTCACATCACACTAGCGTTATCTGATGGTCTTTCATACGAGTCTAAGTGACAGCGAGTCTCTTCAAGTTTCCAGGACTATACTCAGTATTCTGAACGATCTTAATAATGCTGTAGTTCGTATGGTCACCACTTGTCCACTGATTTCTAAGTCCTTCCGTCCCTTTTACCAATCTTTTGGATAATGTTCCGAGTGCTCCAATTACAACTGATATCACCATCGCCTTCATGTTGCTGCGACTTTTAGTTCTCTGGCAAGGTATAAGTACTTATCCCTCTTTCCGCTTACTTTTATTTTCACTTCAGGATCCTTTCCAGATTGCAAAGTCCACTATTCAGCGGGTTCTCTTTTTTTATTGACTATCACAAGACCTGGTCATCTGGCTACGATAATGTCATATGTTTGTATCAACCATAAGAACAAATGGTGTATGCACAACCCAGAATCCGTCTTGTAGAAATAAACGAACAAAATTATTATTATTATTCTCAACTGAGAGCTTTTCACACCAGCGTTAGCTGATGGTTTTCTACTGGAGTCTGCGTGATCTCATGTCACTGCAAATCTCCGTAAGTTTCCTGGACTCTTCTTAGTATTCTGATCGATCTCACCAATGCTATAGTTTGGATGGTCTCCATTCGTCCTCTTATTTTCAAATCCTTCAGTTCCTTTTACCAGTCCATTGGTGATTATACCGAGCGCGTTAGTTAAAATTGGTATCACAGTCACCTTTATGTTCTATAAGTAAGTAAGTTGGTGGCTGTAGTCGAGGGTGACCAGAAGGCTCCCTTTTCAACAGCTACAACACCGAGATGGAGGGGAGGGCGCTACTCCTTTTTCTGGATTGCTCCACTTTACCCTCGATACGTACCTTACATTGTTGAGTGTTAAGTAAGGAGGTATCAAGTACCATTTTTAAAGTCTTTGGTATGACACGACCTGGGATTGAACCCAGGTCTCCTGAACCATAGGCGAACACTCTACCCACTTGACCAATGAGCTGGTATATAGGTCATTATTATTTTCATTTACTCCTTGCCAGTTTTTTTCATATCACTTGTAACTGGCAGTTTTCGCTGAAGTTTGCCTTACAGTAAGTATTCTTCGGGCTTCTGCATTTCTCCAAAGTATTCTTGATATGATTGGTATCACTGTCACCTTCATGTTTCATAGCTTTTTAGATAGGTTCAGGTATTTGTCTAGTTTTTCCCTTTCTTTCATTCTCACTCCGCTAGATGACAAATTCTTTTTTTCTTGTTCATTGATATGACCTCTGACATTTTGTTGTCCAGTCGGCTGAGGCTGTAGAATACACCCACCGCTTCTCTGAAAAGATGTCAGACCCTCTCCAACGAGGGGGTGTCCTCGTGGTGTAATGGTTAAAGCGATGGACTGCGGAATCGTAGTGAGCGAGTTCGTACTCCAGTCGCGCTATTACGTTCACTTTCGGGCAAATACCCTTGGGAAAGGTATGAACCCTCTTATCCTCCCAGCTATGGGTTAAATAGTACCACTACTGTTCTTCTAGGAGAATGGCTTTGGCATTAAATAACCTAAAAAGAGTTGATATGCCATTAAACAAAGAAACCAAACCAAACCAAACCTCTCCAACGAGTGTCCTGTTATGACAAGAAACAATCTGATGCCGAGGTTCCACTAATGTTGGAGCTTTGGGGAATGCGGAGCATCCCTTCATTGCCATTCTCCCAGGTCCACTCTGGCCCGGCGTGGTAGCACCTGATAGGGTCCTATCTATAGGTCAAATAGAACTAAACTTTGTACTTATGCTAAACTGAATTGCTTGAAATAGAATTGTTTTGACGCTTAAACGATGTACTTATGCTAAAGTGAATTGTTTAAAATGGAACTGTTTTTTATGCTAAATTGAATTGTTAGGAAATAGAACTGTTTATTTGTATAAAAATGGTTTTCGCATTAAATAACTTACAATGTTTGATATACCATAAAACCCAGACAAACGAATCATTTGACCTTCTGGTCTGAATTTTGTTATCAATTTGCATCGCAAAGTCTAAGAGAATATCAAGCATGTCATTCTTTAGGACAGTTTCTGGTTTAGTCCCTTGAATAATTCCCTGTCAATCGCCTTTCCCCCCAGACATGCGTACTTTTGCGGTTAGTTTGCTGCATTCAGTTGTTCTGTGATTAAATGTTTCATTTGTTACCATATAACCTACATTTGCAATTCTGTTTGCGTAGTATCAATTTTTGAGCTGACATATTTGGTTCTTATGGCATCATTCTGTGGCCGCTATTAAAAGAGATTCTATTTCTCTTCAGGTTTCCCATTCTTTGCTATGTCCAAGTTATTATTATTATTATTATTATTATTATTATTATTATTATTATTTGAACCACTTTCTTTCACCTTTTGATTTTTGTTGTTTCGTAATAATCGCAATTCATTCAACTCGTCGCTTCTATGACGGCGAAATACTCCGCTTCTTGGAAACAAAAACAAAATGATTTTTCCTTTTAAAAATAAAAGTATGTAAACACTAATCTATAGCGACATAACTCGACATCAGTTGTGCCATTTCACCTACAATTCGGAAATGCAATTGATGTATCAAATAACACCAATCCATACCATTATTAACACATACCTGTTGATAATAAAATAAAAAGAATTAATAATAATAATAATATCAATAAAAATATTAATAAAAACATCAATGATATTAATAATAATATTAATAACAAAAAATGATAATAAAATAATAATAAGACGACTACAAAATAATAAAGTACAAGTGAAAATTGATCATATTAATTAATTACTAATTGATAATGCTCGACATATATTCGTTGCAACGTTTATTGAAAAGAAGGAAAAATTCAAACAATGTGCATTTCTTTTCCAAAGAGTTCAGAAATCGACACGTCCTAATTGCTACTACATTGCAAATCATTTTTCTTCAATTTCGTCCGTTCAATCAGCGCCATACATTCAACACGGGCACTTATGGAGGCGTCCGTCGTGTAATGGTAATAATCGTTGGAAATGGACACAGCGACCCGTGTTCAAATTCAGGATGAGGTTGTTTGCATTTCATATCAGGTCATTAACCCTTGGGAAAGCTACCAATACAATACGGGGGTGTCCTCGTGGTGTAATGGTTAAAGCGATGAACTGCGGAATCGTAGTACGCGAGTTCGTACTCCAGTCGCGCTATTACGTTCACTTTCGGGCAAATACCCTTGGAAAAGGTATGAACCCCCTTATTCTCCCTCCAGCTATGGGTAAATAGTAGGACGGACTAGGTTCTTCAGCCTTGGTGAGGCAACTAGTTTAGGAGAAGGAAAACTCTGAATTCAAACCTGTTAAACTCCGCTTAAAAATTGACCTTGTGTCATATCCTGCCCGAGCGGAGGGGTTGGTAAATAGTACCAATACAATTATTTCTCCCTCTAGCTATCAGGGCAGGCTGAGTTCTTGACACTTGGTATGGCAACTAGTCTCGAAGAAGGAAAACTCAGAATTCAAATCTGTTGAAAGCCGCTTAAAAATTGATCTTGTGTCACATCCTGCTTGTGCGGAGGGGGGTAAGTGCATAAATGTTCACTGACATATTAATCCTTAGAAGAACGATATGCAATAAAATTCCGTTTTAAACTTGGAAAAAATGCCACAGAAACGTATGGAATGCTTCAGACTGCTTTTGGGGCATCTTGCATGAATCGAGCATCAGTTTTTGAGTGACATAAGAGATTCAAGGAAGGCAGGGAGTCTGTGAGGGATGATGAGAGGTGTGGGAGGAGTAAAGAAGTCAATATACCTGAGTTGATTGGCCAATGGGTTAGGGTTAGGGTTAGTATGTTGAGGTTTTAAGGGAGTTCAGGAAGAGATTCCTTGGGAAGAGGCCGGCGCTCTTCAAATCGGGTCAATGACATTTCCTCCAGGACAATACACCAGTCCACAACTCCATCCTTGTAACAGACTATTTGACCAAGATAGGCATCAAGACAGTTCCTCACCCTCCCTATAGTCGAGACCTTGCTCCCTGTGACTTTTGGTTATTCCCTAAGCTCACAGGCTGTCGTTATGAGACAACGGAGGAGATTAAAGAGGCTGTGACGAAGGTCATTGAAACGATCACACAAGAGGGGCCTTGCAGAAGCTGTTAGAACGGTACAACAAGTGCATTGCAGCCAGAGGAGATTACTTCGAAGGGGGCTAGAGTTTCATGTGTATACTATCAATAAAAGTGCCCATACGAAAAAAAGTCTGGAAACCTATTTAATGATCCTCGTACCATTAAACAAAGAAACCTATCAGCGATTAATGTTTTTCTATAAGGATGACTTTGGTGTTAGATAATCCTCCAAATTTAATTAGCCATTAAATAATAAAACGACTAAACATGACTTTTTCTATAAGAATGGTTTTGGTATTTCTGACAGATGTCATACAGGAGCCCACCCACAGCAGCAGGAGCCAAACGAACTGAACCGTTTGCACAATTAAAAGCCAAAGGACTGTTCAATCAGAGAATAGAGAAATCTCGGGAATACCAACTGATTTTGACCACGTGATGTTTTTCCCCAGAAATGACTGTTGCCGAAAATGAATAGAAAAGAAAAGAGCCAATGCTCATAGAAGCCCGCCTGCACTCCCCAGAAAAAAAAAAAACTATGAAAGAAAAGGAAATGGCAATAAAAGTCAACAAACTAACGAACTTACGAAGGACATTCTTTTGTGTACTGGAATGACGGTGGAGGAGAAACTTACGACATAATTCTGATTATCATGGGGAAAAATAGCGAAAGCAGAAGAAAGATGACTTGATCACCAACACCTTCGCCAGATGAAACTGAAACTAGCTCGAGAATATCACCTACGAGCAATTCCAATTTGAGGGTGTCCTCGTGGTGTAATGGTTAAAGCGATGAACTGCGGAATCGTAGTACGCGAGTTTGTACTCCAGTCACGCTATTACGTTCACTTTCGGGCAAATACCCTTGGGAAAGGTATGAACCCCCTTATTCTCCCTCCAGCTATGGGTAAATAGTAGGACGGACTAAGTTCTTCAGCCTTGGTGAGGCAACTAGTCTAGGAGAAGGAAAACTCTGAATTCAAAACCTGTTAAACTCCGCTTAAAAATTGACCTTGTGTCATATCCTGCCCGAGTGGAGGGGTTGGTAAATAGTACCTACGAGCAATTCGAAGATATATGTTTCACAGACAATCTGTAAAACTGAGAGAATACAAAGAAAAGAAAAAGAGAGAATAAAAAAAGATGAAGGGAGGGAGAGAGAGAGAGAGAGAGAGAGAGAGAAATTGATAGAGAGAGAAAGAGAGAGATAGATTGATAGAGAGAGAGAGATAGATTGATAGAGAGAGAGAGAGAGATTGATAGAGAGAGAAATAGAGAGAGAAAGATAAATTGATAGAGAGAGAGAGATAGATTGATAGAAAGAGAGATAGATTGATAGAGAGAGAGAGAGATTGATAGAGAGAGAAAGAGAGAGATACATTGATAGAGAGAGAAAGAGAGAGAGATTGATTGATAGCGAGAGAAAGGGAGAGAGAGAGAGAGAGAGAGAGAAGAGAGAATAAATCAAAAGTGTATGTTTAAATTCAACACGAGAAACCCACCTCAGTTAAATGTTCAATTTTCCGCTTTGGCAAAATCTCTGCTTATTGTGTATCCCTCAATAATATAACATTATTCAGTTAATTTTCTTTACTTCTTTCTTTTCCTTCTCGTTTCTTCCTAAATCCTGTTGTTGGTAATAAAGTTGTTTAAACTCAATTCATCGTTCTGTCTGTCTATTAAATGTTACCTCCTTATTATAATAGATATTACATCTATCTACGTGTAAATAAAGAGGGAGACCCGGGAAATTAAGACCCCTTAAACGTCCTGTTTTTCCCTGATTTTTTACTTTACTTGTCCAGCCAAACAGTGTCACCCTATCGACAATCCAAGGGCACAACTCCCGACCTTTCATCTACTGTCTGCGGTACATTAAATAACCCACGAATGTTTATGTAAAATAAAGAGTAAAGAAAGAAACCAACCATTACTGTTGTTCTGAATGGAGGGATTTAACATTAAATAACCTGGGAAGATTAGAAAAAAATAACAAGAATTTGAATAAATCTAAAAATGAAGCAGTTCCCAGAAACCTCTGACAGAAAGTGAAATCTGCGCATGCCTGAAAAACAGACTTACTGACACGAGAAAAAAAAAACTCATTCTCATTCCACTTGGATTGGAAAGACTTATTTCTCTCCTGCTGCTGGTGGGGAAAACCACGTGTCCGCTTAACGGTACGCCGGCACATTCTCCCACCTGTAGAACTTCAAACTCATTTCAGCTTTACTTTTGATACTAGACGGACCTCCTTTCTCTCGGCTGCTTGTAGGCGGCGTACGTGTTCACCCAAGTTCTGTACTTGGCGTAAGACCGTGTCTCCTCTAGCAGAAGCCTATATCAAAAACACCAACTGAAAATAGCACCGACTTTGGACGTATCAACCACTGAAAACGAGAAGTGCATTTCAATTACTTTTTTGGGAGACTCGACTGTTTTCTCATTGTCAAGGAAGGCATTCCCTCGCTATAGAGTAGCCGTATGAAACCCCACCAAATAAAGTTGAAATTTAAAAGGTATCTTACTCTCTTTTCTTCCTTCCTTCCGTAACTCTTTTGCAGCCTTTACAGACAAGAAGACCCTCAACGAATTGAATGGGACTGAAAAGATACAATTTGAGTCAGATATCAAATACCCACAACCTACAAAACCAAACTAAAAACCAAATAACCCAACCGAATCTGGTGGAACCCCAAAAATCCACTAAGGTCCAAATACAATTAAACTAAGAAACCTACCAACCATAATTGTTCTTCTACACGGAGAAATTTAGCATTAAATAACCTACGGAGGTTGATGTTCCCCAAATGTGTTTTTACATATAGACGGTCCTATCTTGATTAGGCCACTCGAAAAACTTTGCATTTTTCCATCTAGTCGAACACCCCAGATCTCACAAAGCTTAATAACATACATTTTTTTAATATCTTCTTCTGGTCACCCTGAATAAAATTGGTAAAAAGTGTATGCCATATTGATATCTGTTATCAGTTGGTGAACTTGGATCTCTATCCAGACACGAAGGCTTTCAAACCGCTTCAATGATTATCTTTTGGTGTAGTTTTGTTTGATTTGGTTTTATAGCATATCAACCATTATGGGTTATTCAATGCCAAATCCATTTTTATGCATATAAACTTCTATTTCAAACAACTAAGTTTAGCATACCAAAACAGTTCCATTTAAATATTTTAGCATAAGTACGCAGTTTAAATGTTAAAACAGTTCTATTTACAGCAATTCAGTTTAACATTAGTACGCAGTTTAAATGTCGAAACAGTTCTTTTGCAAGCAATTCAGTTTAGCATAAGTACGCAATTTAGTTCTTTTTGACCCATAGATAGGGCCATATCAAGTGTTACCATTCCGGGCCAAAGTGAACCAGCGAGCGATGGCTGTGAAGGGGTACTCCGCATCCCCCCCAAGCTTCATCAATACTGGAACCTTACCATCAAATTGTTTAGTGTCATATCTTGGACACACGTTCGAGGCGGTCTTATCCCTCTACAGAGAAGCAGTCGGTGTATTATACAGTCCCAGTCAACCGGACAAGGTTTTCTTTTGGTAGTTAAATAAACTGAAATGAGACAATATAACCTTTAGAAAGGATTTATTCTCCAAGATAAATCGACAAAGTAATACAGCTTAGAAGAACTAAATGTTAATCTATAAGGCAGGTTTACCAGAACAAAAGATTTATGGACTATTCTATTTTACAAGTTCTGAGTGCTCCAATAACTTTAGTTTATTTTTCTTTCACATACATCCTTTTTTCTTTCATACACATGCTTTGTCCTTTCACATACATCCTTTTTTCTTTCATATACATGCTTTGTTCTTTCATATACATATTTTTTTTTCTTTCATATACATCCTTTTTTCTTCCATATTCATACATTATTTTTTCATATACATCCTTTGTTTTTTCTTATACATCTTTTTTCGTTCATATGCATCCCTTGTTTTTTCATATACATCCATTTTTCTTCCATATACATCCTTTTTCTTTAACATAAAGCCATTATTTTTTCATATACATCCTTTGTTCTTTGAACATACATCCTTTTTTCTTTCATATACATCCTTTGTTCTTTGATATACATCCTTTTTTCTTTCATATACATTATTTTTTATTTCATATACATCTTTTTTGTTCTCTTGATATTTATCTAGATTGTTTAATCTTTTTTTATGTCTATCGTTGATATTTTAAAATATCCGTTATTTGCAATTTTTTTTTTATTTATCTACGATAACACTGGCCCCATCTGCTGGTGCTGCAGAATACACTGACTGCATCTCTGCAGAGGGTTAAGACTTCCTCAACTAGCGTCCTGTATATGATACTAGACAATCAGATGGTCAGGCAGTAATACTGGAACTTTAAGGAATACGGAATACTTCATTGCTATCACCTCCAAGTCTAGAGTGGTAGCATTTGATAGGGTTCTATTCATAGGTAAAAAAGAACTAAACTGTGTGCTTATGCTAAATTGAATTACTTGAAATAGAACTGTTTTTATATTTAACTGAGTGTAAATAAATGACTGATGTTTAATTGAATTGTTAGTGATACATAGCAATCATTATCATCATGTAGCGCCGCCAACGCGGATCTCCCTGACCTCTCCCGCTACCCGTCTCTTTCGTCCATCGCTCCCGGTAGGTTTTCAAGGCTACATCCTTCATCAGCACAGAGCTGTTGTATATAGGTTCCAGCATGTTGTCCTGCCTTTGCTCGTCCATATTAAAGGGGTCCACAGGAGTATATCCCTTATGAGTTCATCCCTACTTCTCCTGCAGTGTCCCGCATGTCTGGTTTGTCTAAATTGGATAGTTTTCGTGATGGGTGGTAAGCTGCTACTTGGAGGGGTGCGGCCTCTGGGACTTGTTTAATATTGCTTGCAATACTTGGAACCATTTATTTTTGTTAACTAAACTGAATAACTAGAAAGAGAAATGTTATTGACATCTAAACTGTGTCCTTATGCTGAATTGAATTGTTTGAAATAGAACTGTTTATATGTACAAAAATAGATTTTTCCTTAAATAATCTACAATTGTAGATACGTTATAAACACAAATCAAACCAAACCAAACCAATTGATAACACGATCTAAGGTGCCCGTGGTTTGATGGTTATCGTCGTAGGAAATGGACACAGCGATACGAGTTCAAATCCCGGACGAGGCTGATTGCATTTCACATAGCACTAATACCCTTGGAAAAGGTATGAATCCAATTATTCTCCCTCCAGCTATGGGTAAATAGTAGGACAGACTTGTTTCTTCGGCCTTGGTAAGGCAACTAGTCTAGGAAAAAGAAAACTCTGAATTCAAACCTGTTAAACTCCGCTTAAAAAAATTGACCTTGTGTCATATCTTGCCCGAGCGGAGGGGTTGGTAAATATGGATAACACGATCTGATCTCGTGACTAAGATTGGGTTACCCATTCGATTTTCAAAGTCATAAAGATTTTTAAAATATCTAAATGGTATTTTGTTTTTATCATTGGAATAGTAGGTAGAGTGGAGACTGGGGTTCAATCCCAGGTCGTCATGCGAAAGACTCAGAAAATGGTACTGGATACCGCTTTGCTTAACACTCAGTATAACAAGGTACGGTTCAATGGTAAGTGGGGCAATCCAGAGAAAGAAGTAGTATCCTCCCTGACATGCTGGTGAAAAGCTATTGAAAAGGTAGCCTTTTGGGTCGCCCCCGACTACGGTCGTCCAACTTTACTTTCTTGGTTTTGTGCTTTCAAGAGTAATGATCATTTTACATGATAAAAAACATTTGCTTATTTTTTAGTTTATCACATCATCATGACTATCTTTTCTTCCTCTTCTGAACAAAATTTCTGTAGAGTGAACCTGGGAGTAATGGCAAGGCGTATTCTATGTTGTTGGTTTAGAATTTATAGTTTAGAATTTTTTCATACGAGCCTTAACTGGTGTTTTTTCTCTGAAATCTAAGACATATCCAGTCTCAATATACATGGGGCCTATGTGACTGTTAATAACTCTATTAATAATAATGCTGCGTTATTTTTAGTTTCAGAATTGAAAATAGAATTCTTTAACAACTATTAATCCTTGATCGCAATACCTTGGACAACTGTTTTAACATAGATGCCACCCTTTAATATAGGATGCCTCAAAATACATGGCACCCATGTGATTGCTTATAACTTAACTAATAATAATGTTGTAATCTTTTTAGTTTCAGATTTGGAAATAGTATACTATAACAAATATTAATCATTGATCACAATGCCTTGGACAAATATTTTGCATCACGACTTATTTGGAGACAAAATCATTCAAAACTGTCTCAAAATAGATGCAACCCATGAATATGATAATGATTTATTACTGAAGCAAGAACTAAAAAAACATGGAATGTCCTGGAAGCTGATATAATAATAAAAAAAAACAACACTGATTTGATGTCTTTAGCTCCAATGATGCATTTTTTTACAGGACGTGTTCCATATGGTCGCCATTGTGTCCGTCTGAGTAATAACTCATTATCATATTAATGTGTTGCATTTATTTTGAGACACTCTGTATAAAATCTGTTGTGGTTTGGATGGTCTTGCTTCTTTCTTGGATCTCCAGTTCACACGGTCTCTTTTTCATGTACCAGGAACTGTTCCGAGAGCACTTACTATAATTGATATCACCGTCATTTTCATGTGACACATGTTTTACAATTCTCTGGATAGGTTCAGGTATTTGTTTATCTTTTCGCTTTCTGTTTTTCTCTCCATTAGATAAGTTGCCAAGGTGGCTGGGGCTGTAGAAAACACCTGCTGCCTCCCAACAGAAGGGTAAGACTCCCCCAACGAGTGCCATTGTTATGACACTAAACAATCTGATAGTGAGGCTCCAGTAATGCTGGAGCTTTGGGGAATGCGGAGAATCCCTTCATTGCCATCGCTCCCAGGTCCACTCTGGTCCGAAGTGGTAGCACGTGATAGGGTCCTATCTATGGGTCAGATAGAACTAAATTGCGTGCTTATGCTAAAATTAATTGCTTGAAAAAGTACTGTTTTGACATTTAAACTGCACACTTAAGCTAAAAGCGAATTGTTTGAAATGAATTGTTTTTGACATTGAAAGTTTACTTACGCTAAGCTGAATTATCTAAAATAGAACTTTTTGACATTTAACTGTGTGTAAACAAAAACTATACTTATACTAAACTGAATTGGTTGAATTAGAACCGTTTGATTATTTGAATAGCTTGAAATCGGAATATTTTTTACGATTAAACTGTGTATTTATGCCAACCTGAATTGTTTGAAATATAACTGTTTAACAAAACCGAATAGCTTAAAATAGAAATATTTTTGAAATTAAACAGTGTACTTATGCTAAACCGAATTGTTTAAAATAGAACTGTTTATCTGTAGAAAAATGCATTTTTCATTAAATAAACAAGAAGGTTTGATATACCATAAAACCCAAACAAAAAAAATTTCGGCAGAAAATATGGAGGCTTCTTTTGGAAGGCATTTTTTCCGAGATTTCTTGTGGAGAACTGCACCACATCCAGTTTGAAGCCATCTGTGTAAATGTGTTGATAGTTTGGATAAATTTCCTGGATGTTGTTTAGTTTCTCTCGGTATATTAAAGGATGAGTTTTATTTTTAGGTAGTTTATTTAAGTCAAGGATTACGACGGGCTGCTTGAGTAGCCAAGGGGGAGAGGTTAGATGTAGGGTAGAATGAATGCTTGTGAGTGAAATGTCAGTCTCTTTAATATATGTTTCTTACGGAGTGATACCACGGTTTCGGTGGCTAAGGTGGTCCAGCACTTTAACCATTATACCACAAGCCCCTCTTTTTCAGAGGTGTGTATAAAAGTCGTTTTGAACGATTTTTATGGACACACACACACACACACACACACATGCACACGCACATACAAACATATATTTACTGCAAGCGCGTAATGACATCAACGGCCGAAAATAAACGCGTTTTAAAATCACAAACTGCACACAAAATAAAGATAAACATACAATATAATTTTTCCTTATAGTTGATCTGGCATATATATATATATATATATATATATATATATATATATATATATATAATACCCTGTCTGGTGGTAAAAGCTGTTTTGTAGCGCCAGGAGAGGCAGTGCCACCTTGAGCTACCGAAACTGCGTTATCACTCCTGGTTGGCGGCTGATGAGGACAGGGTATCGCACGTGCTTTCACACGTTGTATGATGAAAAAAAATATGGATATGAGTGTGTGCGTTAGTGTGCATATATGTATCTATAGCAACCGTTGTTGGTAACATTATTTTATACGAGTTAGAACTTATTTACTTGCACATAGTTAAATTGTTTCAAGTTTTACTATATAACATTTGTATTTTATTTATCAACTATTCCTATCTAATTTAATGTTGATTATTTGTTTGCACACAGTCAATGATATCGGTCATTTGTTCAAACAATTCCATTTGACCCATAAATGTGACAAACAGATACTACCACACTGGGTGAAAATCGACCTGGGAGTAATGGCAAGGGATACTGTACATTCCCCAAAAATGGTTTAGTGTTATACCCAGGACTCTCATTGAGGAGGTCTTGTCGGTGTATTCTAGAGCTCCAGCAGACAAGGTGAAGTTCGACTGGAGTTCGAACTCGCTTACTACAATGCCAAAGTCCAGCTCGTTAACCACTACAGCATGGGGACTTCCCCGGTCATTTTGTCTATATAACAATGTATTCTGTCTTTGAAATTACCTCATACGAATGTCTTCAGTTTCTTTCTATGTTGATTTTTCTCTTCAACTCTATCTCTCAATAAACACCGATTGTATCTCACCAATTCCTAAGAAGCGTTCAATATGTGATTACAACGTGGTTGTTGAGGACGGTGGATAGGGCTGGAGCTGACAGCTATTTATAATCTGAATTCACTTCTTGTAATCTAATAAATTCAATCGGGCATTTTGGGTTGAAACCGTTTGCCAGAATTCCGAGTTGAATGTCAGTTCACTGATCATTTTAGTTAGAGAATCACAAAAGTCCTTTATAGCCCAGAGATAGTTTGTTACAGTGCCGCAGACAGCAGGATGTTCTTCCTGAGGACATACTGAAGTAGACAGTCAACAGCAGAATCGGATTTTATACGCAGTTGAGTTGATTGAGCCGGTGGGAGGTGGAGGAAAAGATGGTGATGAAGAGGGAGGAGAAGGAGAAGGAAGAGGAGAGGTGACCATGGGTGGAGAAAAGAGGGAAGGTAATAATAAGAAGAGTTATCACCAGACAGCAGTTAACGGCGAAGTGGATTGTATAGTAATTTCCTTTGAGACCACAAACTCGTCAAAGACAGACAGAAAGAGAAGTCTTAGACAATTAGATTAGGCCTTTTCAAAAATAAAAACACGTCTTACCAGACAACAACCTGTAGTCTCTTTTTCTTTTGGCTATTCTTTTCTTTTTTTTTCAAGAGAAACAAATTGCAAAGGTGTCGGACCGTTTGGTTTGGATTTTACAAGTACTTTGCACGAGTCGCATTTAGACTCCAACATTGAATGCTAAAAGAATAATAATAATAATAATAATACGGATCACTTAATCCCGGCCAGACAACCAGACCTCATAATAATCAACAAAAAAAAAAAAAAGAAAATTTGTAAAATTGTCGACTTTGCTGTCCCGGCGGACCACAGAATAAATCTGAATGAAAGTGAAAAGAAGGATAAGTACCTCGACCTTGCTAGAGAATTGAAAAAGCTGTGGAACATGAAAGAAACGATTGTACCAATTGTGATTGGTGCGTTAGGCACAGTAACTAAATGATTATTAAAGGGCCTGGAGGACTTGGAAATTGGCCGACGGGTAGAGACTATCCAAACGACAGCATTGCTAAGAACGGCCAGAATCCTGAGACGAGTTCTGGAGACTTGAGGAGACTTGCAGTCACTCAAACTCCAGTGTAAAACCATCAGTTAACACTGATGTGAAAAACTCTAAAGGAGTAAATAATAATAATAATAATAATAATAATAATAATAATAATAATCTCGGCCAGGTGAACAGACCTTATAATAATCATTAAAAAAACGAGAACTTGCAATATTGTGGACTTTGGTATTCCGGCTAACAACAGAGTAAAATTAAAAGAAATAGAAAAGAAAGATAAGTACCTGGACCTTGCTTGGGAATTGAAAAAACTGTGGAATATGAAAGTGACGATTATACCAATTGTAATTGGTGCTCTTGGTACAGTCACCGAAAGATTGTTAAAGGGACTGGAGGACTTGGAAGTAAGAGGACGGGTGGACACCTTCCAAACTACTGCATTATTGAGATCGGCCAGAATACCGAGAAGAGTCCTGGAGACTTGTGGAGATTTGCTGTCATTCAAACTCCAGTGAAAGACAAGCAGCTAACGCTGATATGAAAAACGCTCAAGGTATAAATAATAATAATAATAATAATGGAATATCAAGGTGACAATTCAACCAATTGTGATTGGTGCTTTTGGTACAGTATCAAAAGGATTTTTAAAAGGACTGGAGGACTTGAAAGTTGGCCGACAAGCGGAGACCATCCAAAAGACAGCAGTATTGAGAATGACCAGAATACTGAGAAGAGTCCTGGAGACTTGAGGAGACTTGCTGTCACTCAAACTCCAGTGAAAGACCATCAGCTAACGCCGATGTAAAAAAAAAAGTCTAAAGGAATAAATAATAATAATTACTGTCCTGGCTGGCCACAGAATAAAACTGAAAGAATATGAAAAGAGAGATAAGTACCGCGACCTTGCTAGAGAATTGAAAAAAACTATGGAACATGAAGGTGACAATTATAACATTTGTCATTGGTGCTTTTGGCACGATAACTAAAGGTTCATTAAAGGGCCTGGAGGATTTCGAAGTTGGCGGCCGAGTGGAGACCATTCAAACAACAGCACTATTGAAAACGGCCAGAATACTGAGAAGAATCCTGGAGACTTGAGGAGACTTGCTGTCTCTCAATCTCCAGTGAAAGACCATCAGCTAATGCTGATGTGAAAAACTCTAATGAGTAAATAATAATAATCACCATCATCATTATCATCATCATTAAAGCATCCTCTCGGTACCGATTCTATTGGCCCTCTTTCTTGTTATCCATTTCTATCGTCCGTCGTTCCTAGTATGTTTTGGCTAGACAGCTGGGGGCAGTAGAATACACCGACTGCACCTCTGCTGAGGGGTAAGACCCCCTACCACGAGTGTCCTGGATATGACACTAAACAATCTTATAGTGAGGCTCCAGTAATGCTAGAGCTTTGGGGAATGCGGAGTACCGTTTCATTGCCATTGGTCCCAGGTCCACTCTAACCCGGATGGTAGCACCTGATTGGGCCCTATCTATGGGTTAAATAGAACTAAACTGCATACTTATGCTAAACTGAATTGTTTGACTAAACTGAATAGCTTGAAATGGAAATGTTTTTCACAATTAAACTGTGTACTTAACATTTAAACTGCGTGCTTATGTTAAACTGAATTGTTTAATATAGATCTGTCTTGACATTTAACTGTGTGTAAAAAATCTGTACTTATACTAAACTGAATTAGCTGAATTTGAACTGTTAGACTAAACTGATTAGCTTGAAATAGAAATTAAACTGTGTACTCACGCTAAACTGAATTGATTGAAATAGAACTGACTATTTGCATAAAAATGGAATTGGCGTTAAATAACCTACAAAGGTTGATATGCCATAAACCCAACCAACTAACCAACCAACCTAGTATGTTTTCTAGACTCTATCCAGTGCGCATAGAGCTGGTGTATATAAGTATTCGCTGGCTGGTCAGTTCTGGTGTGTCCATTAGTAGTAGTCCGAGAACGTATCTTATGAGTTCGTCTTTACTTTCCCCATCAGTGCGCAGCATGTCTTGCTTGGATTGATTTGTGAGATGAGAGGTAAGTCGCTGTGCAGCTGCTATTTCAAGAATCTAAACGCTGCATTCTTGTGTAGTTAACGTCAAGCTTTTTCTCCAGATATTTCGTTAGAGTCAAAAGTGTGTAATCCTACAGTTGTAGTGAAACGGTTACAGTTCGAAAGATATTTATTATATCATGTATGCATTTTTGTTAACTGAGTCTGACGTTAAAAAAGAAATAAAACATATTAATGGGAACGATTTTAAATCTAAGACAATCAGAAATGCAATTCAAACACACACACACAACAACAAAAAAAAAAACATTTGAGAAAATTATGGGGAAGTGTACGTTCGAAAACCGGCTCATTTGCCTAGTGGGTAGAGTGATCGCCAATAGCCCGGGGGACCGGGGTTCGGTCCCAGGTCGCGTCATACCAAATACTTTAAAAATGTTATTTGATACCTCCATGCTTAACACTCAGCATTATAAGGTACGTATCAAAGGTAAAGTGGAGCAATCCAGGGAAAGGAGGTGCTCGTGGTGTAATGATAATCGTCGTAGGAAATGGACACGGTGACACGAGTTCAAATCCTGGACGAGGCTGACTGCATTTCACAAAGCACTAATACCCTTGGGAAAGGTACGAATCCAATAATTCTCCCTCCAGCTATGGGTAAATAGGACAGACTGGGTTCTTCAGCCTTGATGAGGCAACTAGTCTAGGAGGAGGAAAACTCTGAATTCAAACCTGTTAAACTTCGCTTAAAAATTGACCTTGTGTCATATCCTGCTCGAGCGGAGGGGTTGGTAAATAGGATCCAGGGAAAGGAGTAGCACCCTCCCCTACACCTCGGTGTAGTAGCTATTGAAAAGGGAACCTTCGGGTTACCTTCGACTACGGTATGTTCGAACGTATCAAAAGTGGTTTGTGAAGTCTGATGTTAAGATCTCTCGTAGACTGATGCTTCATATATTGAGCTTAGCTTATTCAGCACAAGCGCAGAAATATTGAACCCCCAGTTAGAATCTAACTCATTAATAATGGTTTGTTTGTTTGTTTGGGTTTTATGGTTTATCAACCAGGGTAAGTTATTTACTACCAAATCCATTTTTATGAACATGAACAGATCTATTTCAAATAATTCAGTTTAGCATAATTACACAGTTTAATTGTCAAAAACATTTCTATTTCAAGCTATTCAGTTTAGTCAAACAGTTCTAATTCAAACAATTCAATTTAATGTAAGTACAGTTTAAAGAAAAAAAGGGATGGGGGAAAAAGACATGGGTTAGGATTTGGTGTCAAAAACGGATTTAACTCGACTCACAAAATCTTTATTGGCCTAATGAGTAGAGTGTTCGGAAGCGACTGGTGCGGGAGACAAAGTTCAATCTAAAAAACTATACATTAACAGTAAGCTCGTAAAATATTGGTTTGGTTTGGTTTTGTTTTATGGCACATTAACCATTGTAGGTTATTTAATGCCAAATCCATTCTTATATATATAAACAGTTCTATTTAAAACAGTTCAGCTTAGTATAAGTACAGTTGTTTTTGTTTAATCACAGTTAAATGTCAAAACATGTCTATTCTAAACAATTCATCATAGCATAAGTATACATTTTACTTTTATTTGAGCCATAGATAGGATCCTATCAGGTGCTACCACTCCAGGCTCGAGTGGACCTTGGAGCGATGACAACGAAGGGGTACACCGCATTAGCGGAACCTCACTGTCAGATTGTTTAGTGTCATAGCCAGGAAACTCGTTGGGGGTGTCTTACCCCTCTGCAGAGAAGCAGTTGATGTATTCTACAGCCTCAGCCAAATGTGCAATCTAAAATATTGAATTCAACCTAAAAAGTGAGTCAAAAGAAAAAAAAAAAACAACAACAAAAAACAAAAAACAAACAAACAAGCAAACAAACAAAAAACGGCCATAGTTGGAAAAGTTAGTAAGAATTTAGAGTGTCGTGAATTAACCCAAAATCTGTGGCATTTCAGATGCTGGTGGTTTTAGCATTCCATCATGAATTTATTAGTCCTTTTAACTTTGCATCATGTTAATCAGCAATTATCCTTCTGTCGCCAGGCGATGAAAATCACATCCTTATAAGACTACCAAGAACGTTTAATCTCATCAATTCACTTCCATTCAATTTATCAACTGTAAAGTTCGTATAATGTCAATTTTCTAATCGCTTAAATTCACTCGGTTTTAACATGAACTTGACTGTCAAACTGGCAGAAATTTATAGGGTGTTCGTTTGAAGATAGAATGTTTTGCGCCAATAACTAGTCAATATAGTAACAATGAAAAAGCCAAACTACGTTTGATTGAATACTAGAATACATGCACTATTGTTAAACGTATTTGGTCACCCTCAACAATTTTTAATTCTAATCCTAAAAGTGTTATTTTTTTTTAGGAAACAAGTTACTATTTACCAACCCCTCCGCTCGGGCAGGATATGACACAAGGTCAATTTTGAAGCGGAGTTTAACAGGTTTGAATTCAGAGTTTTCCTTCTCCTAGACTAGTTGCCTCACCAAGGCTGAAGAACCTAGTCTGTCCTACTATTTACCCATAGCTGGAGGGAGAATAATTGGATTCATACCTTTCCCAAGGGTATTAGTGCAATGTGAAATGCAATCAGTCTCGTCCAGGATTTGAACTCGTATCGCCATGTTCATTTCCTACGGCGATAACGGCTACACCACGGGCACCTCCAAGGAATTAAGTTAAGCACCATTTTTTATTGAGCCATATCAAATACAAATTAAACCAAAAAACAAAAAAATCTACTTAAAATTTTGATTCATCAAAATTTCTGCCTTTGGCCGCAATCAGTGCTTCACAGATTCTCGGCATTTTTTTCACTAAAGACCGGAAGAAAAAAAGGGATGGGGGAAGAAGACATGGGTTAGGATTTGGTGTCAAAAACGGATGTAATGTCATCGTCTCGTATCATTTGTTCTTATGTATATAAAGAAATTTAACTCCACTCACAAAATCTTTATTGGCCTAATGAATAGAGTGTTCGTCAGTGGTTTGCGAGACTGGAGTTCAATCCTATGTTGAGTCATATCAAAGACTCAAAAATGCCACTTGATGCCACCTTGCTTAACACCCAACATTATAAGATTGTTTAGTGTCATATACAGGGTAAAGTGGAGCAATCCAGGGAATGGTAGTTACGCCCTCCCGTAAACCCCAGTTTAGCAGCTATTGAAAAGAGAGCCTTTGGGTCACACTCGATTAAGGTCACCAACTTTACTTTTACTTATTATTTTAGGAAAAGAAATCTTTCTATTTATTAAGGAAAACGTGGCGCTTAACACCATAACTAATATCAAACTTATTTTGATTGGTCATAAATTTTTGTGTAAGTTTTATTTGATTTTCATCGAAGTTTAAAATTTAGTCTTTAATTAATTTTTTGATATTCTTATAGATTTTTCTTCTGAATACTACCATCCTTATTGCCGTTAATTTATCCTTTCCTAAGGATATTAATACGATGCGAGATGCAAAGACCCTAGACGAAGATTTGAACCCGTTTCGCCGTGTCTGTTTTCTACGACGATGATCATTATGCCACGGCACGCCCAACGAACATTCATATTAAAATTATTGATCAGAAAACTACAGCAGTAGAAAATAGTAATTAAATTTAGCAAAATATTTTTAAGAAAATATGAATTCAGTCAGTATAACATATTGTCGAAAAGTAAGAAAAAAAAAACGACCAACAATATATATATATATATATATATATATATATATATATATATATATATATATATATATATATATATGCAAAGCCCTTCGAACGAATTGAGCACTCTGGTATTTGGTAAGGTATAAAATGTAAACAAACGAACGCTTCAACTTAATACCTTATAATTCCCAGGCAGACGTGGTACGCTTGTTGGCCGAGCGGTCTGATTCTAAGTCTAACGTAAAGTTGGGCGGGTTTCGACCCCAGCTTCAAGCTTCCTACGTGTCTTGTCACATTGAAGAGTTGCGATTCAACGAAACAGTCTGTCTGTGGATGACTATATATATATATATAAGCGGGCTATTATTGTAAAGTACGGAACAAGGGTAATGTGGAGTAATCCAAGGAAAAGAGTCGCGTCCTTCGGGTCGTCCTTGACTACGGTCGCCAACTTTATATATATATATATATATGCATGCTTGAAGATTTAAGTAATTTTAAGTTAGAATATGAAAACTTTTTATAATGATTGATATCAATTGATATTCACATTGAAATGAGTTAGAAAAAATACGTTTTACGGACCTTGGAAAACACGTAATGTCTTTATGAAAGACGATCCGTTCTCACACCAAATATTTTGAGCCCCTCTGCCCACGTCTGTGAATGAAATAATTTGTAATTTTATTTCCATTTTTAGTCTAATTTTTACTTTTTATTTTTTATTTTTTACTTTTTATTTTTTATCCTTTTATTTATTCTTCTGAATACGAACTGTAATTCTACAATTGCAGTTCTGCAACTTTGAGAAAAACATGTAAAACTTCATCTGACGAGACGGAGAGTAGAGTAATATTCTCTGCCGAAAGAAGTTTATAATGACGACTTAACCGAGTTCGAGTCTCCATCAAATTGCATTATATATATATATATATATATATGTGTGTGTGTGTGTGTGTGTGTGTATAGAAGACCTGCCAGAGGCGATGAATAATAGGGAGAAGTGGCGAGAGAGGGTCAGGGATATCCGTGCTGGCGGCACGACATGATGATATATATATATATATATATATATATATATATATATGTGTGTGTGTGTGTGTGTGTGTGTGTGTGTGTGTGTGTAGACGCCGACAGCATCTCTGCAGAGAGGTACGCTTCCTAACGTTTGACCGGAATATGGCTCCAAATAATCTGATGGTAAGACTCTAGTCCTTGAGCTTTCTAATAACGAAAGTGATTAAATATTTCCATTCGGCCCATCGATGTGACCCTAACATATACTGATACTTGGGGTCAGAGTGAACCTGGGAGTCATTACAATAATGCTGTAATCCACATTCCCCAAAACTCAAGGACTTGCTTCAATTACCGGGCAGTAAACCCAGCACACTACCCTTTTTAAATAAGTTGGAAGGTGCTGCTTGCGGGGACCCCCCCCTTGAACTAAGCAAACAATTTTACTGAACCCCCTCCGGTGCGAAACCAGGTAAATTAACAAAAGTATATGAAAGAAAAACACCATCATAGAATTTAGGTTTTATATTTCAATGGCATCGGGCAAGTTCTTCTGTGAGTTCAATCGATATCTTTTCGCAATGTTACCCCACTCCATCCCAAAACAGACTAACAAAAATAAACAGAACAATAAAAAATAAACAACAAAAAATAAACGAAAAAGCAATTTTCATTCCATTGGAGTTTAGCAATTTTATTTTATAAATAAAATTTATTTGATTAATTAAGCAATTTTAAAATGCTGAACCTCTCCCTCTCTCCCTCTCTCTCTCTCTCTCTCTCACACACACACTCACACACACACACACAAATATATATATATATATATATATGTGTGTGTGTGTGTGTAATGGTTGGTTGGTTGGTTGTTTGGGTTTTATGGCATATCAACGTTTGTAGGTTATTTAAGGCCAAATCCATTTTTATGAAAATTGTTCTATTTCAAACAATTCAGTTTAGGATAAGTACGCAGTTTAAATGTAAGTAGAGTTTGATTTTGAAAAACATTTCTATTTCAAGCCATTCAGTTTAGTCATGCAGTTTTAATTCAGCTAATTCAGTTTAGTATAAGTGCAGATTTTGTTTACACACAGTTAAATGTCAAAACAGTTCTACATTAAACAAATCAGTTTAGAGTAAATACAGTTCCATTTCAAATATTTCTGTTTAGTATAAGCACGCAGTTTAAATGTGAGTACGGTTTAATTGTCAAAAACATTTCTATTTTAAATTATTCAGTTTAGTCAAACAATTCATTTTAGCATAAGTAAACCGTTATTTCTATTTAACCCATAGATAGGACTCTATCAGGTGCTACCACGCGGGGTAGACCTGGAAGCAATGAAAATGAAGATGTGCTCCACATTCCCCAATGCCCCAGCATCAATGGAAGCTCACCATTAGATTGTTTAGTGTCATATCAGGACACTCATTGGAGGGGAGGGGCCTTACCCCTCTGCAGAGGTGCAGTCGGTGTATTCTACAGCCCCAGCCGACTTGGCAATATATATGTAATGTCAATGAACGAAAATTCAACAGACAGTTACTGTGCCATTATAAATTTTTTTTCGACGGACCCTGTTTATTTCTTGTCGACTCTTCAGATGGCAATACAAATTACATGATGAAATCAACGAACATAGTTATATATGAAATATATATCCGTAGTGTTACAGCTAAGGTGCTATACTGTAGCTTCGAAGTTAACGAGTTCGAATCCCACGCGCTCTTTTACGTTTATTTTCAGACGACCACCCTAGCAAAAGTGATGAACCCTCTTATACCCCTCACCTTTAACTTTGGGCTTTATAATATACATGCTTGTCTTTTACAAGGATGACTTTGGCATTAAATAACCCATGAAATGTTATTTGCCATTTAAGAAACCAAACATGTTAAAACTGAAGTTATACAGTTTTAAGCGAGCAGATCTTAAAAGCAACTGGTGCGAAATTAATATCCGACTGTATGTACCTGAGAATTATGCCCAGTATTTGATTTAGTTATAGTATGAAAAGAACGGTTCGTAGATATATTCGCATGAACTGTCAAAAACATTTTCAGTAAAAGATAGAAAACTTTCTTCGTTTTTTTTTTTTTTTTTTTTTTTTTAAATGTGAGATCCGAAATCACTGATTGTCGAACGTCTCATATCCCATCCACTTGTTGTTGCTTCCTCTTTGTTATTTCCGGTTGTAAAAGAATCTGATTAGATTAAATATCTAAATCAGACTACAAATCGGCTTTGCTTGTTTCGAATGATTCTCCTATTGGCGTTTGTAATTCAACATGATTATCAAAAGACTTCATTGTCTTAAGCGGCCAATCCGCCCAACCAACCAGAGTCCATCAAAAACTCGGTCTTTCAACTGATCCGAAAGAAATGTCTCCTCGTGCGTATTAACCCCTTTCAGGAAGTCTGACACGGCTATTCGTTGACTTTCATACAATTTCACTCCCTCCATACTCGTGGATTTTACAAGGCTACTTTATAACTGAGGATATTCAATTGTTGCTGTCTAAAACCGAGATGATAAGACTCTATTTTGCTTCTCGCTGATAAATTAAAACGGGAATTCTTCGAAGTTGTAGCCGTGTAAGTACTATTGTGTGGCCGACGGCTTAGACTCTAACGAAACGCTTGGAGAAAAAGGAAGTTAGGCTCTACACAATGATTATCGTGCTGTTTACGGTAACTATTTTGTATTTTTAAATCAAAGTAGCACCCTAAAAAATAGCGGCTGTATAGCCACTTACGTCCCATCTCAGAAACCATGCTGGATACTGCTAGAGAAGTATGAACAAATTCATAAGCGACGTTTTTAAATAGACTCATAAAAATGGACACTCTACTGTTACCAGTACTAGGTACCATCTAGAGGACCTATCATAAGGGATGGCTGAAGGAAGGATGGCGAGAGAGAATCAAGGGAATCCTTGCTGTCGGCACGCCTTCTTGATCATGCTAAAGCTCTTTTATTTTTTGTTTTTTGTTTTGACATGTACACTCTTCGACCTTCCTCGGGAAGAGGGGTGGGATGAATATAAACAAACAGTAATTTTTTTCTATACGGACACGAAATGTAGTTTTGGAAATGGATTCTAGAACGATTCAATATTCAAAAAAATCAATTCTATATGTAATCCTTTCAGCTTTGCGCTCTGAATAAAGAGACTAAAAGAAGAATCTTTCTCCTTACGAAGGTGCATATGGTACCTGAAGTGAATTGGAGAATGTACCGGTTAAAACGCTGTGTGAACAACAAGGACAAGAAAGAGTTTAATTGAGTGAATAATTCTTTGAATATTCAATTGCTTTTTTTCCCTTCATTTTGTCTTCTTACAGTTATTCGAAAAATGTTTCTTTTGTTGGCACATAGAATAAGTTTTCTGGCTTCGTAAAAATCTTTATACCATCTTTTATTCTTTCTTCATAAAATTCCTTTCCTAAAGAAAATCGTGTTTGTTGAGAATAACATGTGAATCAATTCACAATTGATATTTCATGAGTTTCTCTGCAGGTTTTTCGGCAGGGATGTTAAGAATTGTCAGCGTTTTGCTCAGACCAACGTCAATAATCTTTAATGTTATCTAAAAAAAAAAGTGCCCCCTTTTCACCGCAGTCAGTCTGACGTAGATAATTGAAACGCTGATTCTTGGATAAAAATCTCAAGATGGTTTTGTGTTAAAACTCAAGTAAAGGTTTCTTTTTTACTAAATTTCCAATATCTGAGAATATTTTATTTAAATTGAAGTTGCAATAAATGATTTTTCACCAGGCAATCTTAATCTCCAATTTACTGATTGCCCAGTCACCTGGTGCTGTAGAATACACATACTGCACCTCTGCAGAGGGTTAAGACCCCCCACCCTATGAGAGTCCTGAATATGACACCAAACGATCTGATGGTGAGGCTCCAATGGTGCTGGAACTTTGGGGAATGCGGAGCACCTCTGCATTGCCATTGCTCCCAGGTCCACTCTAGCCCAGAATGGTAGCACCTAATAGGGCCCTATCTATGGGTTAAATAGAGCTAACTGCATACTTATGCTAAACTGAATTGTTTGTCTAAACTGAATAACTTAAAATAGAAATGTTTTTGACAATTAAACTGCATGCTTATATCAAACTGGATTGTTTGAAATGGAATTGTTTTTTATATTGAAACTTTACTAACACTAAACTGAATTGTTTAATATTGAACTGTTTTGACATTTAACGGCGTGTAAACAAAATCAGTACTTATACTAAACTGAATTAGCTGAATTAGAACTGTTTGACTAAACTGAATAGCTTGAAATGGAGATGTTTTTGACAATTAAACTGTGTACTCATACTAAACTGAATTGTTTGAAATAGAACTATTTTCATAAAAATGGATTTGGCGCTAAATAACGTACAAAGGTTGAAATGCCATAAAAACCAACCAACCAACCAACCAACCAACCAACCAACCAACCAAACACCCAACCAATTTACTGAATTAGACGATATTCATTTAAATAATACAGTCACATTTCATTTTCTGAGAGCTCAATGAAAACTTTTTTGCTTCATATTTTATTTCATAGTAATTATCAACTTGAAGAATTCATATATATACGTATATATTTATACTTACATATATATGTATAAATATATATAGACATAAAGACATATATATACATATATATATTCACACATATATATGCAAATGCTTACACAGAAACTCTCTCTCATGCGCATACACGGACACACACACACACACATATATATATATATATATATATATGAGTGTGTGTGTGTGTGTGTTATGATCGTAGGAAATGGTTCGGTGACACGAGTTCAAAACCTGGATGTGGCTGATTACATTTCTCATAGCACTAATGCCCTAGGGAGGGGTATGAATTCTATTACTCTGCGGCCAGCTAATTGTTAATAGTAGGGCAGACTATGTTCTTTAGCCTAGGTTAGGAAACCAGTATAGAAAACGGAAAACTCTGAATTTAACCCTGTAAAAGCCAGCTAAAATTGACCTTGTATCACATCCTGCCCGTGCAGAGAAGTTGGTAAATACACACACGTGTATGTGTTTCTCTCTCTCTCTTTGTGGAGGTCTTCTCTTTCCCTATATATATATATATATATATAGAGAGAGAGAGAGAGGGACCTGCCAGGAACAATGAAGGATAGAGTAAAGGTATTCGATGAGACTACAATGATGACATAAATCTCCCGAACTCTATCATTCGTAGCTCCTGGTTGGTCCTCTTGTCAACATCCAGAGTCACCTCAGAGCTGATATATGTTAGTTTTTTTTCAAGACCAGAGAGTTTACAAGAGAACGACATTTTGTAGTTCGTTCTTACTTCTCTTCAGTGCTTGATATGCTTTGTTCGTCTTACTTGTGTTTTATAGAAAAGAAAGACAATAACAGGGATGATAGGCAAATAAGTAGAGTGTTCGCCTATGGTCCAGGAGGCCTGGGTTTAAATCCCAGGTCGAGTCATACCAAAGACTCAAAAAATGGTACTTGATGACACCTTGCTTCACAATCAGCAATATAAGGTAAGGATCAAAAGTAATTGAGTTGCGCCCTCCCCTACACTATGGTGTAGTAGCTGTTGAAAAAAGAGCCATCGGGTCACCCACTTTACTTTTTTACTTTACAAAAATAAAATCTGCTTTTTTACTTTTCCTTTGATTTTCCGAAATGTACGTATGGGTAGAGTGAGAGAGGTTCGAAGATAACTGAGTTTGCACACACACACACACACACAGAGGCGCCGAGGAGCCAATCTGCGGTGAAACCTTTTTTGCCTTACTGCTTTGTTCTCAACTTTCGCGAGATTGATACTGGGCCACCTCAAGGCATCGCATCATCTTAGTTTCTTCTAGCTTCTCTACTCTGGGCTGTCTAGTGCAAGGCCAGATCCCAGAGGGATGTGAAGTCTAGTTGCTGTCTTTCGGGGTCTTCTCTCGTGTGCTATTATAGTAGTGTTTTCAGTTAGAGTTGGGAATAAAATGGGTTTTAAGATGTAAGGCTATGGAGGTAGAATCATTAAGGTGCATCGTAAGCCGCCTTGAAAGAGTTGTCGTGGTAAGACCAATTTTTTTTATTCCATATTTCTTGATAATATTCAATTTCCGTTGATTGCGTTATGTTTTTTAAATTCATCATCAGCATTTCGGTTTTATCCAAATCTGTGTTTACGTAATTTTTTTATGTTATAAAAAACCTACAAAATACTCTTTCAAAAACTCTTTAAAAACTCTCTTTATACATGCAAGCAACCCCTGATGATGGCCTATGAAAGGTTCGAAAGCGCTCGGGACAATTTTGGTAAATTCTTCCACCAATTCAAACCTGAAACCAAGACACTTATCAGGAAACTTGAAAGGATCTTAATAAAATCATATAGACAAAATGTCTTTATCATTTAATTATATATATGGCGGTTTTTTTCTTTTTTTTTTCTGGTAACCGTGAATGCTGCTCGATATTAGATTATATATATATATATATATATATATATATATATATATATATATATATATATATATTATAACAGTGTATGATTATCACTGTCTCACTTGGTGGGTTTGTGGTAGACCAAATGCAGTATAATTTGGAGAGCGCTCAGCGTTAGGCACAATAACTAAAGGCTTATTAAAAGGCCTGGAGGACTTGGAAGTTGGCGGACGAGTAGAGACTATCCAAACGACAGCACTGCTAAGAACGGCCAGAATTCTGAGACGAGTTCTGGAGACTTGAGGAGACTTGCTGTCACTCAAACTCCAGTGAAAGACCATCAGCTGACACTGATATGAAAAACTCTAAAGGAGTATAATAATAATAATAAATAAATAAATAAATATATATTAGTTTTTATACATATTATTCAATAGCATGGTTGCTTATCTGCTACCAAGTGTTACAAGCCGTCTTATTATCATTTGGCAGAGAAAGTATATATATATATATATATATATATATATATATGAAATACGTTTTAAATGAATTTGCAACATTGATTACGTAAGAGAATTCTAAAGCAAAACTAACAGAAATAGAATATTAAAAGCTTTTTGAAATCTTTCGTTTCATTGAAAAAAAAGATAAAATCAAATATGATTCCGAAGTTACATCATCCCATATTTAATATTCTGACGATGGAAAGACTAAAACGTTAATATTGTAAAATAATTAAACTATAGTGAAAACCATTATTTGAATACTTGTTTTTTCTTATATTTGTACATTTATACCAACTGTACGGCCACCTGACTCCTCTTACGAAAACTATTCAAGTTAGATGAACCAGATGCAGGACACTGCTGGAGAAGCAGGGACCAACTCATAAGTGATGTATTGTTGTGGACCCCCACATATGGCCGTGCAAAAGCAGGACGACCAGCACGAACATACATCCAGCAACTATGTGAGGATACGGGATGTTGTCCAGAAGACCTACCTGAGGCGATGAACGATAGGGAAAAGTGGCGAGAGAGGGTCAGGGATATCCGTGCTACCAGCACGACATGATGATATAACGTCGGATTTTTTTCTCCATTTCCCCATATATATATATATATATATAGATGAGGGTCGTTCAAAAAAGTTCTAAGTCTCATCCAGATTTTAAATTTGTATAGGCCTCACCTGCAAAGAAATTAAGACAGAAATCTGAACTAGTTTGTCTGGTTTTATAAGAATTGGTTGCGAGTTGCCAAAGAAAAATGTTTAGCAATGAATCTTCTTTCTTGCTGAGACTTAGAACTTTTTGAAAGACCCTCGTATATATGTATTGTGCATTTTTTATATACCACAGACACAAATATTGACTGATGTCGTTACACACACACACACACACACACACACACATATATACATATATATATATTAAAATGAATAGGTTCGCAAATGATTTCAAATAAGGTATTTAGGTTTTTAGTATCTCATATACTTGTGCTATATACTTATTTCGCATTTAGGTCTTCTTCAGGAGATTTTGAATCGTTAAGTCAAGTTCGGTCGTTGTTTTTATAGTAGAGATTGTTTTGATAGAAAATGATCTTTTTTTAATTCCAGTGTTTTTGTTTGTGAAATTGTCTGAGAGAACCTCTAGTCTGAGTAAATGTTCTTTGTATATATCAGTAAATGTTCCTTACAAATATAACTATGTACTCTGTGTGTGTGTGTGAGTGTGTGTGTGAGAAAACATTAACTTTTCTCTCATTAGACCAATACAAATCTTTATATATATATATATATATATATATATATGTGTTGTGCATTCAATAGGTTTCCAGACTGTTTTTGTACAGGTATTTAAAATTGTTATAGATTCTTGAAAATTCAGTATGTTATTGCTATATATCTCATGAGATGACTGACACATTTTTATAATTTCAGGTTCGAATGAACAATTACAGCAGGAATTGGAATACACCCTACTAAAGCCTGATTGTCACAGCTGGGGAATTTCTAAAATGCAATCGGGACCTGAGTACACTTTAGAAGAACGATATGCAATAATATTCTGTTTTAAGAAACGTATGTAATGCTTCAGAATGCTTTTCGACCATCTTGCATGAATCGAGCATCAGTTTTTGCGTGGCATAAGAGATTCAAGGAAGGCAGAGAGTCTGTGAGGGATGACGAGAGGTCTGGGAGGAGTAAGGAAGTCAATACACCAGAGTTGATTGGAAAAAGGGTTGGGGTTAGAGTTACTATGTTGAGGTTTTAAGGGAGTTCAGGTAGAGATTCCGTCGGAAGAGGCCAGACTCTTCAAATCAGGTCAGTAGTATTTCCATCAGGACAATGCAACAGTCTACAACTCCATCCTTGTCACAGACTATCTGACCAAGATGGGCATCAAGACAATTCCCCACTCTCCCTATGGTCCAGACCTTGCTCCCTTTGACTTTTGCTTATTCCAGAGGCTCAAAGACTGTCGTTATGAGACAATTGAGGAGATGAAAGAGGCTGTGACGAAGGTCATTGAGAAGCTCACGCAAGAGGACTTCCATAGGGCCTTGCAGAAGTTGTTGGAACGGTACAACAAGTGCATTGCAGCCGGAGGAGATTACTTCGAAGGTGACTAGAATTTCATGTGTGTACTATCAATAAAAGTGCCCATACGAAAAAAGTCTGGAAATTTATCGTATGCACCTCGTATATATATATATATATATATAAATGGTTATATGTAGTTACATATAAGTATGTCTACTATTGAGCTGATTTTTATATGTTTGTTAATTATGAGTCTATGTTAGTTCTGTTTTGTTGCTGCTCTGACACGTGAAGAACATGTGCTTCTTTTGTGTATTCACCGCCCCCCCAACCAATATGTCAATGAAACTGAGATTCCAGCCTGACCGCCATTTTGATTCGTGAGAAATCTTATTAAACCACCATAAGTTTTCGCCGGATTTCTCTGCGACTGGATTTAAATCTACCGGAGGATTATCTTTGATAATCCGGTTCCAAATTTACAGAATTTTGATTCTCACCTTTGACACATTTTGTGGCGTCCGTTCCGGGAATCATATGACTTTCTTGCAGAGGTAATCTATATTAAACTGATCCGCTTTCTGCTTGTCCGTGTGTTACCAAAACACACCAAAAACGGCACATCATACAGGAATTTTTGTTACCGCGATACGATTAAACACTTTAACTTGGAGAATAGAGCAGTTTCTTTTCCGATTTTACGTGCTTATGCAAAATAGACCCTCGTAGAAATTTACAGTGATTTTATTCTAACTTACCAGCATAAAAATATTCGAATGGAAATTCTTTCAATCGCAAATACCAACCGTTTGTAAGACATATGATATTATGAGACCCCTTGATTTGAGACAGGATTTAAAAGGAATAAATAGATGGTCTTAAACTTCGAATGAAGATTGAAACTTTTTCGCCTGACATTCGTAACCATGATTACTATGAAGTCATTTTAAAAAGTTTCATATATATTCAGATTCGTATTAAAACTCAAAATTTTACATTTAAAACCTTAAAACCTCGTATGGATCTACAGAATACACCGACTGCATCTCTACGGAGGGGAAAGACTCACCTCCAACGAGTGTCTAGGATATGAAATTAAACCATCTAATGGTGAGGCTCCAGTAATTTTTAAACTTTAGAGAATGCGGAGTACCCTTCATTGCTTAGATTGGTAGCTCCTGATATGGTCCTATCTATGGTTCAAACAGAACTGTTTGACATTTAAACAGAGAGTAAGTAAATGAATTATGCTAAATTGAATTGTTAGAAATAGAACTACGTGATCATTTAACTGTGTGTAAACAAATGACTGATCCTATTTACCCAACCCCTCCGCTCAGGCAGGATATGACACAAGGTCAATTTTTAAGCGGAGTTTAACAGGTTTGAATTTAGAGTTTTCCTTCTCCTAGATTAATTGCCTCACCAAGGCTGAAGAACCCAGTCTACCCTACTATTTACCCATAGCTGGAGGGAGAATAATTGGATTCATACCTTTCCCTAGGGTATTACAGCTATGTGAAATGCAATCAGTCCCGTCAAGGATTTGAACTCACGTCGCCGTGTCCATTTCCTACGACGATAACCATTACACCACGGGCACCTCCCAACAAATGACTGATATTTAATTGAGTTTTTAATAGCACATAGTAATACTTGGAATCCTTTATCTGCGCTCAAACAAACAATTAACGTTGAATAGAATTATTCGTATTAGATAGAAATGAGTGAAAAAGAAATGAGCTCAGGCTCGTTTAAAAATGCATCAACAAAATGTATTTTCAAATCATATATTTAATATGTATATACACACAGGATTTGGTAGTGTTGCGTTCTGGTTAGTGAACGCTTGTAATATGAAATAAAGGACAAACCACGATATGAGAGGAAATAGAGATATATTCTCTGGAAAAAGTATATACAATAGAGATACTATTAGTAGACAAGAACATAGGATTAGTGAACGCTTGTAATATTAAATAAAGGACAAACCACGATATGAGAGGAAATAGAGATATATTCTCTGGAAAAAGTATATACAATAGAGAGACTATTAGTAGACAAGAACATAGGATTAGTGAACGCTTGTAATATTAAATAAAGGACAAACCACGATATGAGAGGAAATAGAGATATATTCTCTGGAAAAAGTATATACAATAGAGAGACTATAAGTAGACAAAAACATAGGATTAGTGAATACAGAATAAAGATATAGTCCGACGATAGTATTGGCTTCCGTTATTACGGTAGCAAGTAAGGTGATCTAGTGCGATCTCCAGTCTCCAACGCTCTAATACTATTCCTATAAGAAGCTGCTCTTCACCTTCTAGTCTGCCTTGGTATTAGTAGCTACTGCTATATATGGCAGATGGAGTAGTTGATTGTGTGGAAAAAGGTGGGTGATACCCAATAGTTATTAATAACCACCATTTGTTGATATACCATAAAACCAAACCAAACCAAACCAAACCAAACCAAAAACCTTAATTGGTTTGTTTGGATATAAACATTGTTAAAAGTAGTTAGTAAATTTTGTGTTATCTTATACATTGCACTTGTAAGTACTATTGCGATAAATCGTTATCTTAGTAAAGAGTTGCCGTGTTAGTTTTAAAGCTATTGTGGAAATGTTAGTAGTTTAATTTAAGGGTCATTGGCATGATGGTTAGAGTGTTCGCCAATAGCCGGGAGACCTGGGTTCAATCCAAGGTTGAGTGTTACCAAAGACTCAAAAAATGATACTTCATGCCTCCTTGCTTAACACTCAGCAATATAAGATAAGAATCAAGGGTAAAGAGGAGCAATCCAGGGAAAGGAGTAGCGCCCTTCCCTACACCTCGGTTTTGTAGCTATCGAAAAGAGATCCTTCGGGTCATCCTCGACTAAGGTCGCCAACTTTACTTACAGCACTAGTATTTCACTACCTTGTAATCCAAAACTAACCCCTGACCTAATAAGACATAGGGTCCTTTCAGGGAAATAGTGTCTCTTATAAGATGTCAATATTGAATAAGTCCTGGCGGCAACACCCCTAAAACACCAACTATACGTTCACCTTCTTCCCATCTCGAAAACTATCCAAGTTAGACGAACCAGATATGCAGGACACTGCCGGAGAAGCAAGGACGAGCTCATAAGTGATGTACTCCTATGAACCCCCACATATGGCCGAGCAAAAGCAGGACGACCAGCTAGAACATACATACAGCAGCTATGTGAGGATACGGGATGTGGCCCTGAAGACCTGCCAGAGGCGATGAACAATAGGAAAAACTGGCGAGAGAGGGTCAGGGATATCCATGCTAGCGGCACGACATGATGATGATGATGATGATGATGGTAAGACGTCAAATATCCTGTGAAGTCTATTGATCATCCGTAAACTCTGTTTAATCCGGAATAGAAGTCTTGGTTTCTTACGGTACCATCATTTACCAAGTAGTCACAAATTCAAATTATGAACTGTTTATTGCTGCTTAACCTTGGGGATATGACGAGAATCAGTGCTTTAAGCTTGATTAGCCCGTTTACTTTTTGGCATGTACAAAGTTCAATTTTAAGAAGAAATAAAATTGATATTAACAAGCCTTTATTTTTTATGGCATATCAACCTTCGTGAATTATTCAATGCCGAAGCTATCCTTGTAGAAAGGCAATAGAGGTACTATTTGACCTATAACTGAGGGTATAAGAATTTTTTTTTTTTTTTTACTTTCACAAGGTTTGGTTTGGCTCGTTTAGTGTCTTTGTTTAATGGCATATCAACCTTCGTGAGTTATTAAATGCTAAAACAATCCTTGTAGAAGCGCAGTAATGGTATTATTTAACCCATCACTGGAGGTAAAAGGTTTGATATCTTTCCCAAGGGGTTAGTCCAAAAGTGAACGCAATTGCGTGACTGGATTTCGAAATCGGCTTACTAGTCTGTGACAGGACGTTAGTCAAGACACCATGGGGACTCTTCCTTTTTTTTATTCTATTTTATATTTTGTAATACAATATTAAATAAAAAATAAAAAAACAGTACGTTTCTTTCTCTCTTATCACGTGTAGACTTCATTTTTTACGAAATGAAATTTCATATCTGATTAAGCTATCCCAATCGCAAAAAATGTCTTTTTAATTTTTCCTATTGTCTTCCTCTTCTTATATCATCAGTTCTGATTCCTCACCATAACTATATATATATATAGATATATATATGGGGGTGGTGCGTGAAAGCGTAATTTACTTATGTCCATATTTCTTAATGTATAAGTTTAACTAACTTCTAATGATAATGACTTCACAAAAAAGAACAAAAAAGTTCCACAAACTCTTGAAAGCATATACGATTTTAGCAACGATCTCCAAAAAGAAAGAAAGAAAGAAAGAAAGAAAGAAAGAAAGAAAATACAAAAGAAGAAAATTAGATAAGAAAAAAGAAATTGACCAATGAGATTAGGCCGAGATTAAGAACAATCTCTTTACATAATGAAATGAATCAGCTAAAATCACGGATTAAGACTCCAAACAGATTACATTACAAGCAAAAGAAAACTAACATTTAATCTGTGTATCGGGTACATTTACTTAAAGAAGACCGAAGAATAATCCGATTGAAAATTAAAAAAAAAAAAAATGTTCAAATTATTATTATCTCTTGTTTATTCACTGATGTATTTAATGTATATTCAGGATGTTTCAGAAAAATTGATAACATTTTAAATGATCTCAAATTTTTACGGCATGTGAAGAACAACTCAAAATTCTATGTTTAATGTGTTATGCTTATTTTTATTTTCCGTTATAGCCCCGTCGGCATGTTGTGTAGAATATGTCGACTGTCTCATTATAGAGAGGGGTAAAATCCACTCCAACGAGTGTCATGAATACGACACTAAGATATCCGCTAATGAGGCTCCAATTTTGTAGTTTTGGAGTATGTGGAATACACCTTTCTTGCCATTTGTCTACGGCTCACTCTGTCCTGGTGTGGTAGTACCTGTTATTATACTTGAAACCATTTAACTGCAAACAAACAGACAAGATCTGGCTCATTTAAAAATAATGTTACCTAAAAACTATTCACTTAAAAATCATAATGTATAAATAGGATTTGGCATTATATTACAATGAAGGGTTGACATTTCATTAAAAATAAATAATATAACAAAATCATTTCAGCTTTTGAAATACAATTCGGTTAAAAAGAAAAAGCGTTTAAACATGAAGTATAGAATTTCGATTGTTTCTCATATGTTAAGATTTGAGATCATTTGAATGAGAATTGTTCAAGTTATTAGATTACTATTTCTATTTTTCTGAAAAACCATATATATATATATATATATATATGTAAACAAACTAATAGGAGAATCATCTGTATGAGGGAGACCAAATTATTCTTAAAAAATAAAAGAATGTTAGGGCCACAACATTCTTTTACTCTTTCATTTTTTTAATAATTTGGTCTCCCTTATACAGATGATTGCCCTCTTAGTTTGTTAATATAAATTTTCGCGTACCAAAAGCTTGATTATATATATATATATATATATAATTTTGAGTTATTTCTACGCATGCTGTTAAAAGTTGACATTATCTGTCATAACATTCATCAAGTTATCAGATTACGAAATGATATAAATTTTTTTCTGAAATACCATATATATATATATATATATATGTGTGTGTGTGTGTGGTGCCTTCAATAAGTTCCAGACTTTTTTTGTACAGGCATTTAATATAGTCGTAGAATCTTAAAAATTCAGTATGTTATTGCTATACATCTTATGAGATGAGTGATCAGTTTTTATGATTCCAGTTTCAAATGAACAGCTACAGCAGCAATTGGAATAAACCCTACTAAAGCCTGATTGTCCCGGCTGGTGAATTTCAAAAATGGAATTTGGATTTTAGAAGAACGATATGCGATAAAATTCTGTTTTAAACTTGGAAAAAATGCCATGCGATGAAAGCTGGATCTACTGTTATGACCCAGAGACCAAGAGACAGAGTTCCCAGTGGAAGCATACTGGCTTTCCCAGACCCAAGAAGCCAGACAGAGCAAACCCACCAACAAACTTTTGATGATCCCTTTTTTTGACAGCACTGACATGATCTACATGCACTGGGTTCCCACTGGACAGACAGTCAACAAGGAATACTATATTGAGCTTTTAAGGGAGTTCAGAAAGAGAGTTCGTCACCCTCTCTATAGTTAGGACCTTGCTCCCTGTGACGTTTGGTTATTCACTAAGCTCAGAGGCTGTCGTTATGAGACAAAGAGGCCGTGACGAAGGTCACACAAGTGGACTTCTATGGGGCCTTGCAGAAGCTGTTGGAACGGTACAACAAGTGCATTGCAGCCGGAGGAGATTACTTCAAAGGGGACTAGAGTTTCATGTGTGTATTATCAATAAAATTGCCCATACGAAAAGTCTGGAAACTTATTTAATGATCCTCGTATATATATATATATATATATATATATATATATATATATATATATATATATATATATATAAAGGTTAAAGTGTTCGCCACGGGTCTGGGAGGCCTAGATTAAATTCCTCGTCGAGTCATATGAAAGACTCAAAAAATGGTAATTGATTCCTCCTTGCTTAACACTCAGCAATATAAGGTATGGATCAAGGTTATGTGGAGCAATCCAGGGAAAGGGGTAGTGCCTTCTGCTACACATCGGTGTAGTAGATATTTATAAGGGAGTCTTCTGGTCGCTCTCGACGACGGTCGGCCAATATATATATATATATATATATATATATATGTATACTTTTTTACTTGTAGTTAGTCGAGGGTGACCCGAAGGCTCCCTTTTCGATAGCTACTACACCAAGGTGTAGGGGAGGGCGCTACTCCATTCCCTGGATTGCTCCACTTTACCCTTGAACCGTACCTTATAATGCTGAGTGTTAAGCAAGGTGGTATCAAGTTCCATTTTTTAAAGTCTTTGGTATGACTCGACCTGGGATTGAACCCAGGTCTCCCGGGCCATTGGCGAACACTCTAACCGCTGGGCCAATGTTCCGGTTACTGTATGTATACTTACATATACATATATTTGTGTGTGCGTGTATATATATATATAAATATAAAAACTTAAGAAATAAAATATAAAAATTTGAGTTATCTCTACATATGCTGTAAAATTTAAGATCATTTGACCAAAAATTAATCAAGTTATGAGATTATAAAGTGATATCAGTTTACACATGGATTGACGGATTTTGGCGTTGGTTCTTCGAAGTGACAATTATCTGGAGGTTCAATCTTAACTGCAGGCGAGTAACAATTCAGGGAAACTTAACACTTGTACCCGCCAATCGTTAACGGAATCAGAGCAAGTAACCACCGTGGATGAGAGAACTGACGTGTTTCGAAGTTCTGGGCATGCTCCAGTGTTTGACAAGAAGAAGGCTCGTGGACACATTGGTCGAAACTAAAATATACTATTTTTTTAAAAACATCTTGGATAAATTTTTTTCGCAATGTTATATCAACTGAATCAAACGCCGATAATGAGATTATCTTAATAAAGATTACAGTAATAAATTGTAACTCCTAAATAAGGATTAAAGATATTATAAACTAGTCATACAGACGCGAATCACGCAAAGTAGCAAATTTTCTTGAACAGTATCGACTCACAACTCGTAGAGGCGCAGTGTTATACTACGTTCACTTTTCGCGCCACAATTTAATGGGATAATCGACACCGTTGTAAGTAAAGTTGTCTCCCTTTAGTCGAGGGTGACCCGAAGGCTCCCTTTTCGATAGCTACTACAGCGAGGTGTAGGAGAAGGCGCTACTCCATTCCCAGGATTGCTCCACTTTACCCTTGATCCCTACCTTATAAAGCTGAGAGTTTAGCAAGGAGGCATCAAGTACCATTTTAAAAGTCTTTGGTATGAACCCAGGTCTCCCGAGGCATTGGCGAACACTCTAACCGCTAGGCCAATCGTAGTAAACAAGATCTAACTCCGATTGAGCCATTACTTTTGGACAAATACACTTGAGAAAAACATGACACCCACCTTGATAAAAGTTTTATAGTATTTCCGCAGTTCTACAAGAATGGCTTTGGCATTAAATAACAGACGAAAGTTGATATGCCATTGAACGTAGACACCAAACCAGACTAAACCAATCAATAATTTTATGTTGATTATATATATATATATATATATATATATATATACGTGGTGCATTCAATAGGTTTCCAGACTTTTAAAATTGGCGTAGACTCTTGAAAATACAGTGTTATTGCTATACATCTTATGAGATGACTGATCAATTTTTATGACTTCAGGTTTAAATGAACAGCTATTGGAATACATCCCGCAAAAGCCTGATTGTCACGCTGGTGAACTTCAAAATGCAATCTGGACGTGAGGACACTTTAGAAGAACGATATGCAATAAAATTCTGTTTTAAACTTGGAAAAAATGCCACGAAAAGGTATGGAATGCTTCAGCATGCTTTTCGACCATCTTGAATGAATCGAGCATCAGTTTTTGAGTGGCATAAGAGATTCAAGGAAGGCAGGGAGACTGTGAGGGATGATGGGAGGTGTGGGAGGAGTAAGGAAGTCAATACACCACAGTTGATTGGCCAAAGGGTTAGGGCTAGGGTTACTATGTTGAGGTTTTAAGGGAGTTCAGGAAGAGATTCCGTCGAAAGAGGCCAGCACTCTTCAAATCGGCTCAGTGGCATTTCCACCAAAACAATGGACCAGTCCACAACTCCATCCTTGTCACAGACTATCTGACCAAGATGGGCATCAAGACAGTTCCTCAGCCTCCCTATAGTCAAGACCTTGCTCCCTTTGACTTTTAGTTATTCCCTAAGCTCAGAGGCTGTCGTTATGAGACAATTGAGGAGATGAAAGAGGCCGTGACGAAGGTCCTTGACACGCTCATACAAGAGGACTTTCTTGGGGCCTTCCAGAAGGTTTTGGAATGGTACAACAAGTGCATTGCAGTCAGAGGAGATTACTTCAAAGGGGACTAGAGTTTCATGTGTGTATTATCAAAGTGCCCATACGAAAAAAAAAGACAGGAAACTTATTTAATGATCCTCGTATATATATATATATATATATATATATATATATATATATATATTCTATGGTACGTACAAAATTTAGAATAGTTTGAACATGCGTCATAAGTTCTAAAAAAAGGACTTTTTTCGGTCACGTTTCGTCAGTAAACTTCTCGACAAAAGAAAGCAATGAAGAAGAATTTACTAAAAGGTAGAACTCCTTTCGCTGGGTGAGAGCCAGGGGATAACAATATATACGCTACCCCCACCCCGGGGGTTAATCACTCTGGCGAAGGAATTTTCGGCTGACAATCGCATAATGCAAAGCTCTTCAAATGAATTGAGCATTCTGTTATCCTGCAAGGAAAAAATATAACCAAACCAAGGCTACTACATAATGCCTAATAATTACCGAGCTGACGTGGTTCGCTTGCGGGCTGAGCGGTATGATACTTAATCTCACATAATGTTGTGGGGGTTTCGATCCCAGCTTCAAGCGTCCTACGTGTCTATCCACACTGAAGAGTTATGATACAACGAAATAGTCTTTCTGTGGATAACAATATATATATATATATATATATATATATATATATATATATATATATTACTTTTAGGCATTGATAAAATAAATATACGCAGGGTTAGATTTTCGCCATCAATCGGAAATTTGAGACTCTTCTTTGATGTCTTTTGATATTAATGGTAAAGAAAAAGAAATCTCGGATATATTTCCATATCAGGAGACTTTTTGGGACTTGAATATTCTTCAGATATTGGGGATTACCTCATACATGAGATACAACTTATGTGTGTTTTGGCCTACGCTAGGCCTTGTTTCTATCCTTCATTTGATCTAACACTCAAATAAGTTAGCGACCATAGTCGAGGGTGACCCGAAGGCTCCCTTTTCGATAGCTACTATACCAAGGTGTAGGGGAGGGCGCTACTCCATTCCCAGGATTGCTATACCACTTTACCCTTGAACCGTACCTTATAATGCTGAGTGTTAAGCAAGGTGGTATCAAGTTCCATTTTTAAAGTCTTTGGTATGACTCGACCTGGGATTGAACCCAGGTCTCCCGGGCCATTGGCGAACACTCTAACCGCTGGGCCAATGTCCCGGTAACCCTCAAATAGTTGGCTAAAATTAAGGTCTCAGAAAGTTGTACGATCCGTAAGTATATAAAATTTTTTTAAAAGATTGCTCTGTCGGCTGGGGCTGTAGAATACCACCGACTGAACCTCTGCAGAGGGGTAAGACCCCCCCCAACGAGTGTCCTGGATATTACACAACACGATCTGATAGTGAGGTTCCAGTGATGCTGGAGCTTTGGGGAATGTGGAGTACCCCTTTATTTCCATCGTTCGTAGGTCCACTCTGGCCCGGTGGGTTAGCACCTGATAGAGCCCTATCTATGAGTTAAATCGAACTAACAGCATACTTATGCTAAACTGAATTGTTTTACTAAACTGAATAGCTTGAAATAGAAATGTTTTTGACTATTAAACCGTATTTATATATAAACTGTGTGCTTATGCTAAACTGAATTATTTGAAATGGAACTGTTTTTGACATTGAAACTGTACTTAAACTAAACTGAATTGTTTAATATAGAACTGTTTTGACATTTAACTGTGTGTAAACAAAACCTCTACTTATACTAAACTGAATTAGCTGATTTAGAACTACTTGATTTAATTGAATAGCTTGAAATAGAAATGTTTTTCACAATTAAACTGTACTTACATTTAAACTGCTTACTTATGCTAAACTGAATTATTTGAAATAGAACTGTTTACATAAAAATGGATTTGTCGTTAAACCTACAAAGGTTGATATGCCATAAAAACCCAACCAACCAACCAACCAACCAACCAACCAAAACAAAAATTAAAAAACAAAACAAAAAAAAACAACAAATAAAACCGCTACAAAATTGCAGCAATATAAATAAAACACTTAAAGTTTTATTCTTACAAAAGTTGCATTACTTTTTTGCAATAACCCCCAGCCCCACCCTGAACATGGCCTAATAATGGGATCAAAAGTAATTGGGAACAAATCAACTATAGAAAATTTATTAGCCAATTCCCGTCGGATATTATAACATCTATACGACGACTTGAGTGGATCGAAATAAAAATATCTTTACAAAAGACGTCTGCATTATTTAACTAAATAAGTCTTAAGCATATATATATATATATATATATATATATATATATATATATATATATATATATATATATATATATATAATTTTTGATGAATTAGTGTTAAAGAATAGAAAAAATCGATAGAGTTAAAACTTTTTTAAATCGGGCATCGATTAGATGTGGCTCTAATCGATAGTTTATTTGACTTATTGGTATATCCAGCGTTGTTTAAATGCAAAAGAGTAGAATTGACATCAACACTTTTTGTAAAGTGAAAAAGCTGTAAAACGAAGATTATGTTAGCTACTTTGAAATATTTAACCAGTTTTGTTATTGGGCATTTAATAAAAAGAAACGTTTGGATTTCTTCATAAAATGTTTTATTTCTATTAAAGGAATTTCCACCCAATCGACCCCGGTGGTTGGAATGCCTTTTCGTGTTAGTCGACATCCAAGAATAAGTCGGAGTAAATGAAACAAAAGACGATTTTAATAAAAATAAATAAATAAAATAAATAAATAAATAGACGGAAAATTGAAAAGCGTTTTGGGAAGACATTTATTTGCAAACAGCGAACGGGTTTCTTATGTTTCTTTCTCTCTCTCTCTCTCTCTCTCTTCATCTGTCTTTCTGTTTCTCTGTCTCTCTCTCCCCGTCTCTCACTCTCTCAATATCATTTTGGGTTGAGTTCGCCTTCTGTAAAATTTAGGCTCAACCATAATTTGGAAAAATCGAAGAAAATAAATGAAAATTGCTAATGATTCGATTTTTTTTCTCTCCAGATTCAACAGCAATTTACTGTCGTTCATTCCTTATCTAAAATTATTAAATGAAAGAAGAAATAAACTGAGCAACAATAAGAAAAAAAAAGAAATAAAGGCAGAGTTATTAGTTTGAAGGAATAATTCATTTTATGCGAAATAATGGCTTCAGAAAGATTTGCTGGCTTCGTTTATTTATTTATTTTTTTGTCCTTGGCTTGTTTATGAGATGAATTAAATCTTTTTCGATCATTGCATCTTCTCTTCTTTCTTTCTTTAGCGAAACATTGAAGCTCACTTTCCTTAGAATTTGTCAGGGAATTGCGTTCATTGAACTTTTTTTTGTATTTAGTATTTTATTTTGTTTGCACTCGGTCCCATCGAATACGAATCCTTTCTAGACAGATCTTAAATTGGACCCTAAAAGGTACTAAAACAGTTCTGGCAATGAAGGGGTACCCTACTCTCCACAGAATTCCAGAACTGGAGCCCCACCACCAGCAGTAATAAAAGACAAAGGATTGGCTTTACTCGAACTTGAGTCAATTCAACTTCGTTGTTATTCCTTTTCACTGTTCAAGGCCAATTATGAGTGTCTACTCACACGTCTTCACCAGATTATATCCTTTATTTTAAATGCGATTTAAGAGTCACCTATGGTCCCCAAACGTGTCACAGGAAACACTGAGAATCACATGGAGCTTTCAAAACAGTGAAAGGGTTAAGGTGAAAATTATTTACTATTCAGAGTAAACTAATCTAAAGGGGAGACAACTATGTTTGATTTTACCACACTAGGGCACCATTTTTTTTTTTTTTTTTTTTGCAGGGGCTCTAAAATGTCTTAGAATAACGCTGACTAGATCCCACTAAGTTCTGCAGACATGGCAGGTCATTGAATTAAATGTATTTCCAAAGAAGGAGACAATGTTGAAAAATACAAGTTATGTAAAATTATTGCGTTTTTACCTCTTGATGATAGAATTTTTATGAACCCCTCATATATATATATATATATATATATATATATATATATATATATATATATACACAAACATGTTTAAAATAGAAAATGCTGCATATATATAAAGATAGATAGATTGAGAGAGAGAGAGAAAGATATATATATATATATATATATATATATATATATAGAGAGAGAGAGAGAGAGAGAGTGTGTGTGTGTGTGTGTGTGTGTAAGAGAGTAAGAGAGATTATATTACCCTATGTAAAACAAGTTACTTGTCCTTGATACCGGAAGCGCTAAATGTTATCCGATCTTGTTTTTATACTATTATACTTTGTTTTACTCTCTCTCTCTCTCTCTCTCTCTCTCTCTTCGCCATGAGCATTTGGTGAAAGCAGATATGTTGTTTTTCACTCTGCCAAAAAACGTGTGACTTTCCTTTCTCTAATTTCATTGAAGCGTCAGTCAGCCAATCTTATTTTACGATGAAATTTAAGTGACTTGTTTCTATGTTTTATCACTAAAAATGAATTTGTTAGTAATTTCTCTTGAGCTTTAAATTCCAATAAATTGTACATTAAATTTACCATATTTACCCAACCCCTCCGCTCGAGCCGGCTATGACACGAGGTCAATTTTTAAGCGGAGTTTAACAGGTTTGAATTCAGAGTTTTCCTTCCCCTAGACTAGTTGCCTCACCAAGGCTGAAAACTAGTCTGTCCTACTATTCACCCATAGCTGGAGGGGGAATAATTGGATTCATACCTTTCCCAAAGGTATTAGTGCTATGTGAAATGCAATCAGCTTCGTCCAGGATTTGAACTCGTGTCGCCGTGTTCATTTCCTACGATGATAACCATTACACCACGGGATCCACCACAAACCATTTACAATCCAGCGTCTGCTCGTTTGGTATAAGTTGTTTTCCTTTTTCGTTATCTGGATGACTAAAACGAAAGTCACATTATTCCTATGATTAAATTGAGGGAAGATTCTCATGAAGTATTGGCTTGGCTTGGCTTGGTTTTTGGCACACTAAATCTTCGTGGGTTATTTATTGCCAAATCTATCTCTTAAGAACAACAACAATGATACGATTTCATCATCATCATCATGTTGTGCTGGTAGCACGGATATCCCTGACCCTCTTTCGCCACTTTTCCCTATCGTTCATCGCCTCTGGCAGGTCTTCTGGGCTACATCCCGTATCCTCACATAGTTGCTGAATGTATGTTCGTGCTGGTCGTTCTGCTTTTGCTCGGCCATATGAGGGGGTCCATAGGAGTACATCACTTATGAGTTGGTCCCTGCTTCTCCAGCAGTGTCCTGCATGTCTGGTTCGTCTAACTTGGATAGTTTTCGTGATAGGAGGCAGGTGGCCGTACAGTTGGTGTCTTGTGGGGTGTTGCCGCCAGGACTTGTTCAAGATTGCTTGCAGCATTCTTGTGTAATGATACGATTTAATCCATTCATATCTTTTCAAATGTTATTAGTCCGAAAGTGAATGTAATAGCGCAACTAGAGTTCGAACTCGCTTACTACAATGTTGCAGTCTCGCACCTTAGTCACCATGGTATATGAACACTCCCCTAATTGAGAAATCATAGGATTGTCAAGAAATTCACTAACATTGCATGATTGTTAGAATGTTTACCAATGGCCCGAGAGATCTGGGTTCAATCCCAGGTCAAGTCATACCAAATACTCAAAAAATGGTACTTGATGCCTCTTTGCTTAACACTCAGCATTATAAGGTATGTATCAAGGATAAAGTGGAGCAATCCATCGAAAGAAGTAGCGTCCTCCCCTACACCTTAGTGTAGTAGCTTTCGAAAAGGGAGCCCTCGGGTCACCCTCGACTACGGTTGCATTACTCAAATCCATTTTGAATATATGTTGATATCCATACCCTCTCAAATAACACACTATTATTTTCTAATTAGCCAGTCGGCTGGGGCTGCAGAAAACAATGACTACATTTCTGCTGATGGATAATACTCCTCCAACAAGTGTCCTGGATATGACACTGAACGATCTGATAGTGAAGCTCCAGTAATACTGGAACTTTGGAGAATGAGAAGTACCCCTTTATTGCCATCACTTCCAGTTCCACTCTGGCCCGAAGTGGTAGCCCCTGATAAGGTCATATCTAAGGGTCAAATAGAACTGAACTGTTTGGTTTGGTTTCTTTGTTTTAATGGTATATCAACTTTTATAGGTTATTTAATGCCAAGCTATCCTTCTAGAACGACAGTTGTGGTACTATTTAACCCATAGCTGGGAGGATAAGGGAGTTTATAACTTTCCCAAGGGTATTTGCCCGAAAGTGAACGTAATAGCGCGACTGGAGTACGAACTCGCTTACTACGATTCCGCAGTCCATCGCTTTAACCATTACACCACGAGGACACCCGCAACTAAACAGTGTACTAATGCTAAACTGAATTGTTTGAAATAGAACTGTTTTAACATTTAAACTGCGTACTTTTGCTAAATTGAATTGTTTAAAATAGAAGTGTTTATATGTATACAAATGGATTAGGCCTTACATAACCTGCAATGGTTGCTGTGCCAATGAACTTAACCAAAACAAACATTTTCTTATGTATGAGATGTCTAATATTATTTGATGTTGTTTGATATTATTTTATGTTCTTTACTAGAGGTATATATTATTCACTTTTCTAGTGGTATAAAATTTGTCTAATAATGATGGACTATATAATAGTTTATTATCAAATGAATATTATTGGATATTTTTACAGGCGTTTATTAGTTGTACTCAATTGATTACGGTCAGAACTGGCTATCTGGGGTGTTCAGGTGCCAGTAGAAAGATACAGAAATTAGTAGATAATAACGAAGACAATATACAAGGCATGCTAAAAATATTATCACCTGATGATTATCAATGTATTAAAAAAAAACAAAATTCCCTGTATTACCCACCACGAGCAACAGCTGAACGGCCACTTCCCTCCCATCACTAAAGCCATCCAAGTAAGACGAACAAGACTTGTGGGACACTGCTAGAGAAGCAAGGATGAACTCATACGTGACATTCTCTAATAGATCCCGGCACATAGACGTACCAGTGTTGATCGACTAAGAACTTTCCTACAATAACTCTGTACGAGCACAGGTTGTGTTACATATTACTACTGGATCTCGACAAACAACGAGGAACTCGCATATATAAAAATATAATCTTATACTTTTATTTTTTGACTGTGACGATTGTGTGGAGCAGGAGAGCAGTCGGTGAGTGTTCACGCAAACAAAGGAGCTGTCGGGTGTCTAAACCGCCAGTTGAAACTGAACTTCAGTCAAAATTCTAGACCTTATAATAGTCTTAAAACTACCACGTGACCCACATGGCCACACCTCTTCAACCAAGCAATGCTTGCTCTCCGTTGGTCACGGCTAACACCCACGTATTGCTTGTTCTCCATTGGTCACGGCTTATATCTACGCATTTTTATTCCTCGGATATCACGTCCGCGAATTTTTGCTTTTCCGGAAGTCACTTTTTTGACTTTATCTACGACTGGATCTATCTGTCAACTTCCTCCGCATGGTTCATCGCCGGCAGTAAATTACAGATAAAACATAGAAGACCTGCGGGAAGTGATGGACGATAGGGACGAAGAGAGAGAGAGAGAGGGTAAGAGAAATCTGTGCTCCCAGCGTGACTTGCTGATGTTAACTAATGATACAAGACCCACGAATGAACTGTAAACTAACTCTTACCGGACTTTGACAAAACTTCCCAAAGAAAACTAAACCTTATGGAAGCCCGAAATACCAAATGCGGACACATACATACATGAAACGAATTAATGTATTTTTGACACCTTAAACTGGGGAATCAACTATTTCAATGTATTCAGGAAAAAAACCCTCATCCACGGAATGGTTGTTGAATCCAGTAAATAAAGGAAAGTATAAAAGAAACGTCTTCGTCTCGTATCTATTCCTATCTTTTCTTTTTGTATATTTCTTTTGGGACTTTCTTTGGGCAAGGCATTGCGCTGGCCAGTCAACGCGGGGTAAAATAATATAACCAAAATATGGAGTCAGATATCTTACGGCAACACAAGCTTGCCCCTAACCCGTGATTCCTCAGCCACTCAAAGCTCACAAATTTTACATGTGATTTTTTTCTGCTTTATTGGTTGACTTAAACGGAGACACTAAACTTTAAACCATATTTCGTTAGTTCAGTAGTAAATTTTTTACTAAATATTTTATTTTCTTTTTTCATTATGACATTTTTTCTCTTATTTCTTTGGTTTATTATTATCGATAAGACACTAAACTTGAAACCATATTTCGTCAGTTCAGTAGTAACGAATTGTTTACTAAATTTTTTTATTTTCTTTTTCTTTTTTTTGTTTAAATTCAACGAAAGAGTTTTCTTTCATTAATAAACTTTAAACCATATTCCGTTGGTTCAGTAGAAAGTAAATTTCGTTTTATTCTAAAAATTTATTCTTAAATTTTTTTCTTTACTATTGATATCCCATTTATTTTGTTGTTTAATAAATATTTTATGGTGTACCAAATATCATGTCGCGAAATATTAACCAGCCCAAGATTTGTGATGGTACACGTCATTCAGTAAAAATATTAATGACCAACATCATAGAAGCAAAAATTTTAACTGGGCCTTTCAAAGGTGAAGATGTCCTCACCTCACGAATTCCTATGATTCCAACAGATATGTCATTTCAATTTAAGAAATTGCAATTCCCAATTCGATTGGCATTTACAATCACGATCAACAAAGCACAGGGACAATCTTTAGAATTGTGTGGCTTATATTTACACACTGATTGCTTCTCACATGGGCAATTATATGTTGCCTGCTCCAGAGTCAGCAATCCAGAGAATCTCTTTATCTACACGGAAACTGGAACTACCAAGAACATTATGTATCCATAAGTATTGGAAAATTAAACATATTAGAAAAATGCATTTTCTTTTTTTTTCCCATTTAAACAAACTGAGCTACAGCAACTCGTGGCCGGGTACAGCTAGTATATATATATATATATATATATATATATATAATTTATGAAGCAAACTAGCAAAGAAATATCCCTTGTCGGTGGGCTATATCAATGGCAAAGGGTTACCCACCCCCAAAGAATGAAGTGTTTTTGGTATGACACTAAAGAGCGTCTTTTTGTGAAATGTAGAGTACTCTGTCACTGTCTCTACTTCCAGGTGTCTCCCTTGCAAGGAGCAGTTTTACATATATATAAGTCAATATATAAGTCAAATATACAATTTACTACTAATTAATCATTTGTACAATTTACTAATTATTTGTATTATTTACAAATGTTTTTATCATATAATCATGTAAAAAAACCAAAAAACAACAACAAAGAAACAACACAAATGGAATTATGAAAGTACAGTTTTTGTAATTCCTTATTCTGTTGCGATAAAATAACAAAACCTGCTGTTAAGATCAATCAACTAATCTCTCAATCAATAAATATATTCATTAGTCAATTAACAAACATACCCAAATCGACTGGGGCTGTAGAACACACCGATTGCATTTCTGAAAAGGGGTAAGACTCCTCTAGCAAGTATTCTGTGGCACAGTCAGCTGTGGTTATAGAATACACCGACTGCATTTCGGAAAAGGGGTAAGACTCCTCTAGCAAGTGTTCTGTGGTACAGTCAGCTATGGCTATAGAATGCACCGACTGCATCTCTGAAAAGGGGTAAGACTCCTCTAGCAAGTATTCTGTGGCAAAGTCAGCTGTGGCTATATAATACACCGACTGCATCTCTGAAAAAGGGTAAGACTTCTCTAGCAAGTGTTCTGTGGATAATAAGCTGTATCTATAGAATGCACCGACTGCATCTCTGAAAAGGGGTAAGATTCCTCTAGCAAGTGTTCTGTGGCACAGTCAGCTGTAGCTATAGAATGCACCGACTGCATCTCTGAAAAGGGGTAAGACTCCTCTAGCAACTGTTCTATGGCACAGTCGGCTGTGGCTATGGAATGCACCGACTGCCTCTCTGAAAAGGGGTAAGACTCCTCTAGCAAGTGTTCTGTAGTACAGTCAGCTGTACCTATAGAATGCACCGACTGCATCTCTGAAAAGGGGTAAGACTCCTTATGTAAGTGTTATGTGGCACAGTCGGCTGTGGCTATAGAATGCACCGACTGCATCTCTGAAAAGGGGTAAGACTCCTCTAGCAAGTGTTCTGTGGCACTGTCAGCTGTAGCTATAGAATGCACCGACTGCATCTCTGAAAAGGGGTAAGACTCCTCTAGCAACTGTTCTGTAGTACAGTCAGCTGTAGCTATAGAATGCAGCAATTGCATCTCTGATAAGGGGTAGGACTCCTTATGCAAGTGTTCTGTGGCACAGTCGGCTGTGGCTATAGAATGCACCGACTGCATCTCTGAAAAGAGGTAAGACTCCTCTAGCAAGTGTTCTGTGGCACAGTCAGCAGTGGCTATAGAATACACCGACTGCATCTCTGAAAAAGGGTAAGACTTCTCTAGCTAGTGTTCTGTGGATAATAAGCTGTATCTATAGAATGCACCGACTGCATCTCTGAAAAGAGGTAAGACTCCTCTAGCAAGTGTTCTGTGGCACAGTCAGCTGTGGCTATAGAATGCACCGACTGCATCTCTGAAAAGGGGTAAGAAGCCTCTAGCAAGTGTTCTGTAGTACTGTCAGCTGTAGCTATAGAATGCACGGATTGCATCTCTGAAAAGGGGTAAGACTCCTCTAGCAAGTGTTCTGTGGCACAGTCAGCTGTAGCTATAGAATGTACCGACTGCATCTCTGAAAAGGGGTAAGACACCTCTAGCAACTGTTCTGTGGCACAGTCGGCTGTAGCTATAGAATGCACCGACTGTATCTCTGAAAAGGGGTAAGACTCCTCTAGCAACTGTTCTGTGGCACAGTCGGCCGTGGCTATAGAATGCACTGACTGCATCTCTGAAAAGGGGTAAGACTCCTCTAGCAAGTGTTCTGTAGTACAGTCAGCTGTACCTATAGAATGCACCGACTGCATCTCTGAAATGGGGTAAGACTCCTTATGCAAGTGTTCTGTGGCACAGTCAGCTGTGGCTATAGAATGCACCGACTGCATCTCTGAAAAGGGGTACGACTCCTCTAGCAAGTGTTATGTAGTACAGTCAGCTGTAGCTATAGAATGCTCCGACTGCATCTCTGAAAAGGGGTAAGACTCCTTATGCAAGTTTTCTGTGGCACAGTCGGGTGTGGCTATAGAATGCACCGATTGCATCTCTGAAAAGGGGTAAGACTCCTCTAGCAAGTGTTCTGTGGCACAGTCAGCTGTAGCTATAGAATGTACCGACTGCATCTCTGAAAAGGGGTAAGACTCCTTATGCAAGTGTTCTGTGGCACAGTCAGCTGTAGCTATAGAATGCACCGACTGTAACTCTGAAAAGGGGTAAGACTCCTCTAGCAACTGTTCTGTGGCACAGTCGGCTGTGGCTATAGAATGCACTGACTGCATCTCTGAAAAGGGGTAAGACTCCTCTAGCAAGTGTTCTGTAGTACAGTCAGCTGTACCTATAGAATGCACCGACTGCATCTCTGAAATTGGATAAGACTCCTTATGCAAGTGTTCTGTGGCACAGTCAGCTGTGGCTATAGAATGCACCGACTGACTCTGAAAAGGGGTAAGACTCCTCTAGCAAGTGTTATGTAGTACAGTCAGCTGTAGCTATAGAATGCTCCGACTGCATCTCTGAAAAGGGGTAAGACTCCTCTAGCAAGTGTTCTGTAGTACAGTCAGCTGTAGCTATAGATTGCAGCAATTGCATCTCTGAAAAGGGGTAAGACTCCTTATGCAAGTGTTCTGTGGCACAGTCGGCTGTATCTATAGAATGCACCGACTGCATCTCTGAAAAGGGGTAAGACTCCTATAGCAAGTGTTCTGTGGCACAGTCGGCTGTGGCTATAGAATGCACTGACTGCATCTCTGAAAAAACGTAAGACTCCTCTAGCAAGTGTTCTGTGGCACAGTCAGCTGTAGCTGTAGAATACACTGACTGCATCTTTGAAATGGGGTAAGACTCCTCTAGCAAATCTTCTGTGGCACAGTCAACTGTAGCTATAGAATGCACTGACTGCATCTCTGAAAAGGGGTAAGACTTCTCTAGCAAGTGTTCTGTGGATAATAAGCTGTATCCATAGAATGCACCGACTGCATCTCTGAAAAGGGGTAAGACTCCACTAGCAAGTGTTCTGTGGCACAGTCAGCTGTAGCTATAAAATGCACTGACTGCATCTCTGAAAAGGGGTAAGACTCCTCTAGCAACTGTTCTATGACACAGTCGGCTGTGGCTATTGAATGCACCGACTGCCTCTCTGAAAAGGGGTAAGACTCCTCTAGCAAGTGTTCTGTAGTAGAGTCAGCTGTACCTATAGAATGCACCGACTGCATCTCTGAAAAGGGGTAAGACTCCTTATGCAAGTGTTCTGTGGCACAGTCGGCTGTGGCTATAGAATGCAGTGACTTCATCTCTGAAAAGGGGTAAGACTCCTCTAGCAAGTGTTCTGTGGCACTGTCAGCTTTGGCTATAGAATACACCGACTGCATCTCTGAAAAGGGGTAAGACTCCTCTAGCAAGTGTTCTGTGGCACAGTCAGCTGTGGCGAGAAAATACACCGACTGCATCTCTGAAAAAAAGTAAGATTTCTCTAGCTAGTGTTCTGTGGATAATTAGCTGTATCTATAGAATGCACCGACTGCATCTCTGAAAAGGGGTAAGACTCCTCTAGCAAGTGTTCTGTAGTACAGCCAGCTGTAGCTATAGAATGCAGCGATTGCATCTCTGAAAAGGGGTAAGACTCCTTATGCAAGTGTTCTGTGGCACCGTCAGCTGTAGCTATAGAATACACTGACTGCGACTCTGAAAAGGGATAAGACTCCTCTAGCAAGTGTTCTGTGGCACAGTCGGCTGTGGCTATAGAATGTACCGACTGCATCTCTGAAAAGGGGTAAGACTCCTCTAGCAAGTGTTCTGTGGCACAGTCGGCTGTAGCTATAGAATGCACCGACTGTATCTCTGAAAAGGGGTAAGATTCCTCTAGTAACTGTTCTGTGGCAAAGTCGGCTGTGGCTATAGAATGCACTGACTGCATCTCTGAAAAGGGGTAAGACTCCTCTAGCAAGTGTTATGTAGTACAGTCAGCTGTAGCTATAGAATGCTCCGACTGCATCTCTGAAAAGGGGTAAGACTCCTTATGCAAGTGTTCTGTGGCACAGTCGGGTGTGGCTATAGAATGCACCGATTGCATCTCTGAAAAGGGGTAAGACTCCTCTAGCAAGTGTTCTGTGGCACAGTCAGCTGTAGCTATAGAATGTACCAACTACATCTCTGAAAAGGGGTAAGACTCCTCTAGCAACTGTTCTGTGGCACAGTCGGCTGTATCTATAGAATGCACCGACTGTATCTCTGAAAAGGGGTAAGACTCCTCTAGCAACTGTTCTGTGGCACAGTCGGCTGTGGCTATAGAATGCACTGACTGCATCTCTGAAAAGGGGTAAGACTCCTCTAGCAAGTGTTCTGTAGTACAGTCAGGTGTACCTATAGAATGCACCGACTGCATCTCTGAGATTGGGTAAGACTCCTTATGCAAGTGTTCTGTGGCACAGTCAGCTGTGGCTATAGAATGCACCGACTGCATCTCTGAAAAGGGGTACGACTCCTCTAGCAAGTGTTATGTAGTACAGTCAGCTGTAGCTATAGAATGCTCCGACTGCATCTCTGAAAAGGGGTAAGACTCCTTATGCAAGTGTTCTGTGGCACAGTCGGCTGTGGCTATAGAATGCACCGACTGCATCTCTGAAAAGGGGTAAGACTCCTCTAGCAAGTGTTCTGTAGTACAGTCAGCTGTAGCTATAGAATGCAGCAATTGCATCTCTGAAAAGGGGTAAGACTCCTTATGCAAGTGTCCTGTGGCACAGTCGGCTGTATCTATAGAATGCACCGACTGCATCTCTGAAAAGAGGTAAGACTCCTCTAGCAAGTGTTCTGTGGCACAGTCAGCTGTGGCTATAGAATACACCGACTGCATCTCTGAAAAAAAGTAAGACTTCTCTAGCTAGTGTTCTGTGGATAATTAGCTGTATCTATAGAATGCACCGACTGCATCTCTGAAAAGGGATAAGACTCCTCTAGCAAGTGTTCTGTGGCACAGTCGGCTGTGGCTATAGACTGCACCGACTGCATCTCGGAAAAGGGGTAAGAAGCCTCTAGCAAGTGTTCTGTAGTACAGTCAGCTGTAGCAATAGAATGCACGGATTGCATCTCTGAAAAGGGGTAAGACTCCACTAGCAAGTGTTCTGTGGCACTGTCAGCTGTGGCTATAGAATGCACCGACTGCATCTCTGAAAAGGGGTAAGACTCCTCTAGCAAGTGTTCTGTAGTATAGTCAGCTGTAGCTATAGAATGCAGCAATTGCATCTCTGAAAAGGTGTAGGACTCCTTATGCAAGTGTTCTGTGGAACAGTCGGCTGTGGCTATAGAATGCACCGACTGCATCTCTGAAAAGAGGTAAGACTCCTCTAGCAAGTGTTCTGTGGCACAGTCCCCTGTAGCTATAGACTGCACCGACTGCATCACTGAAAAAGGGTAAGACTTCTCTAGCTAGTGTTCTGTGGATAATAAGCTATATCTATAGAATGCACCGACTGCATCTCTGAAAAGAGGTAAGACTCCTCTAGCAAGTGTTCTGTGGCACAGTCAGCTGTAGCTATAGAATACACTGACTGCATCTCTGAAAAGGGATAAAACTCCTCTAGCAAGTGTTCTGTGGCACAGTCGGCTGTGGCTATAGAATGCACCGACTGCATCTCTGAAAAGGGGTAAGAAGCCTCTAGCAAGTGTTCTGTAGTACAGTCAGCTGTAGCAATAGAATGCACGGATTGCATCTCTGAAAAGGGGTAAGACTCCTCTAGCAAGTGTTCTGTGGCACTGTCAGCTGTGGCTATAGAATGCACCGACTGCATCTCTGAAAAGGGGTAAGACTCCTCTAGCAAGTGTTCTGTAGTACAGTCAGCTGTCGCTATAGAATGCAGCAATTGCATCTCTGAAAAGGGGCAGGACTCCTTATGCAAGTGTTCTGTGGCACAGTCGGCTGTGGCTATAGAATGCACCGACTGCATCTCTGAAAAGAGGTAAGACTCCTCTAGCAAGTGTTCTGTGGCACAGTCAGCTGTGGCTATAGAATACACCGACTGCATCTCTGAAAAGGGGTAAGACTCCTCTAGCATGTGTTATGTAGTACAGTCAGCTGTAGCTATAGAATGCTCCGCCTGCATCTCTGAAAAGGGGTAAGACTCCTTATGCAAGTGTTCTGTGGCACAGTCGGGTGTGGCTATTGAATGCACCGATTGCATCTCTGAAAAGGGGTAAGACTCCTCTAGCAAGTGTTCTGTGGCACAGTCAGCTGTAGCTATAGAATGTACCGACTGCATCTCTGAAAAGGGGTAAGACTCCTCTAGCAACTGTTCTGTGGCACAGTCGGCTGTAGCTATAGAATGCACCGACTGTATCTCTGAAAAGGGGTAAGACTCCTCTAGCAACTGTTCTGTGGCACAGTGAGCTGTGGCTATAGAATGCACCGACTGCATCTCTGAAAAAGAGTAGGACTCCTCTAGCAAGTGTTCTGTAGTACAATCAGCTGTAGCTATAGAATGCACCGACTGCATCTCTGAAAAGTGGTAAGACTCCTTATGCAAGTGTTCTGTGGCACAGTCAGCTGTGGCTATAGAATACACCGACTGCATCTCCGAAAAGGGGTAAGACTCCTCTAGCAAGTGTTCTGTGGCACAGTCGGCTGTAGCTATAGAATGCACCGACTGTATCTCTGAAAAGGGGTAAGACTCCTCTAGCAACTGTTCTGTGGCACAGTGAGCTGTGGCTATAGAATGCACCGACTGCATCTCTGAAAAAGAGTAGGACTCCTCTAGCAAGTGTTCTGTAGTACAATCAGCTGTAGCTATAGAATGCACCGACTGCATTTCTGAAAAGTGGTAAGACTCCTTATGCAAGTGTTCTGTGGCACAGTCAGCTGTGGCTATAGAATACACCGACTGCATCTCTGAAAAGGGGTAAGACTCCTCTAGCAAGTGTTCTGTAGTGCAGTCAGCTGTAGCTATAGAATGCACCGACTGCATCTGTGAAAAGGGGTAAGACTCCTCTAGCAAGTGTTCTGTGGCACAGTCAGCTGTACCTATAGAATGCACTGACAATATCTCTGAAAAGGGGCATGAATCCTCTAGCAAATGTTCTGTGGCACAGACAGCTGTGGCTATAGAATGCACTGACTGCATCTCTGAAAAGGGGTAAGACTCCTCTAGCAAGTGTTCTGTGGCACAGTCACCTGTAGCTATAGAATGCACCGACTGCATCTCTGAAAAGGGGTAAGACTCCACCAGCAGGTGTTCTGTGGCACAGTCAACTGTAGCTATACAATGCACCGACTGCATCTGTGAAAAGGAGCATGACTCCTCTAGAAAGTGTTCTGTGGCACAGTCAGCTGTAGCTATAGAATACACTGACTGCATCTCTGAAAAGTGGTAAGACTCCTCTAGAAAGTGTTCCGTGGCACAGTCAGCTTTATATATAGAATGCACCGACTGCATCTGTGAAAAGGGGTAAGACTCCTCTAGCAAGTGTTCTCTGGCACAGTCAGCTGTACCTATAGAATGCACTGACTATATCTCTGAAAAGGGGCATGAATCCTCTAGCAAGTGTTCTGTGGCACAGACAGCTGTGGCTATAGAATGTACAGACTGCATCTCTGAAAAGGGGTAAGACTCCTCTAGCAAGTGTTCTGTGGCACAATCGGCTGTGGCTATAGAATGCACCGACTGCATTTCTGAAAAGGGGTAAGATTCCTCTAGCAAGTGTTCTGTGGCACAGTCGGCTGTAGCTATAGAATGTACTGACTGCATCTCTGAAAAGGGGTAAGACTCCTTATGCAAGTGTTCTGTGGCACAATCAGCTGACGCTATAGAAAGAACCGGCTGCATTTCTGAAAAAGGGTAAGACTCCTCTAGGAAGTGTTCTGTGGCACAATCGGCTGTGGCTATTGAATGTGCCGACTGCATCTCTGAAAAGGGGTGAGACTCCTCTAGCAAGTGTACTGTGGCACAATCAGCTGTAGCAATAGAATGCTCCGACTGCATCTCTGAAAAGGGGTAAGACTCCTCTAGCAAGTTTTCTGTGGCACAGTCGGCTGTGGCTATAGAATGCACCGACTGCATCTCTGAAAAGGGGTAAGACTCCTCTAGCAAGTGTTCTGTGGCACAGTCGGCTGTGGCTATAGAATGCACTGACTTCATCTCTGAAAAAACGTAAGACACCTCTAGCAAGTGTTCTGTGGCACAGTCAGCTGTAGCTATAGAATACACAGACTGCATCTCTGAAAAGGGGTAAGACTCCTCCAGCAAGTGTTCTGTGGCACAGTCAGCCGTAGCTATAGAATGCACTAACTGCATCTCTGAAAAGGGGTAAGACTCCTCTAGCAAGTGTTCTGTGGCACAGTCGACAGTAGCTATTGAATGCACTGACTGCATCTCTGAAAAGGGGTAAGACTCCTGTAGCAAGTGTTCCGTGGCACAGTCAGCTGTAGCTATAGAATGCACCGACTGCATCCGTGAAAAGGGGTAAGACTCTTCTAGCAAGTGTTTAGTGGCACAGTCTGCTGTGGCTATAGAATGTACTGACTGCATCTATGAAAAGGGGTAAGACTCCTCTAGCAAGTGTTCTGTCGTACAGTCAGCTGTATCTATAGAATTCACCGACTGCATCTCTGAAAAGGGGCATTACTCCTCTAGCAAGTGTTCTGTGGCAGAGTCAGCTGTAGCTATAGAATGCATCGACTGCATCTCTGAAAAGGGGTAAGACTCCTCTAGCAAGTGTTCTGTGGCACAGTCAGCTGTAGCTCTAGAATGCACCGACTGCATCTCTGAAAAGGGGTAAGACTCCACTAGCAAGTGATCTGTGGCACAATCGGCTGTGGCTCTAGAATGCACCGACTGCATTTCTGAAAAGGGGTAAGACTCCACTAGCAAGTGTTCTGTGGCACAGTCGGCTGTAGCTATAGAATGCACCGACTGCATCTCCGAAAAGGGGTAAGACTCCTCTAGCAAGTGTTCTGTGGCAGTCAGCTGTAGCTATAGAATGCACCGACTGCATCTCTGGAAAAGGGTAAGACTCCTCTTGCAAGTGTTCTGAGGCACAATCGGCAGTTGCTATAGAATGGACCGACTGCATTTCTGAAAATGGTTAAGACTCCTCTAGCAAGTGTTCTGTGGCACAGTCACCTGTAGCTATAGAATGCACCGACTGCATCTCTGAAAAGGGGTAAGTCTCCACTGGCAGGTGTTCTGTGGCACAGTCAACTGTAGGTATACAATGCACCGACTGCATCTGTGAAAAGGGGCATGACTCCTCTAGCAAGTGTTCTGTGGCTTAGTCAGCTGTCGCTATAGAATGCACCGACTGCTTTTCTGAAAAAGGGTAGGTCGTCTCAAGCAAGTATTCTGTGGCACAATCGGCTGTGGCTATAGAATGCACCGACTGCATCTCTGAAAAGGGGTAAGACTCCACTAGCAGGTGTCCTGTGGCACAGTCAACTGTAGCTATACAATAAACCGACTGCATCTGTGAAAAGGAGCATGACTCCTCTAGCAAGTGTTCTGTGGCTTAGTCAGCTGTCGCTATAGAATGCACCAACTGTATTTCTGAAAAAGGGTAGGACACTTCTAGCAAGTGTTCTGTGGCACAATCGGCTGTGGCTATAGAATGCACCGACTGCATCTCGGAAAAGGGGTAAGACTCCTCTAGCAAGTGTTCTGTGGCACAGTCAGCTGTAGCTATAGAATGCACTGACTGCATCTCTGAAAAGGGGTAAGACTCCTCTAGCAAGTGTTCTGTCGTACAGTCAGCTGTATCTATAGAATGCACCGACTGCATCTCTGAAAAGGGGCATTACTCCTCTAGCAAGTGTTCTGTGGCAGAGTCAGCTGTAGCTATAGAATGCATCGACTGCATCTCTGAAAAGGGGTAAGACTCCTCTAGCAAGTGTTCTGTGGCACAGTCAGCTGTAGCTATAGAATGCACCGACTGCATCTCTGAAAAGGGGTAAGACTCCACTAGCAAGTGATCTGTGGCACAATCGGCTGTGGCTCTAGAATGCACCGACTGCATTTCTGAAAAGGGGTAAGACTCCACTAGCAAGTGTTCTGTGGCACAGTCGGCTGTAGCTATAGAATGCACCGACTGCATCTCCGAAAAGGGGTAAGACTCCTCTAGCAAGTGTTCTGTGGCAGTAAGCTGTAGCTATAGAATGCACCGACTGCATCTCTGGAAAAGGGTAAGACTCCTCTTGCAAGTGTTCTGAGGCACAATCGGCAGTTGCTATAGAATGCACCGACTGCATTTCTGAAAATGGTTAAGACTCCTCTAGCAAGTGTTCTGTGGCACAGTCACCTGTAGCTATAGAATGCACTAACTGCATCTCTAAAAAGGGGTAAGTCTCCACTGGCAGGTGTTCTGTGGCACAGTCAACTGTAGGTATACAATGCACCGACTGCATCTGTGAAAAGGGGCATGACTCCTCTAGCAAGTGTTCTGTGGCTTAGTCAGCTGTCGCAATAGAATGCACCGACTGCTTTTCTGAAAAAGGGTAGGTCGTCTCAAGCAAGTATTCTGTGGCACAATCGGCTGTGGCTATAGAATGCACCGACTGCATCTCTGAAAAGGGGTAAGACTCCACTAGCAGGTGTTCTGTGGCACAGTCAACTGTAGCTATACAATAAACCGACTGCATCTGTGAAAAGGAGCATGACTCCTCTAGCAAGTGTTCTGTGGCTTAGTCAGCTGTCGCTATAGAATGCACCAACTGTATTTCTGAAAAAGGGTAGGACGCTTCTAGCAAGTGTTCTGTGGCACAATCGGCTGTGGCTATAGAATGCACCGACTGCATCTCTGAAAAGGGGTAAGACTCCTCTAGCAAGTGTTCTGTGGCACAGTCAGCTGTAGCTATAGAATGCACTGACTGCATCTCTGAAAAGGGGTAAGACTCCTCTAGCAAGTGTTCTGTCGTACAGTCAGCTGTATCTATAGAATGCACCAACTGCATCTCTGAAAAGGGGCATTACTCCTCTAGCAAGTGTTCTGTGGCACAGTCAGCTGTAGCTATAGAATGCATCGACTGCATCTCTGAAAAGGGGTAAGACTCCTCTAGCAAGTGTTCTGTGGCACAGTCAGCTGTAGCTATAGAATGCACCGACTGCATCTCTGAAAAGGGGTAAGACTCCACTAGCAAGTGATCTGTGGCACAATCGGCTGTGGCTCTAGAATGCACCGACTGCATTTCTGAAAAGGGGTAAGACTCCACTAGCAAGTGTTCTGTGGCACAGTCGGCTGTAGCTATAGAATGCACCGACTGCATCTCCGAAAAGGGGTAAGACTCCTCTAGCAAGTGTTCTGTGGCAGTAAGCTGTAGCTATAGAATGCACCGACTGCATCTCTGGAAAAGGGTAAGACTCCTCTTGCAAGTGTTCTGAGGCACAATCGGCAGTTGCTATAGAATGCACCGACTGCATTTCTGAAAATGGTTAAGACTCCTGTAGCAAGTGTTCTGTGGCACAGTCACCTGTAGCTATAGAATGCACTAACTGCATCTCTGAAAAGGGGTAGGTCTCCACTGGCAGGTGTTCTGTGGCACAGTCAACTGTAGGTATACAATGCACCGACTGCATCTGTGAAAAGGGGCATGACTCCTCTAGCAAGTGTTCTGTGGCTTAGTCAGCTGTCGCTATAGAATGCACCGACTGCATTTCTGAAAAAGGGTAGGTCGTCTCAAGCAAGTATTCTGTGGCACAATCGGCTGTGGCTATAGAATGCACCGACTGCATCTCTGAAAAGGGGTAAGACTCCACTAGCAGGTGTTCTGTGGCACAGTCAACTGTAGCTATACAATAAACCGACTGCATCTGTGAAAAGGAGCATGACTCCTCTAGCAAGTGTTCTGTGGCTTAGTCAGCTGTCGCTATAGAATGCACCAACTGTATTTCTGAAAAAGGGTAGGACGCCTCTAGCAAGTGTTCTGTGGCACAATCGGCTGTGGCTATAGAATGCACCGACTGCATCTCTGAAAAGGGGTAAGACTCCTCTAGCAAATGTTCTGTGGCACAGTAGCTGTAGCTATAGAATGCACCGACTGCATCTCTTAAAATGGGTAAGACTCCTCTAGCAAGTGTTCTGTGGCACAGTCACCTGTAGCTATAGAATGCACCGACTGCATTTCTGAAAAGGGGTAAGACTCCTCTAACAAGTGTTCTGTGGCACAGTCAGCTGTAGCTATAGAATGCACCGACTGCATCTCTGAAAAGGGGTAAGACTCCTCTAGCAAATGTTCTGTGGCACAATCGGCTGTGGCTATAGAATGCACCGACTGCATTTCTGAAAAGGGGTAAGACTCCTCTAGCATGTTTTCTGTGGCACATTCCCCTGTAGCTATAGACTGCACCGACTGAATCTCTGAAAAGGGGTAAGACTCCTCTAGCAAGTGTTCTGTGGCACAGTCACCTGCAGCTATAGAATGCACCGATTGCATTTCTGGAAAGGGGTAAGACTCCTCCAGCAAGTGTTCTGTGGCACAGTCTGCTGTAGCTATAGAATGCACCGATATCATCTCCGAAAAAGGGTAAGACTTCACGAGCTAGTGTTCTGTGGCACAATCGGCTGTGGCTATAGAATGCACCGACTGCATTTCTGAAAAGGGGTAAGATTCCTCTAGCAAGTGTTCTGTGGCACAGTCGGCAATAGCTATAGAATGTACTGACTGCATCTCTGAAAAGGGGTAAGACTCCTTATGCAAGTGTTCTGTGGCACAATCAGCTGACGCTATAGAAAGAACCGGCTGCATTTCTGAAAAAGGTAAGACTCCTCTAGGAAGTGTTCTGTGGCACAATCGGCTGTGGCTATTGAATGTGCCGACTGCATCTCTGAAAAGGGGTGAGACTCCTCTAGCAAGTGTACTGTGGCACAATCAGCTGTAGCAATAGAATGCTCCGACTGCATCTCTGAAAAGGGGTAAGACTCCTCTAGGAAGTTTTCTGTGGCACAGTCGGCTGTGGCTATAGAATGCACCGACTGCATCTCTGAAAAGGGGTAAGACTCCTCTAGCAAGTGTTCTGTGGCACAGTCGGCTGTGGCTATAGAATGCACTGACTTCATCTCTGAAAAAACGTAAGACACCTCTAGCAAGTGTTCTGTGGCACAGTCAGCTGTAGCTATAGAATACACAGACTGCATCTCTGAAAAGGGGTAAGATTCCTCTAGCAAGTGTTCTGTGGCACAGTCAGCTATGGCTATAGAATGCACCGACTGCATCTCTGAAAAGGGGTAAGACTCCTCTAGCAAGTGTTCTGTGGCACAGTCAGCTGTAGCTATAGAATGCACTAACTGCATCTCTGAAAAGGGGTAAGACTCCTCTAGCAAGTGTTCTGTGGCACAGTCGACTGTAGCTATTGAATGCACTGACTGCATCTCTGAAAAGGGGTAAGACTCCTGTAGCAAGTGTTCCGTGGCACAGTCAGCTGTAGCTATAGAATGCACCGACTGCATCCGTGAAAAGGGGTAAGACTCTTCTAGCAAGTGTTTAGTGGCACAGTCTGCTGTGGCTATAGAATGTACTGACTGCATCTATGAAAAGGGGTAAGACTCCTCTAGCAAGTGTTCTGTCGTACAGTCAGCTGTATCTATAGAATGCACCGACTGCATCTCTGAAAAGGGGCATTACTCCTCTAGCAAGTGTTCTGTGGCAGAGTCAGCTGTAGCTATAGAATGCATCGACTGCATCTCTGAAAAGGGGTAAGACTCCTCTAGCAAGTGTTCTGTGGCACAGTCAGCTGTAGCTATAGAATGCACCGACTGCATCTCTGAAAAGGGGTAAGACTCCACTAGCAAGTGATCTGTGGCACAATCGGCTGTGGCTCTAGAATGCACCGACTGCATTTCTGAAAAGGGGTAAGACTCCTCTAGCATGTTTTCTGTGGCACATTCCCCTGTAGCTATAGACTGCACCGACTGAATCTCTGAAAAGGGGTAAGACTCCTCTAGCAAGTGTTCTGTGGCACAGTCACCTGCAGCTATAGAATGCACCGATTGCATTTCTGGAAAGGGGTAAGACTCCTCCAGCAAGTGTTCTGTGGCACAGTCTGCTGTAGCTATAGAATGCACCGATATCATCTCCGAAAAAGGGTAAGACTTCACGAGCTAGTGTTCTGTGGCACAATCGGCTGTGGCTATAGAATGCACCGACTGCATTTCTTAAAAGGGGTAAGATTCCTCTAGCAAGTGTTCTGTGGCACAGTCGGCAATAGCTATAGAATGTACTGACTGCATCTCTGAAAAGGGGTAAGACTCCTTATGCAAGTGTTCTGTGGCACAATCAGCTGACGCTATAGAAAGAACCGGCTGCATTTCTGAAAAAGGGTAAGACTCCTCTAGGAAGTGTTCTGTGGCACAATCGGCTGTGGCTATCGAATGTGCCGACTGCATCTCTGAAAAGGGGTGAGACTCCTCTAGCAAGTGTACTGTGGCACAATCAGCTGTAGCAATAGAATGCTCCGACTGCATCTCTGAAAAGGGGTAAGACTCCTCTAGGAAGTTTTCTGTGGCACAGTCGGCTGTGGCTATAGAATGCACCGACTGCATCTCTGAAAAGGGGTAAGACTCCTCTAGCAAGTGTTCTGTGGCACAGTCGGCTGTGGCTATAGAATGCACTGACTTCATCTCTGAAAAAACGTAAGACACCTCTAGCAAGTGTTCTGTGGCACAGTCAGCTGTAGCTATAGAATACACAGACTGCATCTCTGAAAAGGGGTAAGATTCCTCTAGCAAGTGTTCTGTGGCACAGTCAGCTATGGCTATAGAATGCACCGACTGCATCTCTGAAAAGGGGTAAGACTCCTCTAGCAAGTGTTCTGTGGCACAGTCAGCTGTAGCTATAGAATGCACTAACTGCATCTCTGAAAAGGGGTAAGACTCCTCTAGCAAGTGTTCTGTGGCACAGTCGACTGTAGCTATTGAATGCACTGACTGCATCTCTGAAAAGGGGTAAGACTCCTGTAGCAAGTGTTCCGTGGCACAGTCAGCTGTAGCTATAGAATGCACCGACTGCATCCGTGAAAAGGGGTAAGACTCTTCTAGCAAGTGTTTAGTGGCACAGTCTGCTGTGGCTATAGAATGTACTGACTGCATCTATGAAAAGGGGTAAGACTCCTCTAGCAAGTGTTCTGTCGTACAGTCAGCTGTATCTATAGAATGCACCGACTGCATCTCTGAAAAGGGGCATTACTCCTCTAGCAAGTGTTCTGTGGCAGAGTCAGCTGTAGCTATAGAATGCATCGACTGCATCTCTGAAAAGGGGTAAGACTCCTCTAGCAAGTGTTCTGTGGCACAGTCAGCTGTAGCTATAGAATGCACCGACTGCATCTCTGAAAAGGGGTAAGACTCCACTAGCAAGTGATCTGTGGCACAATCGGCTGTGGCTCTAGAATGCACCGACTGCATTTCTGAAAAGGGGTAAGACTCCTCTAGCAAGTGTTCTGTGGCACAGTCGGCTGTAGCTATAGAATGCACCGACTGCATCTCCGAAAAGGGGTAAGACTCCTCTAGCAAGTGTTCTGTGGCAGTCAGCTGTAGCTATAGAATGCACCGACTGCATCTCTGGAAAAGGGTAAGACTCCTCTTGCAAGTGTTCTGAGGCACAATCGGCAGTTGCTATAGAATGGACCGACTGCATTTCTGAAAATGGTTAAGACTCCTCTAGCAAGTGTTCTGTGGCACAGTCACCTGTAGCTATAGAATGCACCGACTGCATCTCTGAAAAGGGGTAAGTCTCCACTGGCAGGTGTTCTGTGGCACAGTCAACTGTAGGTATACAATGCACCGACTGCATCTGTGAAAAGGGGCATGACTCCTCTAGCAAGTGTTCTGTGGCTTAGTCAGCTGTCGCTATAGAATGCACCGACTGCATTTCTGAAAAAGGGTAGGTCGTCTCAAGCAAGTATTCTGTGGCACAATCGGCTGTGGCTATAGAATGCACCGACTGCATCTCTGAAAAGGGGTAAGACTCCCCTAGCAAGTGTTCTGTGGCACAGTCAGCTGTAGCTTTAGAATACACCGACTGTATCTCTGAAAAGGGGTAAGACTCCTCTAGCAAGTGTTCTGTAGTACAGTCAGCTGTAGCTATAGAATGCACCGACTGCATTTCTGAAAAGGGGTAAGACTCCTCTAGCAAGTGTTTTGTGGCACAGTCGGCTGTAGCTATAGAATGTACTGACTGCATCTCTGAAAAGGGGTAAGACTCCTTATGCAAGTGTTCTGTGGCACAATCAGCTGACGTTATAGAATGCACCGACTGAATTTCTGAAAAAGGGTAAGACTCCTCTAGGAAGTGTTCTGTGGCACAATTGGCTGTGGCTATTGAATGTGCCGACTTCATCTCTGAAAAAACGTAAGACACCTCCAGCAAGTGTTCTGTGGCACAGTCAGCTGTAGCTATAGAATGCACTGACTGCATCTCTGAAAAGGGGTAAGACTCCTCTAGCAAGTGTTCTGTGGCACAGTCCGCTGTAGCTATAAAATGCACCGACTGCATCTCTGAAAAGGGGTAAGACTCCTCTAGCAAGTGTTCTGTGGCACAATCGGCTGTGGCTATAGAATGCACCGACTGCATTTCTGAAAAGGGGTAAGACTCCTCTAGCATGTTTTCTGTGGCACAGTCCCCTGTAGCTATAGAATGCACCGACTGCATCTCTGAAAAGGGGTAAGTCTCCACTGGCAGGTGTTCTGTGGCACAGTCAACTGTAGGTATACAATGCACCGACTGCATCTGTGAAAAGGGGCATGACTCCTCTAGCAAGTGTTCTGTGGCTTAGTCAGCTGTCGCTATAGAATGCACCGACTGCATTTCTGAAAAAGGGTAGGTCGTCTCAAGCAAGTATTCTGTGGCACAATCGGCTGTGGCTATAGAATGCACCGACTGCATCTCTGAAAAGGGGTAAGACTCCCCTAGCAAGTGTTCTGTGGCACAGTCAGCTGTAGCTTTAGAATGCACCGACTGTATCTCTGAAAAGGGGTAAGACTCCTCTAGCAAGTGTTCTGTGGCACAATCGGCTGTGGCTATAGAATGCACCGACTGCATTTCTGAAAAGGGGTAAGACTCCTCTAGCATGTTTTCTGTGGCACAGTCCCCTGTAGCTATAGACTGCACCGACTGAATCTCTGAAAAGGGGTAAGACTCCTCTAGCAAGTGTTCTGTGGCACAGTCACCTGTAGCTATAGAATGCACCGATTGCATTTCTGGAAAGGGGTAAGACTCCTCCAGCAAGTGTTCTGTGGCACAGTCTGCTGTAGCTATAGAATGCACCGATTGCATCTCCGAAAAAGGGTAAGACTCCACGAGCTAGTGTTCTGTGGCTATAGAATGCACCGACTGCATTTCTGAAAAGGGGTAAGATTCCTCTAGCAAGTGTTCTGTGGCACAGTCGGCTGTAGCTATAGAATGTACTGACTGCATCTCTGAAAAGGGGTAAGACTCCTTATGCAAGTGTTCTGTGGCACAATCAGCTGACACTATAGAATGCACCGGCTGCATTTCTGAAAAAGGGTAAGACTCCTCTAGGAAGTGTTCTGTGGCACAATCGGCTGTGGCTATCGAATGTGCCGACTGCATCTCTGAAAAGGGGTGAGACTCCTCTAGCAAGTGTACTGTGGCACAATCAGCTGTAGCAATAGAATGCTCCGACTGCATCTCTGAAAAGGGGTAAGACTCCTCTAGCAAGTTTTCTTTGGCACAGTCGGCTGTGGCTATAGAATGCACCGACTGCATCTCTGAAAAGGGGTAAGACTCCTCTAGCAAGTGTTTTGTGGCACAGTCGGCTGTGGCTATAGAATGCACCTACTTCATCTCTGAAAAAACGTAAGACTCCTCTAGCAAGTGTTCTGTGTCACAGTCAGCTGTAGCTATAGAATACACTGACTGCATCTCTGAAAAGGGGTAAGATTCCTCTAGCAAGTGTTCTGTGGCACAGTCGGATGTAGCTATAGAATGCACTGACTGCATCTCTGAAAAGGGGTAAGACTCCTGTAGCAAGTGTTCTGTGGCACAGTCGGATGTAGCTATAGAATTCACTGACTGCATTTCTGAAAAGGGGTAAGACTCCTCTAGCAAGTGTTCTGTGGCACAGTCAGCTGTAGCTATAGAATGCACCGACTGCATCTCCGAAAAAGGGTAAGACTCCACGAGCTAGTGTTCTGTGGCACAATCGGCTGTGGCTATAGAATCCACCGACTGCATTTCTGAAAAGGGGTAAGACTCCTCTAGCAAGTGTTCTGTGGCACAGTCCGCTGTAGCTATAGAATGCACTGACTGCATCTCTGAAAAGGGGTAAGACTCCTCTAGCAAGTGTTCTGTGGCACAGTCCGCTGTAGCTATAGAATGCACTAACTGCATCTCTGAAAAGGAGTAAGACTCTTCTAGCAAGTGTTCTGTGGCTTAGTCGGCGGTAGCTATTGAATGCACTGACTGCATCTATGAAAAGGGGTAAGACTCCTCTAGCAAGTGTTCTGTCGTACAGTCAGCTGTATCTATAGAATGCACCGACTGCATCTCTGAAAAGGGGCATGACTCCTCTAGCAAGTGTTCTGTGGCAGAGTCAGCTGTAGCTATAGAATGCATCGACTGCATCTCTGAAAATGGTGTAAGACTCCTCTAGCAAGTGTTCTGTAGCACAGTCAGCTGTAGCTATAGAATGCACCGACTGCATTTCTGAAAAAGGGTAAGACTCCTCTAGGAAGTGTTCTGTGGCACAATCGGCTGTGGCTATTGAATGTGCCGACTGCATCTCTGAAAAGGGGTGAGACTCCTCTAGCAAGTGTACTGTGGCACAATCAGCTGTAGCAATAGAATGCTCCAACTGCATCTCTGAAAAGGGGTAAGACTCCTCTAGCAAGTGTTCTGTGGCACAATCGGCTGTGGCTATAGAATGCACCGACTGCATTTTTGAAAAGCGGTAAGACTCCTCTAGCATGTTTTCTGTGGCACAGTCCCCTGTAGCTATAGACTGCACCGACTGCATCTCTGAAAAGGGGTAAGACTACTCTAGCAAGTGTTCTGTGGCATAGTCACCTGCAGCTATAGAATGCACCGATTGCATTTCTGAAAAGGGGTAAGACTCCTGTAGCAAGTGTTCTGTGGCACAGTCAGCTGTAGCTATAGAATGCACCGACTGCATCTCCGAAAAAGGGTAAGACTCCACGAGCTAGTGTTCTGTGGCACAATCGGCTGTGGCTATAGAATGCACCGACTGCATTTCTGAAAAGGGGTAAGATTCCTCTAGCAAGTGTTCTGTGGCACAGTCGGCTGTAGCTATAGAATGTACTGACTGCATCTCTGAAAAGGGGTAAGACTCCTTATGCAAGTGTTCTGTGGCACAATCAGCTGACACTATAGAATGCACCGGCTGCATTTCTGAAAAAGGGTAAGACTCCTCTAGGAAGTGTTCTGTGGCACAATCGGCTGTGGCTATCGAATGTGCCGACTGCATCTCTGAAAAGGGGTGAGACTCCTCTACAAGTGTACTGTGGCACAATCAGCTGTAGCAATAGAATGCTCCGACTGCATCTCTGAAAAGGGGTAAGACTCCTCTAGCAAGTTTTCTTTGGCACAGTCGGCTGTGGCTATAGAATGCACCGACTGCATCTCTGAAAAGGGGTAAGACTCCTCTAGCAAGTGTTTTGTGGCACAGTCGGCTGTGGCTATAGAATGCACCTACTTCATCTCTGAAAAAACGTAAGACTCCTCTAGCAAGTGTTCTGTGTCACAGTCAGCTGTAGCTATAGAATACACTGACTGCATCTCTGAAAAGGGGTAAGATTCCTCTAGCAAGTGTTCTGTGGCACAGTCGGATGTAGCTATAGAATGCACTGACTGCATCTCTGAAAAGGGGTAAGACTCCTGTAGCAAGTGTTCTGTGGCACAGTCGGATGTAGCTATAGAATGCACTGACTGCATTTCTGAAAAGGGGTAAGACTCCTCTAGCAAGTGTTCTGTGGCACAGTCAGCTGTAGCTATAGAATGCACCGACTGCATCTCCGAAAAAGGGTAAGACTCCACGAGCTAGTGTTCTGTGGCACAATCGGCTGTGGCTATAGAATCCACCGACTGCATTTCTGAAAAGGGGTAAGTCTCCTCTAGCAAGTGTTCTGTGGCACAGTCCGCTGTAGCTATAGAATGCACTGACTGCATCTCTGAAAAGGGGTAAGACTCCTCTAGCAAGTGTTCTGTGGCGCAGTCAGCTGTAGCTATAGAATGCACCGACATCATTTCTGAAAAGGGGTAAGGCTCCTCTAGCAAGTGTTCAGTGGCACAGTCGGCTGGGGCTGTAGAATACACCTTCTACAAACAAGTGTCCAGAATATGACACTATGCAATTTTATTGGGAGGCTCCTGTAATGCTGAATCTCTGGGTAATGTTGAGCGCCTCTTTATTGCGATTACTCCCAGGTCCACTCTTACCCAAATTGGTAGCATGGGTTAGAGCTCTATAAATAGTTCAAATAAATTTGTTTTACATTTAAACTGTGTACTTTCGCATTTAAACAGAGAGTAAACAATTGACTTATGCTAAACTGAGTTGCTTGAAATAGAACTGTTTAATCATTTAATCGTGCACAAACAAATCAGTGATATTTAATTAAATTGTAAGTGATAGATAGCATTACTTGGAATTATTCAACGTTGTTGACTTATGCTAAACTGAATAGTTTGAAATAGAACTGTTTGATCCTTTTACTTGGTGAAAACAAATGAGTGATGTTTAATTGAATTGTTAGTTTTCAATTGCAATATTTGTAGGCTATTAACTTTGTACAAACAGATGAGTAATTGTGAATGGGATTGTTCGTATTTGGTAGAAATGACTGAAACAAATTAACTGTGTGCAAAAAAACTGTTAAAAAAAAGAGACTGTTAGTAATAAGAACATAGGATTAGTGATAGAGTAATGATATACTTCACCAATAGGAACGGCTCTTCTGGTCTGACTCGTAGGCTTATTCCCAGACTGATCTCCGCTACTGCCATATATCATATTTACCAACCGGGCAGGATATGACACAAGATCAATTTTTTAAGCGGAGTTTAACAGGTTTGAATTCAGAGTATTCCTTCTCCTAGACTAGTTGCCTCACCAAGGCTGAAGAACCCAGTCTGCCCTACTATTTACCCATAGCTGGAGGGAGAATAATCGGATTCATACCTTTCCCAAGGGTATTAGTGCTATGTGAAATGCAACCAATCTCGTGCAGGATTTGAACTCGTGTCGCCGTGTACATTTCCTGGGACGATAACCATTACATCATGGGAACCTCCAATATATGGCAGATGGAACAGCTCATTATGCTGAAAAGGTAGGTGATACCCAACAACAAGCGTGTTTAAAAATCATGTATTTGATATACATGAATAAAAAATAGGTATGTGCAACTAAGTTCGCTCTCGATTCACTTGCTGACAGATTTTAGGGGCTTTTGACGGAGTTTTCCTCAACCCGACCGAAAATTTCAGTTTTATTCGTTGCTCAATGTACATCATTCATTCCTCAGTGTTCATTGCTGAATGACATGATAAAGAGGAAATGTAAATAAAAGCATGTATAAAAAAATCCTAATTGTTGCAGAAAGATAAGATCAGATCTATATAATCCAAAGATATCATGTTAGATGGTAACACGATCCACTTATTCCTCTTTCGCCCCTAACTCACTCAGCGCAGCCGATCTCGTTAACTTTCAGACAGACATAGTATATATTCATCCACATTTTCTCTTTAACTGGAATAATTACGTGCATGTATCCGAGAGATGGATTTGGTAAATAGATCAAAGTCAGCAAAAATTGCTGAAGAGTGATAAAAATTATCACATTGTCAATGTCATCATCATTTCAACACGTGGTATTAAAGATAATCAAAGATGTGCAGGGAATTTCGTATATGCTTTGTGATAATACTCAGATTGATTAGGTTATTCAATTAGGACTATCGCACATAATTTGATAATTGTATCTCTTAATTCAAACCACAATAATTAGACTGATCATATATATATATATATATATATATATATATATATATATATATATAACTTACCCTTTCATATTTCAGGAAGTATTGTCAGCTGAGGCTGTATTAGACTGATTATATATATATATATATATATATATATATTCTTATCCTTTCATACTTCCGGAAGCATTGTCGACAGAGGCGGTTGAATACGTCGAGGACACCATTGCCGAAGGCGAAAACCCCACCCCCTAATATGATATGGCTATACATGTGTATTTTATCATTAAAATCTGCTAACCTTCTTAACTTGTTTAGCTATCCTCTTGATGCTACTATATGCACACATTCAATACATTCATGCAAAACTTATACACATAAAAGGATAAGTCCCTTTAGTTTAATGACTAATATCCTGGACTGTAACATCCTAGTGAGTTTGGACTACAGTTGTGCAACAAGGTTCACTTTCATACTAGTACCCTTGGGAAAAGGGTAGCAAACTATGGGTTAAATAGAACCCGTAATGTCCTTCCACAAGGATGAATCTGGTACTGAAAAACTAATGAGAGTTAATATGACATTAAACAAAGAAACCAAGCGTATACACATATATACTCATTTAGACACGCTTGCTCCAAAGAGACACAGATCAGCTCCACACACACAAAAATGAGTAAAAATAAAAGGAAATTCCAGATTACACTTTTATTCACTCATGATCCAAATGACATATAGAGCTGTAGAATGATTAAATGATTCACCATACTGACACAATGACCCACCGGAAGACTCATGTCACAAATGACTTATTTACACAGATTGAGCAGTTGATTGGTTGGTTGGTTGGTTGGTTTGATTTTATGGCATATCAACCTTTGTAGGTTATTTAACACCAAATCCATTTTTATGTAAATAATCAGTTCTATTTCAAACAATTCAGTTTAGTATGAGTACACAGTTTAATTATCAAAAACATTTCTGTATCAAACTATTCAGTTTATTCAAACAGTTCTACTTCAGATAATTCAGTTTAGCGTAAGATTTTGTTTACACTGTAAAATGTCAAAACAGTTCTATATATAACAATTCAGTTTAGTGTAAGTAGAGTTTCAATGTCAAAAACAGTTCCATTTTAAACAATTCAGTTTAGCATAAATACGCAGTTTAAATTTATGTACAGTTTGTGAAAAACATTTCTATTTCAACTTTTTCAGTTTAGTCAAGCAGTTCTATGTCAGCTCATTCAGTTTAGTATAAGTACAGATTTTGTTTACTCACAGTTAAATGTCAAAGCAGTTCTATGTTAAACAATTTAGTTTAGTGTAAATACGGTTTCAATGTCAAAAAACTGTTCTATTTCAAATAATTCAGTTTAGCATAAGCACACAGTTTAAATGTAAGTACAGTTTAATTGCGAAAAACATTTCTATTTCTAGCTATTCAGTTCAGTCAAATAATTCGGTTTAGCATAAGTATGCCGTTAGTTCTATTTAACCCATAGATAGGGCCCTATCAGGTGCTACGTATCAGGGGCAGAGTAGACCTGGGAGCAATGGCAATGAAGGGATGCTCCTTATTTCTCAAAGCCCCAGCATTACTGGGACCTCACCATCATTGGGGGGGGCTTACCCCTCTGCAGAGGTGCAGTCGGTGTATTCTACAGCCCCAATACTAGGCAATTGGTTGGTTTTGGTATGGTTTCTTTGTTTAATGGCATATCAACCTTCGTAGGTTATTTAATGCCGAAGCTATTCTCATAGAAGAACAGTAGTGGTACTATTTAGCCCATAGCTGGGAGGATAAGGGGGTTCATACCTTTCCCAATGGTGTTTGTCCAAAAGTCAACGTAATAGCGCGACTGGAGTACGAACTCGCTTACCACGATTCCGCAGTCCATCGCTATAACCATTACACCATGAGGACACCCCCTCGAGTTGTCGAGTTGACCAATAACTCATAATACTTATTCAATGACACCCTCAAAGATTCCTGACTAAAATGTTTATATAGTACACTTTATAATACTAACTGTAAACATTTCAAGATTTAAGATCTGTTCTTCACTGATTGATATCAATGCTTCATGTCGATATATTATATTTGTTCCCAATAGAAAAATTGAAAAGTATTAAACCAAATATGAAAACTATAAAATCATCCTGGTTTTCTTATAAATTTCTGATGACGTAAACATGTGTAATATATTAACGTGACCTGCGGGTGTGAATACGGCGGATGTTGTTGACAGATAGATTGATAAGACCGGTGTGATCATCGAAATGTCATCATGTCCACAGGTTGCTGTGTATCAGAGGATGTTGACAGGATTATATCCGCTTAAGGATAATATTAACAAGATGATGGCCGAAATGTCACCCTGCCCGCAGTTGTTATCTTGAAAACAGGCGTATCCGGTCGAAGATATCGGAAAATCACCTGAACAGTGGGCGTCGTTGAATTCGGAGATAGTGACAGATGCGTACGCCCACAGAACCGGGCTTGGGCAAGTAGCCAATGGGAAGCAGACAACATAACCAATTAAAAGCAAAGAAGTGAGCTGTGGGCATAACCATGGTTAACGAAAAAGAGGAATTGCTGCAGGTCACGTGAGAGTTGAATCTAGACGCCGAACGAGGAGGTTCAACTTTTGGACTCGCTGATGCGAGACGAATTTGCACGCCATGGGTGCCGCACGAGACAGGGGCAGATGAAGAAGCCAGCATAAAAAGATTGTGTCTCTTCTCCTTATGTCGAAACCTTTAACTCTAAAGTAATAAAAAGGTTTCGTACCTGAACAAGAAGTCGTTACATGTTTTCGAATTTCGAGATTCCTATGTTCTATGTATGTATGATAGCAACATTCGATGCCCATTTCGCACATGGCCATATTCGTGTATCTGCCTATGTAACACATGTCAGTTATTGTAAAATCATTTTCGGACCAAAAGTTTGAAAAACTGTATTGTGTCAGCGCCCTTAGATTTTTGTGCAACATGCAAATATCAAAGTTTCTGATCTAATGAAAAGTCTACAAATATGTTTTGATGTCAAAATTTGAAACGACCTGTGGTGGTCGGTGGATTGTTTGATAATAGACTGATTTTAACGGCATGACAACCTGTCTAGGTTCATTTTATGCACATAGTTAATGCTGCGTTCTGGTTAGTGAACGCTTGTAATATTAAATAAAGGACCAACCACGATATGAGAGGAAATAGAGATATATTCCCAGAAAAAAAGTATATACAATTGAGAGACTATTAGTAGACAAGAACATAGGATTAGTGAACGCTTGTAATATTAAATAAAGGACAAACCACGATATGAGAGGAAATAGAGATATATTCTCAGGAAAAAATATACACAATAGAGAGACTATTAGTAGACAAGAACATAGGATTAGTGAATACAGAATAAAAATATAGTCCGACGATAGTATTGGCTTCCGTTATTACGGTAGCAAGTAAGGTGATCTAGTGCGATCTCCAGTCTCCAACGTTCTAATACTATTCCTATAAGAAGCTGTTCTTCACCTTCTAGTCTGCCCTGGTATTAGTAGCTACTGCTATATATGGCAGATGGACTAGTTTATTGTATAGAAAAAGGTGGGTGATACCCAACAGTTAAGGAAATTGTATTTATCGTAGATTTACATTTATATTTTGTGTCGTTGTGTTTTAAGAGTTTTCATCTATTCGACTCATAGATGAGATACTAATAGGAACTACCTATCCGGGTCAGAGTGAACCTGGGAGTAATGATAATTATTCCACATTCCGCAGATTTAACAACTGGAGATTTAACATATGGTGCAATTTAGTATCCTCTCCCTGAACCCTCTTCTTTGAAGGGGTCTTAACATTCTTTAGGGTATAGCATATTCTAAGCCCCACTGACGAGACCACGTGTTAACGTTTAAACTGTAATCAGCATAAAGAGTTCGAGTTCCACTTGGCGCTGCTTATTATTACTTTCAATTTCATTTTGTTGGAAAAGGCATAAACCCAATTCTTTCTACGATCAGTCCTATCACGTACCATGTGGATCATGGTCTTATATTACTTGATCTTTCTTTGTGAAGGTGTTTTTTTTGTGGCTGCTATTACGTATTTTTTTTTTTACCGGTACCACTTATTGGACACCCGCCAAAAAGGTCAATTTATAAAATGCTGATTTTAAAAGCATCGGTTTATTTCTAACCGTTCACTGTAATGATTTGATTTCACAATCAAACTCTTCACTAGCAACCCCACTATTTTCATGTCATTCACTTTCATTCTTAAATTAAGTGCTTTTAATATTCCAAAATATTCTTTAAGATTAAATTCATGTTACTCAACCCTTCTTCCATAAAAGACGTTAGCGAGAAGACAGGTTGTCATCTGGCTTCTTTTCCCTTCCTCACTATTAACAGTCACGTGATTCTTTTAAAATGCCACTTTTTAGTTGATGAGATAAAATGGAGGAAGAAGAGAAAAAATATGAACGGCTTGTGAAGTCTTACGATCATTTCAGTAATTGTTCAAAATTATTGCATATATGTTTCTAATCAAATATCTAAAAATGTATGACTAACATATTCTGCTGCTTGTCTTTCCCGAAGAGAGTCATCGATAAGATGATCAAAAGGACAGCTTTAATGATCAGTAACAAACAGTTGTTGATGTATACATGACAAATTAAGATATCACGTGACAAAGTATACGTCACAAAATCAGCAAACTAGATAAATATTTAGGTTATACTTAACCCTTTCCACTGGAAAACATCATTTATGAGTTCATCCTTACTTTTCCTGTAGTATCCTGTATGCCTTGTTCCTTTTATTCGGATGGTTTGCAAGATGGGCGTTAAGTGGCAATGCAACTACTATTTTAAGGCTACTGCTTCCCGGATTTCTTCAAAACAGCACGCAGCAGTCTTGAATAGTTCCCAACTAGCCTTTTCTTTAAGCGTTTCATGAGAATCCAAAAGTTGCAACGACTCAGTAGATCCTGGAGGAATCCCGTTTTATCCTATCCAAGAGATCAGATTTCTATATAGTCAATAACCTGTCAATAGATAGCAGTCCAGCTTTACCTATGCGTCTCTTGACATCACTTTCAGTTGATGAGATACTGCTACCGAGCTTGGTCTACAAATTTCAATGATTCGCTACTTAACGAGGAGATGGCGACATCTTGATTGAAGCACATTTTACTAATGTTAAGTAAAGGGACCCTAAAGATTAACGGCACAGGAAAGTGAATAATCTAAGCGAGTTCACAAAGTCATGTATCCACTTCTCCCTTGGCAGCTGTATGAAAATAGTCGAATGCGGGAAATTAATTAAGACAGGACCCATACATTGGTGTTTTACCGAGTAAACCCGTGACATGTTAGTTGGATTGGTTAGGTTTGTTTTGGCTTGGTTTTATGGCATATCAACAATTGTAGATTATTTAATGCCAAATCTATTTTTATACATATAGATAGTTCAATTTCAAACAGTTCAGTTTAGCATAAGTACAGTTTTTGTTTACACAGTTAAATGTCAAAACAGTTCTATTTCTAATAATTCAGTTTAGTCTAGGTACACAGTTTCATTCTATTTGACTCATAGACAGCACCCTATCCGATGCTTCCGCTCTGAAGAAGATTGGATCTGAGAGAGATAACATTAAAGGGATACTCTGCATTCCCCAATCCTCTACTACTGAAACCTTATCATCAGATTGTTTGGTGTCATATCAAAGAATCTTGTTGAGGGAGTGTAATCCCTCTGCAGAAATGCAGTCGGTGTATTTTACAGCCCCAGCCAATTGGGCAATAGGACACTCGTTGGGTAAGTCTTACCCTTCTGCAGAGATGCAGTGCGTGTATTCTACAGCTCCATCCGACTGGGCCACAGGACACTCGTTGGCAGAGACTTACCCTTCTGCAGAGATGAAGGCGCTGTATTCTACAGCCCCAGTCAACTGAGCCACAGAACATTGGTTGGCAGAGTCTTACCCCTCTGCAGAGATGAAGGTAGTGTATTCTACAGCCCCAGTCAACTGAGCCACAGGACACTCGTTGGCTGAGACTTACCCCTCTGCAGAGATGCAGTCGGTGTTTTCTACAGCTCTTACCCAGGCCGCATAGACCAATGTTACTTGGAGTTGATATAAACAACGGCAAGTAAATATCTTGTCAACTCAGATGCCACAAAGGGGAATTACTCAACAATTTGTCCCGACGTCCTGTAAATTTATTTAATATTTATCTGAATAGACGGTCAACTAATCCCACCCACCTGCTACAAAAATGTCAATCAGTATAGACCCAGATGATTGTTTAATCTATTGAAGAGAAATCGTTTTATTTTCCACAATAAAGACTTTAAGTTTTTGCATCCATTTTCTTGTTTTGACTCTTAACCGAAATTCAGTGTTTTTTTTTTCTGTCGTTTCTTTTGTTTTTGGTTAAACTTTGATTTTGTCTTGTATTATCTGTTTTTAAAGCAATTCCGTAATCAGCTTGAGTTTCGGCCGATGCCAATAATTGATACTGTCTTATTTGTATAGCAAATCAGAATCATGTCTGGTGTATTGTCCGAAAAACTAATCTCTCTCGATTGGTAATTTGCAACATATTAAGAAAGACATTTTTTCCCCTTTTTATACAGAGAAATAATTTGTCTGGCTTTGAGTCTCTTTCATCACAACAAAAGCAGAGGTCGTGACTCTCTCTCTCTCTCTCTCTCTCTCTCTCTCTCTACATTTTTCTTCTTCTGGCCGCTGCAGCAACAGCAGCTGCAGCAGCAAACATTTTTTTACTACTTGTGAGTTATTCACACTAGTTTTAATTGATGTTTTTTTGATTTCTAGAGTCCGAGTGACAGCAAGGCAACTCAGTTCTCCCGGACTCTACTAAGTATCCTTCGCGATTTTAACAGTGCTGTGGTCTGGATCGTTTAATTCTTCTTCTAATCTCCAGTTCATCGATTCTCTCTTCCAGGTCTTTGGGGACTATTCCATGTTCTCCAACTACGATTGGTATAACCGTCACTTTCATGTTCCACTTCTCTAGCAGGTTCCAGGTATTTGTCTCTATACTCGCTTTCTTTATTTTCTGTCTGTAGTCCGCTGGAAAACCGACATCCACAAAATGACAGGTTCGGTTTTTTTTCTTTTTTTAATCAACACTATTTAGCTGGTCTTTTGGACTGAATTTGGGGATCTGTTTCTCTTTCAAAACACTAAGAATTTTATGCGTCTCATTCTGGTCCATGCCGATGCCACTTGGTAGTTTGGTAGGATCCTAGTTTCTTGCACAATTCTCAGTGGATCACCATTTCCACACAGTCTTTTATACATAGTAACCCTAACTCTAACTCTTTGGCCAGTCAACTCTGGTCTGTTGACTTCCTTACTCCTACCACACCTCTCATCATCCCTCACAGACTCCCTGGCTTCCTTGAATCTCTTATGCCACTCAAAAACTGATGCTCGATTCATGCAAGATGGTCGAAAAGCATTCTGAAGAATTCCATACGTTTCCGTGGCATTTTTCCAAGTTTAAAACCGAATTTTATTGCATATCGTTCTTCTAAAGTGTCCTGACGTCCAGATTGTATTTTTGAAATTCACCAGGTGTGACAATCAGGCTTTAGTCGGGTGTATTCGAGATCTTGCTGTAGCTGTTGATTTGAACCTGAAATCATAAAAATTGGCCAGAAATCTCATAAGATGTATAGCAATAACATAGTGAATTTTCAAGAGTCTACGACAATTTTAAATGCACATACGAAAAACGTCTGGAAACTTATTGAAGGCACCACGTACATCTTCTTTTCTGTCATGATTTTCTTTATCAACTTTACCTTTTTTATCAGTATGAGTTTTTGGACTATTGTCTTCGTCTTTATTGTTTTTTCATAACTTTTCGACCGCTGTATCCCCGGCCTTTCTTAGGTATCCCCTGTTTATCTGGCCATAGAAATGATTCAACCTGGGGCACCTGAAGAATGCCGGAGGATACAGCGGGCGAAATGTTGTGACAAAACAAAAACAAACAAACAATAAAATCGAAGACAATAGTCCGAAAACTCTTACTGATAAAAATCATCAAGCTTCGTCTCAGAAATTTAGACAACTAACGTTACCTTGTGTTAATATTTATTTTGTGATGCTTGGGTCTGTGGTATTTCGGTTTCCAATACTTTGCGTTTCAATTTGAATAAAGGACTCTTACTTTTTAGTATTTAGGTGTTCGATTCCAGTTGTGGTATCTTGTTTATATTCTTCACTATTTATTGTTCCCTTATCCCAAGGTCAGAAAACCCAATCTTTCTTTAATATTATTTAGCTTGGTCAGCAGGTCTTCGGCTTGTATTAAATCTACCGATTCAGTTCAAATTTCTATCATTGTTTTGTAATTTACTCATAATGAGGGAAGAACCACAACACTTCTTTATAAAAAGATAACTCTCACACATTATTCTCTAAAACGGTGGAAGCTTCTGTGGTGCATGAGAGACTGACGGACAGAGAGAGACAAAGACAGATTACTATATTGACCCCTAACTTCTTCTTCTCTTGACCATATCACACTACGGGGATCTTTAAATAAGTTTCCAGACTATTGATAGACTATGAAACTCTAATCTCCTTCTAACCCTAACCCTTTGGCCAATCAACTCTGGTCTACTGACTTCCTTACCTCGACCACGCCTCTCATCATCCCTCACAGACTCTCTGCCTTCCTTGAATCTCTTATGCCACTCAAAGACTGATGCTCAATTCATGCAAGATGCTCCAAAAGCAGTCTGAAGAATTCCATACGTTTCTCTGGCATCTTTTTTTCCAAGTTTAAAACAGAATTCTATTGCATATCGTTCTTCTAAAGCGTGCTCATGTCCAGATTGCATTTTTGAAATTCACCAGCTGTGACAATCAGGCTTTAGTGGGGTGTATTCCAATTGCTGCTGTAGTTGTTCATTTGAATCTGAAATCATAAAAATTGGTCAGTCATCACATAAGATGTATAGCAATAACATAGTGAATTTTCAAGAGTCTACGACAATTTTAAATGTCTGTACAAAAAAGTCTGGAAACCTATTGAAGGAACCACGTATCTTATCTTCAAGACTTTACGTATTCTCTTCCGACGATACGTATTCAACAGGTCCTTGCCATAAGGCCACTTGGCCCCTTGCGGCCACCCTTCTCTATCTGCCGACTCGGCTCCGCTGCAAGCTGGCACTGACTCAAGATTCACACTGACTCCAACTGACTGAAACCCTCACGTAGGCTTCTCATAATATCATTTCGTAACACCCATAAATTTCTGATCAACCACGTGACTGCTTCTGCTTATTTTCACTGGTGCATCCTGTTTAGAGAATCTCTGATTGACGGCTCGGTCGACAGTCAATATGCAACTCTTTTTCTATATCCATTTTGCGTAAGGTTGCAATTAAAATAACTGCGAAGTGCATTTTTGTCTTTCCTTGTCCATTTTTTTCCGTTGGTGTTTCTGAGTTGTGTTGTTGCTTTGGTCGTAGCCAACATTCGTAGGATGCTACCGGATCCATCATATTGTCTACCAAGTGAGCACCTACCGATCATAGCATCCAGACCTGTTTTCTGGGTCCAGCATAGAACTAAATTTGCATTTGTAATTTTTCATGGGTAGTATTTTGTGTCTATACCAGATCCAGGTGTGGATTATTGTCTGTGCTCTTGTTACGAGTGTGACTTGGTATTCTAAAAAGAAAGTGAACACTTAAGTAGGTCACAAAAACCCGACGAAAACACTCCCCAGTTTTTAATTTCCAAAGTTCACCGATAACCTTTTTTTTAAAAATGATGTTAATTTAAAATCTTTATTCGTTACTTACGCTGCAACTTGGCGCTTAGATTGTTTTATAACTGATACGACTATTTAGTTGTTTTAACCTGAAATATTTTGTTTGTTGGCCGGTCAGCTGGGGCTGTAGAATACACCGACTACATCTCTGTAGGACAACGAGTGTCCTAACACTACACAATCTGATGGTGAGATTCCAGTGATGCTGGAGCTTTGGGGAATGCAGAGTACCCCTTCATTGCCATTGCTCCCAGGGCGACTCTGACTGAAATGGTAGCACCTGATAGGGCCCTATTTATGGGTTAAATAGAACTAAACTGTATACTTATGCTAAACTGAATTGTTTGAATTAGAACTGTTTGACTAAACTTGAAATAGAAATATTTTTGACAATTAAACTGTGTACTTACATTTATACAGCGTGCTTATGTTAAATTGAATTGTTTTGAATGGAACTGTTTTTAACATTGAAACTGTAATTACACTAAATTGAATTGTTTAATATAGAACTGTTGAGACATCTAACTGTGTGTAAACAAAATCTGGACTTATACTAAACTGAATGAGCTGAATTAGAACTGTTTTGACAATTAAACTGTGTACTCATGCTAAACTGAATTGTTTGAAATAGAGCTATTTGCATAAAAATGGATTTGGCGTTAAATAACCTACAAAGGTTGATATGCCATAAAACACAGCCAAGTATGACAAATCATTTAAACCATCTATACCTAACACTTTGTTCCACAGCTTTTTGTCAAAAGGGTTCGAATTACGTAATTTGAGGATGGGGAAAGGACATTGTTACAACTAAAATTTATGTTTTTCATCTTCTTTATTTGCTACTGTCCCCCTCCTATACACCCCCCACACACATATACATATATATATATAAAGATTAATTAAACCGGAAAACATGAACTATTAGATCGATAGTACGACCGAGAATTTTTTTGAAATATTTACGAACAAGTAGCAATTTTCTACATGTCATCAAAGATAAATTTCATAAATTCTAGGTGTGTTTTGCCTTTTGTACCACTTGGGATTTCGTCTCTGCTTCAACCGTTTCCCTTATATTCTTAGATACTCCGAATATTACAAAAAGTATTTCTAGTTTCGGCATTTCGGTTTGAGAAGACATTGCTACAACTAAAAATTCATGTTTTTCATGCTCTTTAATTAGCCACTTTTTTAAAATTTTGTCTTTCTTTTTTTTCTTTTTCTTTCTTTTTTTTCGCTTCTTTTTTTTCTTTCTTTTTTATGTTTTTCTTATTTTTTTAAATGTTGGCGAGTTCTCTCCCTCTTCTTTTCTTGACACATATAGTCTGTCTACTTCATCACTAGGATGCAAAGCCTTATACATCGTCATTAGTCTTCTTATTTTCTGGTCCATTTTTTTAAATTGGTCAATCGTCTACTTCAAGAATGAAACCGAGTACCTTACAAGGGGATCAGCATTATTATCTTTATAATTATTTTGATTTTCCTTTTCTTCTATATATTTTATTTGATATATTTTCATTCTTCTGTTTTTCTTTTTTTTTAAATTTCTTAGTTGCATAAAAGCCACTTCCGGCGGCCATTAAACTCAGTTTTGAGGTAGAATCCTACTGATGAAATTTATATTCTTATTATGTGCAAACTAACAGTTAAATATAAAGAACAGATCGTAAACATGTAATTGTTATCTCCTATGAAAAATAATTATTTTGATTATTTTTATGGCCAAGTTGGCTGGGACTGCAGAATACATCGACTGCATCACTGTAAAGGAGTAGGGCTCCACCCAATGACTGCATTAGATATGACACTTATGGTGAAGCCCCGGTGATGCTGCAGTTTTGGGTAATATAGAGTACCCATTTATTGCCATCACCGTCGCAACACAAACGCCACCATATTCTGATGAATAGCTTTTGTCAAAGCGTCCATCTAAAAGATGGGTACTGTGGAATCAAAACTATTTTTCCATGATATCCATTGAACAACAGGTGTGGTTGGAAAATGTTTCTGAGTGAAATCATCTGGGTGTTGCGTGTTCAATCCCAACAACAGGTCAGAATAACAAGGAATACTTACTATAACTTAACACTTGTACCCGGCCATGGTTAATAGAATTGTCACAGTCGACCTCAGTGGATCAAATAAAGGATTCAATTCGAAACACTGTGTTGACTCACAAGTTCGTCGTGAAGCACCTGAAGAAGGCCGAAAGACATATAGGCCGAAACTTTGTGATTATAACCATAAATATAAGGTCAATAGTTCGAATATTCTCAGTAATAATAATTATAGAGCTTCATTGGGAGGTGCCCGTGGCGTAATGGTTATCGTCGTAGGAATTGGACACGGCGACACGAGTTCAAATCCTGGACTGATTGCATTTCACATAGCACTAATACCCTTGGGAAAGGTATGAATCCAATTATTCTCCCTCCAGCTATGGGTAAATAGTAGGACAGACTACGTTCTTCAGCCTTGGTTAGGCAACTAGTCTAGGAGAAGAAAAACTCTGAATTCAAACCTGTGAAACTCCGCTTAAAAATTGACCTTGTGTCATATCCTGCCCGAGCGGAGGGGTTGGGTAAATATGATAATTATAGAGCTTCATCTTTAAAATTTAGATAAATAACATCCTCTGAAGTTGGCTAGCTATTCTTTTTTCGTTTAATATTATTTAGTCTTAATACATGTCTTTTTTTAGTATAATGGCATGCCAACAATTTTGGATTATCTCATGGAAACGCTATCGTTGTAATTAGAGAGAACTGGTATTATTTAACCCATAGATAGTCGAGGGATAAGGAGGTTTGTACCTTACATGAGAGTATTAATCCAACAGTAAACGTAAGGGCATGTTTGGAGTTCGAACTCGCTTACTCTGATGTCAAAGACTAGTACATTAGTCACCGCACCGTGGGGGCACCACTAAGGCTTAGTGTGTTGGATGTACACTGTGCAGTGTGTTTCCTCGCTATAAAATGTTTCGGGCACATATATTACTTGATATCACGACTTCATCTTATTGATATAGAAGACATCAAAGTGGCTGCCATCGGCGTGTCTGTTGCTGGTTATTCATTAAGTTTAGATTAGCCTAGCTTATGGTAACTCTAGTTTTCCAAGTCTGACAATTTACAACTGGCAAATTACATATTTAGTGCAGACCAATAGGACTGGACAGTAGAATACGCCAACTGCATTTCTACAAGGAATTTTCTGGATATGACACAATATTATCAAATACTGTGACTCCAGTGCTGGAGCTTTGGAGAATGCCGAGTACCTCTTCTTCCACATTACTCTCAGGTTCACTCTGACCCGGAGTGGTTGTGATTTTTAGGATCTCATCTAGAACGGTTTAATCATCTACTATACATAAAACCACGTAACTGTAAACAAATGATTAACATTAAACTGAACAATTAGAATTACATAACAATATTTGAAATAATTTAACTACGTACAAACAAATGACTGATGTAAAATTGAATAATTAGTATTGAATAGCAATACTGGAAACAAATCAACTGTGTGCAACTAGAACTATTAGTGTTCGTTAGAAATACTTGAAACCATTTAATTGTCTGCAAATAAGAAATAAAAATACTTGAAGTCATTTAACTATGTGCAAACAAATGAGCAAATTAATCTCTTTCTTTCTTAACACATTTATATAGAAAAATAAATTTTTATTGTTTACACGATAAATATTTATCAAATAAGCACTATTCATTCATTAGGCAACGCGTTTATTAAAAAATAAGTAATAATGAAAATTCTTTTATTTAAAAAGGATTATAATTTCCATATAAAAATACAAATTTTAATTGTACGTCTTGAGTAATAGGCAGCAATAAGCAAATTACTTACTGTCCTGGAGGAATAAAAGATAATTAACTGTAATTAAAGATTAAATTAAATTGCTGATAAAATATTTTTAGGTTTGGTTGTTTAATGACGTATCAACCATCTTGGGTTATTTAATGCCAAATCCATCCTTCTAGAAGAACAGTAGTGCCACTATTAATTCATACATCTCCAAAGCGTATTTGGTTAGTTGTTTGGGTGTTATGGCATTTCAACCTTTGTAGGTTATTTAATGCCAAATCTATTTTTATGCAAATAGTTCTGTTTCAAACAATTCAGTTTAGCTTTAGTACACAGTTTAATTGTCAAAAACATTTCTATTTCAAGCTATTCAATTTATTCAAGCAGTTCTAATTCAGCTAATTCAGTTTAGTATAAGCACAGAAGTTCTATATTAAACAATTCAGTTAAGGGTAAGTACAGTTTCAATGTCAAAAACAGTTCCATTTCAAACAATTCAGTTTAGCATTAGCACGCTGTTTAAATGTAAATACACAGTTTAATTGTCAAAAACATTTCTATTTCAAGCTATTCAGTTTAGTCAAACAGTTCTAATTCAAATAATTCAGTTTAGCACAAGTGTGCAGTTAGTTTTATTTAACCCATAAATAGGGCCCTATCATGCAGTATCATTCCGGGCCAGAGTGGACCTGGGGGCAATGGCAACGAAGACGTGCTCCGCATTCCCCAAAGCTTCAGCATCACTGGAACCTCACCATCAGATTGTTTAGTGTAATATCCAGAATTCAATGGCGGGGGTCTTACCCCTCAGCAGAGGTGCAGTTGGTGTATTCCACAGTCCCAACCAATTGGGTAATAAGCGTATTTGTTGGAAAGTAAATGTAATATCGCGACTGGATTTCGAACATGATTACTACGATACCACAGTCCAGCGATTTAATCATTACACCAAGAGGACATCCTAATAATATTTTAAAGTTTTACGTAATATTCATTTCATTTGTATCATAAAACATTTTAGGGAGACAGTGAATTTATGAATATTATTATGAATAGCTGGAACTTGTAAGTAAACATTTACCTTTGAAAATCTCCTCAACAGGCAAAATTCTATTTACTGTGAGTTTTCCACAATAAAAAAAGTAAGTAAAAGTTAATTTGGCAACCGTAGTCAAGGGTGACCCCAAGGCTCCCTTTTCGATAGCTACTAAACCAAGGTGTATGGAAGGGCGATAATCCTCCCCCTGGATTGCTCCACTTTACCCTTGATACGTACCTTATAATACTGAGTGTTAAGCAAGGAGGTATCACGTACCATTTTTAAAGTCTTTGGTATGACCCGATCTGGGATTGAACTTCGGTCTCACGGACCATTAGGCGAACATCTACCCACTAGGCCAATGCTTACAATAAAATAACATGACAAAAATATGAAGTAAATTTGGGTGAAGACAAAGGTCAGAAGAACACAGTGTCCACAATCAGCCACAACTGCAGATTTACTAAAAAAAAAAGATATATATGTTTGCATTATATTATCTTCAAAATGTCAACTGAATTTTTCTGAGTGTTTGTATTTACAATTAACTTAAGGGCATAACTTTGAAACGAAAATTTAACAAATTCGAAAAAGTTTATACGATTGAATGAAAATAACTTCTATTCAAATTATATTATTTTAATGAATGTCATCAGTCAAGAACCCTGCAAAGTAATGGATTTTTTATGTTTTGCTACATACTGTTTTATCAATTGAATAAAAATAACTTCAATTTAAATATATTATTTTAATGATTGTTATCTGTCAAGAGCCCTGCAAAGTAATGGTTTTTTTACGACGTAAATGTTTTGCTACATACTGTTTTATTAAATGAATAAAAATAACTTCGATTTAAATTCTATTATTTTAATGAATATCATTTGTCAAGAACCCTGCAAAGTAATGGATTTTTTACGACGTAATTTTTTTACTACAACTGTTTTATCAATTGAATAAAAATAACTTCGATTTAAATTCTATTATTTTAATGAATGTCATCTGTCAAGAACACTGCAAAGTAATAGATTTTTTACGACGTAAATTTTTTACTACAACTGTTTTATCAATTGAATAAAAATAACTTCGATTTAAATTCTATTATTTTAATGAATGTCATCTGTCAAGAACTATGCTAAGTAAAGAATTCAACTGAAACGAGAAAAACATCATGAACAAAAATCTCAAAGGGTGCTTTACAAATTGGATCACATTTTTGGTATTGTAAATAATTAGAGACTATAATTATTGAATTGGCATGAGCAAAAAATAATCCCCCAACGGTTGATATGCCGTAAAACCAACCAACCTTTCTTCTTCAGGAAGGTCTTCATATAATCCAATATTCATGTCACTTCTCAGGTTAGTCCACTGAGTAAGGAATGATAGACAGCAGTTTGCTAAAATCCCAAAATTTCTGGGTTACCCTTGGGTCATGTTGCGTCAGAGTTTTTTTAAAAATTTATGATGGGCTCATCAGAACGTAACCCTGTTTACAAATAGAGGAGAATCTCTCTCTCTCTCTCTCTCTCTCTCTATATATATATATATATATATATATATATATATATTTCATATGCAATTTTAATAATGACAACTGTCAATGTGGTTAAGAAATATCCACAAAACAAATGATAAGCAAGTTGTTGAAATAATTTATTTTTATAATGTGTTTTGCTTATATACACCTCCATCAAATTTTGTGAATTTTACTTTTTTAAAATTGAAACAGAAATTGTTAATATCATGAAAGCAGAAACTAAATATTCGTTGAGAACTTGTGAAATAAGAAAATTTGTTTTTGATTACGACTATTATTATTATTATTATTATTATTATTATTATTATTATTATTATTTACTCATTAAAGTTTTTCACATCAGCGTTCGCAGATGGTCTTTCACTGGAGTTTGAGTGACAGCAAGTCTCCTCAAGTCTCCAGAACTCTTCTCATTATTCTGGCCGTTCTCAATAATGCTGTAGTTTGGATGGTTTCCACTCGTCCGCCAACTTCCAAGTCCTCGAGTCCCTTTTATGATTCTTTAATTACTGTACCAAAATCACCAATCACAATTGGTATAATTGTCACCTTCATGTTCCATAGTTTTTCAATTCCCTATCAAGGTCGAGGTACTTATCCTTCTTTTCACATACTTTTAGTTTTATTCTGTGGTCAGCCGGAACAGCAAACTCGACAATTTTGCCAATTCTCTTTTTTTTGTTGATTATTATTAGATCTGGTCTTCTGGCCGAGATTAGGTGATTTGTCTGTATGTTTAAGTCCCAAAGGAATTCATGTGAGTCATTTTCTAGAACAGCTTCTGGGTTGGGCATATACCATTTCTTGCACATCACCATCTTGCCGATCCAGTCGTATCTACTCTTATACTCCTTCTGTGCTAATTTGCTACATTCGCTTATTATGTGATTGATGGTTTCATCTCTATCACTGTATAACCCATATTTACTATTTTGTTGCATCTTATCTATTCTCGCTTTGATACGATTGGTTCTTACAGCGTTGTATTGTGCTGCTATTAGAAGAGATCTCTTTTGAGAGTTATTTACGCCAGCGTTAGTCGATAGTTTCTAACTGGAGTTTGTGTGATAGCAAGTCTCCTCAAGTCTCCTGGACTCTTCTCAGTATTCCGGCCGATCTTAACAATACCGTAGTTTGGATGTTCTCAACTCGTCTTCATATTTCCATTTCCCTCGGTCCCTGTACCAATCCTTTCGTGATTGTGCCAAGAACACCGATTACAATTGATATTACTGTCAGTTTCATATTCCACAGTTTTTTCAGTTCCCTAGCAAAGTTCAGGTACTTATCTTTCTTTACGCTTTCTTTCAGTTTTACTCTGTCGTCTGCCGGGACTGGGAAGTTCTCTTTTTTTTGTTGACTATCACACGGTCTGTTCGTCTGGCCGAAATTAGGTGATCTGTTTGTATCTCAAAATCGCAGTGATGGTTAAGTGTCTCATTCTCCAAGAGGAATTCTGGATTTATTATTATTATTGTTATTATCATTTACTCCTTTAGAGTTTTTCATATCAGTGTTAGCTGATGGTTTTTCACTGGAGTTTGAGTGAGAGCAAGTCTTTTCAAGTCTCCAGGACTCGTCTCAGGATTCTGGCCTTTCTTAGCAATGCTGTCGTTTGGATAGTCTCTTCCCGTCCGCCAACTTCCAAGTCCTCCAGGCGTTTTAATAATCCTTTAGTTATTGTGCCTAACGCACCAATCACAATTGGCACAATCGTGTTCCACAGCTTTTTCAATTCTCTAGCAAGATCGAGGTACTTATCCTTGTTTTCACTTTCCTTCAGATTTATTCTGTAATCCGCCGGGACAGCAAAGTCTACAATTTTGCAGATTCTCTTTTTTTGTTGATTATTATGAGGTCTGGTCTTCTGGACGGGATTAGGTGATCCGTTTGTATGTTAAAGTCCCATAGGAGTTTATGCGAGTCATTTTCTAGGACAGGTGCCGGGTTGTGCATATGTCATTTGTTTGTATGGTCGAATTGAAATTTCCTGCATATTTCCCAGTGGATCACCTTGCCGACCCAGTCGTATCTCGCCTTATACTCCTTCTGTGCTAATTTGCTGCATTCGCTTATAATGTGATTGATTGTTTCGTCTCTGTCACCACATAGTCAACATTCACTGTTTTGTTGCGTCTTATCTATTCTCGCTTTGATATGATTGGTTCTTATGGCGTTGTCCTGTGCTGCTATTAGGAGGAATTCCGTTTTTTTCTTAAGGTTTCCTTATTATCATTATTATTATTATTATTATTATTATTATTATTATTATTATTATTGTTGTTGTTGTTGTTGTTGTTAAACAATAGCAGAGGTAACATTGTTGGTATCAAGACCATCTGTGTCAGTCCAGTCGGATGGGGCTGCAGGATACACAGACTTTCATACCTAAGGAGTAAGACCCTCCCCCGCAGCAAGTGTTCTAGATATCATACGAAACCCTCTGATAATGATGCTCCAGCCTTGGAGCTTTGAGGAATTTGGAGTACTCATTCATTGGCATCATTCTCAGGCTCACTTTAACTCGGATTGTTAGTACCTATTAGGGTCCCATCTATGGGTATAATAGAACTGTTTAACCATTTACCAGTGTAAAAAAATAACTAGTGTCGAAAAGAATTATTGGTGTTAGATAGGAATACTTGAAACCATTGAACTGTCTGTGAAAAAATGAGCTCTGGCTAGTTCAAAATGTTACCTACAAACTATTCGTATATTAATAATGTATATAACTGGAGTCAGTATTAGATGACCTAAATTAATACGATACTGATTTATTACTGAGACAAGAAATTCAAAAAAAGATTGCATGTCCTGGAAGAACATTGATTCGGTGTCTCTAACGGCAAGAATGCATTTTTTACTGGGCATGAACCAAATGACCGCCATTGCGGTTGTCTCATGAATAAATCATATTAATGGATTGCATTTATTTTGAGATACCATGGATATAAACAGGATTTGGCATTGAATAACCTACATGGGTTGATATGCTATAAAATCCAACCAACCCAACCATAACATTGAGAGGACATGATTTTTCTTTAACCAACCAACCAACCAACCAACTTATTCAGTGAACTTACAGATTTTAATAGCATGTTAAACTGTGTAGGGTTATTTATGCCAAGAACTTTGGGAATCGCGTTCACTGTATGTTCATTTCAGTTTCTTTGTTTAATGGCATATCAAACTTCAGGGGTTATTTAATGCCAAAGCCATCCTTGCAGAAGGACAGTAGTGACACAATTTAATCCATAGCTGGAGGTGGAGGGATAAGAAGGTTCATGCCTTTCTCAAGGGTATTAGTCCGAAAGTGAACTTAATAGCGGAACTGGAGTTCGAACTCGCTTACTACGATATCGAAGTCCAGCACTTTAGCCACAATGTCACGGTTACTTCCCCATTATTCGTTCATATTTACATTTTTTTGTGTAGTCGTTTCTTTAGAGTTTTTTTTTTTTTGCGCACGGACCAATCAAATACGAATATCTTAAACTGATCTATTTGATCCTAGCCAGATATTGTTGCATATTGACCTCCCACCCGGCTAAGCTGTCAAAATAGGAAATGCACCTGTGTGAATAACAGGTTCATCCGGTCGAGGAATATCAGGAGATCAGGAGCGACCTTACTGTCGAGAGGTTGAATTGAGTGCGAAATTGTGACGTTCACAGGAAGAAGAGTGGTCGTCAAATTATTATATAACCCCGGCGACAGGAAGTTTAAGTCAGTCAGAGAAAAGGTGCTGTAGAGAGAACCAGCACACAGCAGAGGGGGCCCTCAGGACCCCCGATTGAGCAGTTGGAGTTCAGAGCCTCAGGTTAGTTGGAGCGAAGATTCTGTAATGAGGACCATGTCTCAGAGAGGCTGGGCCCCCAGGCACCTGGTTGAGCAGCCCAGGAGAACGGGAAAGAAACGCTGTTATGGCCATAAGAGTGGGGGTCAATATGTTGCAGTTCTGTTCAGTCTCCAACTCACCTCTCACACAGTAAAACCTTTAGTAACCCTTTCGAACCCTTTCAAATAAAGTGAGAGGTATATTTTTCTAAAGAAGTGTCTTCGCTCGTCCTTATTGTGTCGAATATGTTTCTGTATGTATATGTGTATGTATAGTTGTTCATGGCTATACAACAATATGAGTATGTGAAGTAGACATTCATACAGATACGGAAAACGTTCACAAATGTTTATAACGCATATAGGAATCCGAAAAACACGAAATTCTTTCAGCTACGAAACTTTTATTTACCTTTTTGAGTTTTAGGTTTTTCGACATGAGAAGAGAAAGACACATTTTCTTCAACAAACGCGCGGCACATTTCGTAGACCCCAACTGGTCTCGCCGAGGCAAGACCAAAAATCGACTTCTTTCCTCTAGATTCGAATCTCAACTAACTCGTTCGGAGTTTAAATCTCAACTAACTGCTTTTTTTTTCAAATCCCAAAACCCGGGCTTGACGTCATTCACGTCCCCGGTCTTATTTCCTATCTGGGGTTTTTATTGTGACATCTCTGATTGTCACATCCGCCCAGCGCGCGCGTGAGCACCTGCACTCAATGTGTGAACCTTACTAACCCATTCACTAAGTGAAAGGTTCTCAGCCTAACTAAACCGAAAGGCCATATATATAAAACGAAAAATGATAATATAAAAAAAATCCCTCTGCAATTATATTACAATGAGACTCAAGAAGGTGCAATTATCCTATTTACCCAACCCCTCCGCTCGGGCAGCATATGACACAAGGTCATTTTTTAAAGCGGAGTTTAACAGGTTTTAATTCAGAGTTTTTCCTTCTCTTAGACTAGTTGCCTCACCAAGGCTGAAGAACGTAGTCTGTCCTACTATTTACCCATAGCTGGAGGGAGAATAATTGGATTCATACCTTTCCCAAGGGTATTAGTGCTATGTGAAATGCAATCAGTCTCGTCCAGGACTTGAACTCGTGTGGCCGTGTCCAATTCCTACGACGATAACCATTACACCACGGGCAATTATTCTATACTTGAAACCATTTACCTATGGGCAAACAAAACGATTTCAGGCTGCGTAAGCAAAATTAGAAATATTCTAGTATAATAATCATCATCATCATCATCATGTCGTGCCGCTAGCACGGTTATCCCTGACACTCTCTCGCCATTTCTCCCTATCGTTCATCGCTTCTGGCAGGTCTTCAGGGCTACATCCCGTATCCTCACATAGCTGCTGTATGTATGTTCGATCTTGTCGTCCTGCTTTTGCTCGGCCATGTGAAGGGGTCCATAGGAGTACATCACTTATGAGCTCGTCCTTGTTTCTCCAGCAGTGTCCTGCGTGTCTGGTTCGTCTAACTTGGATAGTTTTCGTGATGGGAGGCAGATGGCAGTATAGTTGGTGCCTTGTGTGGTGTTGCCACCAGGACTTGTTCAATATTGCTCTCTCAACATTCTTGTGTAATTGCCGTCTAGCTTCTTATTCAGCCGTTTAGTTATCGTCCATGTTGTACATCTGGCGAATATACCTAACCAAGCCGAAACACTACTGCATCGGTATAATAATAAGTAACTCTATTATAAAACAAGATTAAATTGAATTAAAAAAACAAAAAAACAAAATAAGAAGACTGGCGCAAAACAGCAAATTTACTTAATATGTCCACGTTTTTTTCCAATATTGTATCAACACGCCTTCGAAAAGATTTGAATGCCTTCAAAATAAACTCTTCGGACATTTTATTCTATTCCTATTCAATAGCAGTCTTGCCCAGTCAGCTGGGGCTGTAGAATACACTGACCCCCCCCCAATGAGTGTCCTGGATATAACACTAAATGATCTGATGGTGAGGTTCCAGTAACGCAGGAGATTTTAGGAATATAGAGCACCCCTTCATTGCCATTGCTCCCAAGTCCACTCTGGCTTGGCGTGGTAGCACCTGATAGGGTCCTATCTATCGTTTAAATAGAACTAACGGCATACCTATGCTAAACTGAATTATTTGACTAAACTGAATAACTTGAAATAGAAATGTTTTTAACTATTAAACCGTACTTACATTTAAACTGCGTGCTTATGCGAAACTGAATTATTTGAAATAGAATTGTTTTTTTAACATTGAAACTGTATTAACACTAAACTGAATTGTTTAACATAGAACTGTTTTGATATTTAACTGTGTATAAACGAAATCTGTTCTTATACTAAACTGAATTAGCTGAATTAGAACTATTTGACTAAATTGAATTGCTTGAAATTGAAATGTTTTTGACAATTAAACTGTGTACTCATGCTAAACTGAATTGTTTGAAATAGAACTGATTATTAACATAAAAATGGATTTGACGTTAAATAACCTACAAAAGTGAATATACCATAAAATCCAACCAACCAACCAATCAATTGCAGTCTTAAGCAAACCAATATTTGGATAGGAAGCTGCATTTGTTTTGTTTTCTAAAACGCCCCATATCGCGTTTTCAAATGGGTTAAGGTTTGGGTTTAAATCTTGTTCAATTACTGTCCTCAAATTTTTCTTATGGGCTTTCAATTCATTAGAGTACTTTCAAAAAGCAGTGAAGAAGCTGTTGAAAAGTCTTTTTATTTTCGTTTTTTTGTTCCACGCTCGATTCCCTGTTTCCTTAAAAAAATCGTTTTTTTGTAAAAAAAAAAAAAAAATTCTTTGCTTTTTAAACAGTAGACAAAGAAAGCTTGACTTAGTTTCGGCGTTAAGCAAATCTTAGATTCTTTGTCGTTTCTTTTCTTGCTCATTCACATAAAACTGAATTTTACTTTTAAAAAAAGTGCTTGAATAAAAGAGCTAATCGTGAAATTTTAGATTCATCGCATTTTTTTTTAATTGGACGAATCAGATGAAAATCAGATAAAAAAAAAGTTTAAAAAATTATTCCATATTTTGCTTCGTAATAATATTTTGTAATATTAAATTAAACAATTAGTATTACGTAGAAATTGTTGAAGTACAAATATAGCAAAACTTTTTACCCACTTTAATAATATATGAATTTTAATTCTCACTCGGTGTCTTTATATTGTGACCCTATATCAGACAAAAATAAGATTGATAACTGCCAACAAATAGTTTTGGAGAAATTATTCTAAAATAATTTTGAAGAAAATAAATGTTGCAATTAGTTCAAACTTAATCCAAAACTATTTATTTTTGCCTCAACTTATGGCTTTTTGATGTTTTCTTTTATGTATATAACAAAAATACACGTCGTAAAAAATCGGTTATATTGAAAAATAAACGGCTGCTGTCAATTTTTGTCCGATTTTAAAGGGAAATAAAATGAACTTCAGAATCAAGTTGAGAACTTTTTAAATACTGAATCTTTAATACGTTTTATCTAATAATCAAATTATCGGATAATTATTTTCAAAATTCTTAAATTAAGAAAATAACTTTTTAAAATGTACAGGAAAACTTGTCAAAAATTTCAAAAAACAGTAAATTGTTAAAAATCATTTAAAGTTTCTTTTTTTTCATGGCAGTTTTTTAAAATTATTTGAATTTTACCGATAAAATTTGAACCTTGAAATTATAACACACACACACACACACACACACACACACATATATATACACACACACATTCACATACCCAAAGCAGAATGGGAAAATTAAAAAGTTTCAGATTAGGTTTATTTTCTAAGAAATTTAAAAAAAAGAACTGCAGTATTAAAGGACATGAAAATTAATTTATAAACAGCAGCCATTTTTTTTTAAAAATTATTTCCGACGTAACCATCTTTTACGACGTAAATGTTTTGCTACATACTGTTTTATCAAAACAGAGAGATAGATAGATAGATAGATAGATAGATAGATAGAGAGAGAGAGAGAGAGAGAGAAACAAAAAACAAAAACATCACAAATCCTGAATTTAAACAAAAATGATCTGTTTTGAATTAAGTTTGAGCTAATTACATTTATTTTCTTCAAAATAATTTTAGACTACATTCTTCAACTCTAACCAGTCTACCTACCAATAGACTTAATTCTCCGGGCAATTATAGTGAACAAAGAAAAAAAAATCAGATAATTTCTGGCCAGTATCCGACAAATGGAGGTATGGGTAACTGGGTGTGGGGAGCCATCATTTAAATTTCATTTTACAAATCAGTACGAAGACGCTACCGCACAGCTTGGAGCAACTAAAATAAAGTGTTCTTTTTTTTTTAAGACTGATTTAATTGACTTAAACAATTTTCATTATTAGACGATTAGCAGAGGTCAAAGGTGAACATCTTTGACCTTTACCTTCTTTCTTCAGGGTAAAATACAGATCGCCTATTAAGTAAATGTTCAATCGATATGATCGATTGAGTTCGTGTTAATTTACTCTCATTGAACACATGCAATCGTGGAGTACTATCAGGTGAACCCTTTTAAATTGTGATGCTAGTTAGATATTCGGTTACAATGACCTTGTGTCAGTGGAAATAAAACCTTGTAATTACCTATAAGCTTGTTATCACACGTCCTTCGACGTTAAGACAACGTTTTGACAGTGATTCGGAAAATCGTCTGTTTCTTACTTTTTTTCTTACAATGTTATCGGTTGAGCTGAAAATAACCTGACTGTATCAACAGCTGAGGGTTATGACACCCGCCCCCTAAAAATGTGGGGGATCCTAGTTTGGACACTAGAATTTATCTGATTCTAGAAATCCCTTCATTGTCATTACTCCCAGGTCCACTCCAACCCGAAATGATAGAATCTGTAAGAGTCCTATCTATGGGTCAAAGGTCAAACAGATCTGTTTAAGAATAATTCGTGTTTAATATGAGCGTAAGCAAAAAAAAAAAAAACCAAATAGAATAAAAAAAGATAATTGCCTTATCGGCTGTAGAATTCACCGACTGCTTTTCTGCAAGGGATAAGACCCCACCACTACCAACGAGCGCCCTGGGTGCCCAGTTGGGTGGGGTTGTAGAATACACAGACTGCACCTCTGCAGAGGGGTAAGACCCTTCCAAACGAGTGCCCTGAATATGACACTAAATAATCTGTTGGTGAGATTCCAGTAAGGCTGGAGCTTTGGGGAATGCGGAGTACTCCTTCATTGCCATCGCTCCCTGGTTCATTCCGATACGGAGTGGTAGATACTGAGAGGATCCTATCTATGGGTGAAATAGAAGTAAACTGTGTCCTTATGCTAAACTAAATTGGTTGGAATAGGACTGTTTTGTCATTTAAACAGAGCACTTATAATAAAATGAAATGTTTGAAATAAAACTGTTTTTGACGTTGAAACTGTACTTACTCGAAACTGAATTGTTTGAAATAGAAGTTTTTGACATTTAACTGTTAACAAAAAACTCTTCTTATGCTAAACTGAATTGTTTGAAATAGAACTGTTTTTGACGTTGAAACTGTACTTACTGTAAACTGATTTGTTTGAAATAGAACTGTTTTTTGCGTAAAAATGGATTTGGCATTAAATAAGAAACAATGGTTGATATGCCATAAAACCAAACCAAACCATAGAAGTGTATGACCCTCCACAAAAAAGCCGTGCTTTGGGTAAGATCCTAAACTGCATGGAATGGTTAAGATCCATTTCTGGAGATCTTAGGAATGTTGAGTACCTCTTCATTGCCATTACTATCAGATTCACTCCGATCCAGAGTGTAGTACCTAGTAACAATAGATCTGTTTGGAATTTATTCCTATTCAAGTGGAACGTGCCTCCCAACTATTAAGACCGATTATTAGGGGTCAATAAATAAATAACTCTACACGGAGATATGAGGTGCCACACAAATGTATCCAAGTCTCTGAGGAGGGTTTCCTTGGTTCAACGTACACGCAGACAGGCTAAATGCTTATTAGAGCTGCTGCTCCCCGCTCTACCAGCTTAGTTCTTAATTAATATACCCTTTGGGGAAGTCCATTATTCTGGTCATAGGTGAGTCACCTACAACACAAACAATTCAAAAGAAATTCAGTACAGATCTGTCACTGATCTACAAACAATTTGTAACAAATACAAAAACACCACCAGAAATTACTAAGAGATGGTAAAAAGAAACCGGGATTTAACTGTAGAAATAGTTAGTGTACTTTAAAAGGAAACTATTTTTAAAAAATTTCGTATACCGAGCAACTATAAAATTTCAAAATGGATTTGATATGGTCTACGTTGGCTTAATTGAAAGAACATTTAAAGAAAATTTTAATAAGAATTATTTTTCCCTGGAAAATAAAAGATATGCCAATTATATGATTTTCTCAAGGAAGGCTTGGGGTTTATAAAGATTTTAAAGGTTATAAAATGGAACCGAATAACAGACAAATTAGAACATCTTCAAGAATGTGTAACCACGTAGTAATAGTAGAAAAAAATGTAATCTATGAATGGAGAAGTCAAGAATAATAGGATTTTCTCGAAAGCACATTCAGTTTAACAAAAGATCGTAACTGATTTAAAAAATGTCATCAGAAGGCAAGCTATTTGTTTTATTTATTGGTACCTGATGGAAATTTCGTCATGTGATGATGTTGTAAGACGACGCACGCTTTCGTAATGAGGAGCAAGTAAATACGAAAAATCATTCTAACATATGCTGCTCCCCGTTTATTTGTTGCTGTCTCCCACCAGACACGACTTGACACAAAGTCAAAAGCCTGAAGGCCGATTAAACTCGGGATAAAGGGCAGAGAAACGTCGGGAACGAGCCGAAACTCGAACCCCGGGGGACCTCCCACATATGCTGATCCCCGTTTATTTGTCGCTGCATCCTACCAGACACGACTTTACACAAGTTCAAAAGCCCGAAGGCCGAATAAAGTGGGGATAAAGGGGAGGGGGGTCGGGAACGAGCCGAGACTCGAACCCTGCTGGTCTGTGCTGCTCATCGGCTCACTTGGTGCAATGTGAGTCTGATAAGGCAAGCAGTTTCACGAACCCAAGTGTGGGTCCGGGCACGTATGCCGGGTTATGGCTTGAACTAGACAGCAAGGTCTTGTGCCATACATAAGTTTCGAGAAAGTCAGCAGGGGACCTCCTACATATGCTGCTCCCTGCTCTACCAGCTTAGTTCTTGATTAATATACCCTTTGGGTAAGTCCATTATTCTGGTCATCGGTGAGTCACTTACAACACCAACAAACAAACAAACAAACAAAAACGTAATTATGAACTTAGAATGAACGCAATTTCTTAACTTCTTTGAATAAAATAACCCTAGACGAGTTGACATGCCGTTAAAATCAATCAATCAATCAATCAATCAATATAGCTGCTCCTCTTTCATACGTTCACATTCACTTATTTCCTCCTCCTGTTTTTCATTGTTCAATCCGCCAGTGCTTTTTCTTTTTTCTTTCTTCATGCCTGGAGGAGTACCTTGTGACACAGTGGCTAATGTGCTAGATTGTGACATCGTAGTAAGCGAGTTCGAACTCCAGTTGCATTATTACGTTTACTATTACCCCTCGGGAAGATATTGAATCCTTTATCCTTCCAGTTATGGGTTAAATAGAACTCCTGATTGTGTTCTACAAGAATGGTTTTGGCATTAAATAACCTACGAAGGTTGATATGTCATTAAACAAAGATACCATACCAATCTTTCATTTCGTCTCTTTCTTCTGCTCTCCACTTCCCACTCCCCTTTTGTAATCCTTCTTTCCTTCTCTTACCCCCCCCCCCTTAATTGTATCATCTTGATCGTCAGGGAATTTGGCATATAAGCGGATTGTTGAAATCGCAGTTAACACTCAATTTCACCTGCTATTCTGAATTAAAATTAAAATGTTTCTCTTCTTCAACCTTCTTTTTGCGTTCTCTCTCTCTCTCTCTCTCTCTCTCTCTCTCTCTTCTCACTTCTCACTACCCTTTCTTCCTCCTTCTTTTCTCCATTCTTCATTTCCTAACCATTCATTTTAATTTTTCATCGATTTTCTTTTTATATCTCCGAATATTTGTTTGTTTGTCTGTTGTCTTTCTTAACCTTTTCTCCGTTTTTTCTTCTTCAAATAAAATTTATTTTACATTGTCAGACCCCATTTTGACTCCTTTTTTTTTTCGTTTTTACTCATAAAACATTTTTACCGCTTATACCGTTCTCTCAGCATAACCCTTTTTTTTTATTTGTATACTTCTTTTTTTATTTAAAAAAACCTGACTAGTTTAGTTAATCTTAAGCAATTTCATTTTCAAGGTAGAAAAAAAAGCACCTGGGATACTCAATTCTTTTACTGGTCATTGCTTTCACCCTACGATGCTTTTTAACCATTGACGATCTACTCAATCCATCAGATTACAGACACCCACATTGATTGGTTTAGAATACGGTCGGTGACAAATAAAGATTTTCTGCAGATTACGGTTATGGTTATTTTTTCCAACATAAACTTTGCCCAGTCGGCTGGGGCTGTAGAATATACTGACTACACCTCTGCAGAGGAGTAAGACCCCCCCAACGAGTGTCCTGGATATGACACTAAACAGTCTGATGGTGAGGTCTCAGTAATACTTGGGCTTTAAAGAATGCGGAGCACCCCTTCATTGCCATTGCTCCCAGGTCCACTCTGGCCCGGTGACTTATGCTAAATTGAATTGTTTGATTAAACTAAATAGCTTTAAATAGAAATATTTTTGACAATTAAACCTTACTTACATTTAAACTGCGTGCTCATGCTAAACTGAATTATTTAAAATAGAACTGTTTTTTGACATTGAAACTGAATTTACATTAAACTGAATTGTTTAACATAGAACTGTTTTGACTTATTTGACCCAGAGATTGGACCCAATTAGGTGCAACTACTCCGGGCTAAAGTAGACCTGGGAGCAATGGCAATAAAGTGGTACTCCGCACTCCCCAAAGCTCCAGCATTACTGGAACCTCACCATCAAATTGTTTAATATCATATTCAGGACCTCCGTTGATGGAGTTTTACATATTTGCAAAGATGCAGTTGGTGTATTCAGTAGCTTTAGACGATTGGGCCTGTAAAACCATGGAAACGAATCGAGGTATGTTAATTAGAAAACACTAAATATTTCTGGCTTTTTATCATCAATATTGTCAAATTGGCTCAATGCATATGTATGACTAGCAGATAAAATTCCTTACAAATCATATTTAAAATGCAGGTATCATGGTGTTTAGACTTGGTACAATCTCAGTAATCTATTCTGTCTGGCCTAAATTGATTAACCAAACATATTAGTAATTTACTAAGCTTTCATTTCTTTCTTAGATGTGGCACAAGGCCCAATGAATGGGACACTCATTGAGACTCGAACTCATTCGTGAACATTTGCTAGGCTAACTTTCTAACCCTAAAAATACCTAAGGTGCCCCTATTAAACATATTATTTTTGCGGAAAAAACAACAACAAACAAGAATGTATTTACCCAACCAAAAATTCACTCTGAACTGTCCAGCAGGACACTTAGCGTAACGCTTATAGGCGTTGGTTCCTTAAGCTTCTAAGGAGGTTGCAGGTTCAATCCTGACTGCAGGCGAGTAACAATACAGGAATACTTAACACTTGTACCCGGTTATGGTTAACGGAATCAGAACAGGCGACCCCCGTGGATTCAATAAACGAACATAGTTCGAAGTTCCGTGAAGGTTCCCGAGTTCGACAAACACCTGAAGAAGGCCGGTTGACATATCGACCGAAAACTTGTGAAAATAACTATAAAGATGAAGACAATAGTCTGAAAACCCTTAATGATAAAAAGCCTAATAGAACATAATTTTCTCTAATGTTTATATCGAGTATTCGCGTGAAACATCATTCCTCTGATAAGCATTCCTTGCTTAACACTAAGCATTATTAAGTACAGATCAAGGGTAAAGTGGGGCTATCAAGGGAAAGGAGTAGTACCCTCCCTTACATCTCGGTGTAGTAGTTACTGAAAAGGGAGCCTTCGGGTCACACTCAACTACAGTCGCCTACTTTACTTACTTTCCTTCTACAAGTATGGTTTTGGCATTAAATAACACACGATGGTTGATATGTCATTTACAAAAAAAAAAAAAAAAAAAATAACACAACTCTGCTTACTAAATCCTGACCCAAGTTGACCTGAAGCAAAAAATGTTTTCTATTCATAGATCATAAATTGGAAGATCAAGTATTTTGGGTAGAATTCCCGAATAAAACGAACTACATCATTCTGATATCTTATCATTAAGGGTTTTCATCTTTATTGTTATTTTCACAACGTTTCAGCCGATATGTCAACCGGCCTTCTTCAGGTATTTGATAATCCTTGTCCCCGGACACGTCGTCAAAGAAGTAAACGAATGAAAATTTATTATTTGTCCTATTTTCTGAGTTGCCTCGTAAGGAATATTTCACGGAAAATGATAATAAAAAAAAAGGTATCGACAACAGTTTGAGGAATTATTGCACGGAAATAACATATCAGAATGATAAGCAAAATAAAATTAATCATTTATTGTGTCTTTGGTATGATTCGACCTGGGATTGAACCCCGGTCCCCCGAGCTAATGCCGGACACTCTACCCACTAGGCCAATGGATTTCATAACTTAAGAGATAAAGGCATTCATACCTTTCCCAAGTTCGAAAGTGAAAATAATAGTACCGCTGAGGTTCGAACTCGATATGTCAGCCCTGCACATTAGCCACATTGGAAGTTTAATTTTATTTGGTACAAATTTCAAGGCCAGAAATAATCTAACTCACTTGAAATGATGTTCTTGTTTAGCTCGCTGACCACTACAGCACACGAGACTTCAAAACGAGGCGAAATGTAATTTGTCTTTTTTTTTTTTTTTTTTTTTTTTTTTTTTGTAAAATAAAATAAATTAAAACAAATACAGCCAGCTGCAAGGCGATTCATGTGACGGAAAGTTTTGCAATCAACCCAACAATAAGTCTCTTCACATTAACTTAAATGAAAAACACTTTAAAAAAAAATCAAAAGAAAAAAAAAAGACATTTCTTTCCTTTTGTCACGTTCATCCAAGATTATATAATGAACAGTTTCTTATGTTTGACTTAAAGTCAAGTCACGTTTTAAGCATTCTCTTCCGTTATGTCACCAAAAGTTAGGCAATGTGTTTAGATGATTGAATCCAATAGTAGCAGTAGGTAACTACTGCTACAATTTAGTAACAGTAGGTACTGCAGACAAATCAAAGCCTTTTTTATTGACTAATTGATTAGATTAACAGTATGTCAACCCGTCTGAAGTTATTCTATATATAGAGGTTGGGGATTTGCGCACTTTCGATGGCTATATCGATATTTTCTTGTAGTTTCAACAGTTCCTTTTTTACAAAGTCTTACATGATATCAAGTATTCTCATCTAACAGGATTCTATGTTATCAGACTAGTTCACCTACCTCGGAAGCAGAGTCTCATCAACTGAAAATGTAATCAATATCTCATCAACCGAGACAGACATCAATACGCGACTAGGAAAGGCATGGACAGCTATCAATAGGCTATCGGTCATATGGAAGTCAGATCTGCCCAATAAAATAAAACGCAGTTTTTTTTTCCAAGTAGCGGTCTTCTCGATACTGCAATATGGATGCACTACATGGAAGCTAACTAAACGTATGAGGATAAAGCTTGACGGTAATTACACAAGAATGCTGCGAGCAACATTAAACAAGTCCTGGAGGCAACACCTCACAAAGCAGCACCTTCCACCCATCACGAAAACTATCCAAGTTTGACGAACCAGACATGCGGGACACTGCTGGAAAAATAGGGACGAACTCCTGTGGACCCCTTCACATGGACGAGCAAAGGCAGGACGACCAGCTAGAACCTATATACAGCAGCTCTGTGCCGATATGGGACGTAGCCTTGAAGACTTACCGGGAGAGGGGTGGCGGAAGACGGCAAGGGAGATCCGTGCCGGTGGTGCGACATGATGATGATGATGATGTATTATGTGATATCAAATTTTCCTATCTAATAGGATTATATGATATCAAGTATTATATGATATCAAGTATTCCTCATAGGATTATATGATATCAAATATTATGTGATATCAAGTTTTTTTATCTAATAGGATTATATCATATCAATTATTTTATGATATCCAGTATTATATGATAACAAGTATTTCTATCTTACAGGATTATATGATATCAAGTATTATACGATATCAAGTATTATCTAATAGCATTATATGATAGCAAATATCAAATGGTATCTAGTTTTCCTATCTAAAAGTATTATAAGATATCAATTATTATGTGGTATCAAATATCATGTGATATCAAGTATTTTTATCTAATAGGATTATATGATATCAATTTTTTATGATAAGTAGTATTCGTATCTCATAGCATTATATGGTATGAACATTTATGTGATATCAAGTTTTCCTATCAAATAGCCATATATGATATGAAATATGTGAAATCAAGTTTTCATATCTTATAGTATTATATGATATCAATTATTATGTGATATAAAGTTTTCCTATCTGATAAATTAATTGATATCACTACTTATATGATATCAAGTATTGCTACCCAATTCGATTTAATGATATCAAGTATTATATGATATCAAGTATTCCTATCTAATAGGATAATATCCAGCGTTATATGACAGAAAGCATTTCTATCTAATACGATTATATGATATGAATTATCGTAAGGTCTCAAGTATTCCTATCCCATACGATTTGAGGATATCAATTATAATATGATATCAAGTACCCTATGATACCAAGTATTCCTATCAAATAGGATTATATATCAAGTATTCAGATAATTTGCAAACGTATCTATTTAACCCATAACAAGATTTGTGGTCATTTAATATCAATAGGTACTATAAACCAACTAAAATTCTTTTGCTGCAGATTAACCAAATCTCAGGATATAAGAATGATTTTTGATTGTTTTTAAATAAAAAAAAGTGAAGCTTTCTAAAAAAAAGAATATAAATTGTATTTTTGAAAATAAATACAATTTAAAGTCTGATACATCCACCAGCTGCAGTGGTTTGATATTCTGTCTCAAGTAAAAAAATTTAGCTCAGGTTCTATTGTCAACTAAAATAGGTTTTCTTTTTAAAAAAAAAAGTGTTTGGGAGACTTTTACATCGGTGGATGATTTACAAAACAAGATGCTATGACATTGAAACAGTGTCTGCGTTCTTGTGGCTTTCTGCAAGAATAAAAAAAAAAAAAAAAAAAAAAACAGAACAGAAGAAAAACAAATCAAAACAAAAGCAAAAACAAGTCAAAACAAAACAACCGTCACGTTGGAATCTGTCACTCAACTAGTAATTTTTGCGTATGTCGATTTGCTTCAAAACTGCGGCATTTCTATTTTGTTACAGCTGTTGCTGTTATTTTGCTAAAAACTGAAGGTCAAGCCTATCCCGAATTTCTTTCACTGACAAGCAGAGAAACACCAAAGATGCAGTAGCTGCAACTGCTGCTGCTGCTGCACTGATCAATTTGAATGATTGTCATTTTGTGAGTGTGTCTGAAGTTATTTACTCATCTTAAATTTGTCTGGTGTAAGATCATACAGCTATAAATTCATCTTCGTTGATTGCTTGGTTTTAACATTCGAACTCATGAATGATGTACTCCTGTGGGCCCCTTCACATTCGAACTCATAAATGATGTACTCCTGTGAACCCCTACACATAGACGAGCAAAGGTAAGGACGACCAGATAGACACTATATTCAACAGCTCTGTGCCGATACAAGATATAGCCTGGAAGAGCTCCAGGAACGATGGACGATAGAGACGGGTGGCGAGAGAGGGTCATGTAGATCCATGCTGACAGCGAGACATGACGATGATGATAATTGTTATCACTATCAATTTTTTTGTTGTTAACCCGTTTCATATGAATTTAAACCTATTTCTATGGTGGCATTGCAAAATTAGTTCATTACGTTTGTTTAATCGTTGCTTAATAAATAATATATAAAAAATTATATATATATATATATATATATATATATATATTATTTTTGATGTAGGGCCAAAGAGAGAAAGGAATATTTTAAAATGAGTTGGTCCACGAAGTGATTCGTAATTTTTTAGGATTTATCTATTTATTGTGTTCTTACTAACAAGTATGTTTCCTGCTTGATATTTTCGTCAAAGAACCTGTATGGTAAAAGGCCTTGTTAATGGGGTATTCAGTGAAATTTGAATTTAGCCGAGTTTGCAGTTTGAATGATTTTCAGTTGCCTATCGGCTTTTATGGGAAAGGTATGAATCCAATTATTCTCCGTCCAGCTATGGGTAAATAGTAGGACAGACTAGGTTCTTCAGCCTTGGTTAGGCAACTGGTCTAGGAGAAGGAAAACTCTGAATTCAAACCTGTTAAACTCCGCTTAAAAATTGACCTTGTGTCATATCCTGCCCGAGCGGAGGGGTTGGTAAATAGTATCGGCTTTTATGTCGGTCATTCCTCTCTTTTTCTTAGAGTGTATTTACCTTAGTCTACTTTATCCCACATTTGCTTTGGCATATCAAATATCAAAAACATACACTCTCTCAAATATATATATATATATATATATATATATATATATATAGGTTGTCGAAATATATATATATGTATATGATGTCGATATATATGTAAATAGTATGTTGATATACATATATAGTGACAATACATAAAAATACATACATATATTTATACATACATATATATATATATATATATATATATATATATATATATATAGAATATCGATGTATACATCTATATAATGTCAATATATTTATATATATATATATATATATATAGGATGTCAATATTCAAAGATATATTTGGTGATGATGCATATATTTATATATATATATATATATATGTCTCCTCTCTCTATATAGGATATCGACATAAACATATATTGTGACGATATATATATATATGTGTGTGTGTGCATGTATATATATATATATATATATAAATATATAGGATGTCGATATATCTATAGGTTGTAGATATATATATATATATGGTGACGATATCTATCTATCTATACATCTATACTTATATATGATTATCTAATAATTTATGACTTATATATATATATATATATATATATATATATATATATATATATATATATCCGATTTATAAATTATTAGAAAATGATTAAGCAAATGAAATTCACATTCATCGATGGAAAATAAATGTCTCTGCGTGTCTAAATTTTGTCCAGTAGCTGTGAAAATAAGGCTCGTGTTGGCAGCGGCGTTATTGTGGGAAAGAAGTGAATCCAAGAGGCGTTGAATACGACAAGCATGAAGAAATGGTCGTTGAGGTGTCGGTAAATGGAAAAAATATTTATATCATAAGTTTGAACGAACCAGATCTTGTCATGAACTCGGCAAGGTGGCAAGAATTAGTTATGAAAAAAAAATGTATGCCAAAAACCAAACAAAAAACAAACAACGAAGAACGGATGCTCTTTTCTTGTTTTTACGCTGTGAGTGGGAATCAGTTATTGGATTATAGATCTCTGTGGAAACATAAGCACAAAGATGCGTTTCCATAGAAAAGGAGGTGTAGAGTAGTTTAACACGGCAAAAAGGCATGAAACCACATCTCCAGCTGTAGATCAATAGACAGTTTGATTATACAAAAAGAAAAAAAAAAAGGAAAAAGAAAGACAAACCAGTTGGATCAAATACCACCAGTAAAACTTCCGAAGGTAAATCCTTCGGCTAAAGTTTGGCCATGCTTATGAATAGTTTTTGCATAAACCAGAATCTGTTGTTGTCATGAAATGCATGAAATTATCTAGTACATTCAGATCAAAACGGATCACCCAATCAAGGCTAAAATACCCGACTTTGTAATAATTCATAGAAAAAACAAACAAACAAACGAAAGAACTTCTACATGATTTACGTTTTTCGGACTATTGTCCTCATCTTTGTCGTCATGTTTATAACAACGTTTCAGCTGTTGTACGCTCCGGCCTTCTTCAGTTGGTTCGAATGTCGAACTTAACCCATTATTATTTCGCTTACTGGGGTAGACTGTTCTAGTTCCATGAGCCATGTGTTAATGGATGTCAATTATCTGTTATCTCCTGTTAATTTCCCCTCTGAAAGTTCTCCACTGCCTTCACCGGGTATTGAACTCACCCTCTTTCGGTATGTCACTGGATCCTTATCCTTTATCTCAAGGATACATGGTACAGTAGATAAAGGCGTTGGTTAGATCCAGTGACATACCCAAAGAGTGTGAGTTCAATAAATGATGAAGGCAGTGGAGAACTTTCAGAGGGGAAATTAACAGGAGATAACAGATAACTGACATCCATTAACACATGGCTCGTGGAACTAGAACAGTCTACCCCGGTAAGCGAAATAGTAAAGGGTTAAGTTCGACATTCCAATCACCTGAAGAAGGCCGGAGCGTACAACGGCCGAAACGTGATAAAAATGGCGACAAAGGTGAGGACAATAATCCGAAAAATGTAAGTAATGTACATAGTACCTCATCTCAGAAATATAGACAAATAAAAGAACTTGTCATCAAATGCATTTTACCATTCAAGCAGAACATAGATTGAAAATAAAAGAAACCAAAAAAACAAAAAAAAAACCCAAACAAACAAACCAAAAAAAAAAAAACAGATAAAGGAAAAAAGAAGAAATTCCCGGATCTAACTTACGATGTTTGGAACATGAACATGTATCAATATGTATGTGCTCCTGCTTAACTCGCTTGTCTTGGTGTGATAATCAGTAAGGTACTTACGAGATACTAGTAGAGTCTAAAATCCATAAGTAAATTCATAGCTTTTTTGCCACTGTTCTATACTTAACATTGATTATATATATATATATATATATATATATATATATATATATATATACTATGGAGATATATATACTCTCCTACACCCGTGGGGTTGAGTTCTCTGGCGAAGAAGTAATCGTGTTGCCATTAGCGTCTATTGCAAGCCTCTTCGTAGATGAATTGAGATCTCGGCGGCCGTTTGAACGGATGTATGTAAACAATAGTAATTGTGATTCATAACCGTTTAAAATTTGCTTCGCAGCTAATATCTCCTCGTGGCTGAATGGTTAGAAGCTTTGGCATTTGAGTCAACCGGGTTTCGATCCCAGCTACGGGAAGATACTGTCTAGCCACACTGATGAGTTCTGATAGAACGAAACAGATCTGTCTGTGGATGTCTCTCTATATATATATAAGAACAGATATATATATATATATATATATATATATATGCACACAAAACGTAATATATGTGCTATAATCAAACAAACGACAATTCCACACTAGACGGAAGCTCTCTGAAACTAGTATACAAGTTCACCTACCTAAGAAGCAGCGTCTCATCAACCGAAAAGGACAACCACACGCGGCTGACGAAGGCATGGACAGCTATCAATAGACTATCGATCATATGGAAATCAGACCTAACCGATAAAATGAAACGCAGTTTCTTCCAGGCAGCTGTCGTATCGATACTACTGAATGGATGCACTACATGGACGCAAACAAAACGGCTGGAGAAGAAGCTAGACAGCAATTACACAAGAATGCTGCGAGCAGTATTGAACAAGTCCTGGCGGCAACACCCACAAGACACCAACTATACGGCCACCTGCCTCCTATTGCGAAAACTATCGAAGTTAGATGAACCAGACATGCAGGACACTGCTGGAGAAGCAGGGACGAGCACATAAGTGATATACTCCTATGGACCCCCACATATGACTGAGCAAAAGCAGGACGACCAGCTTGAGCATACATTCAGCAGCTATGTGAGGATACGGGATGTAGCCCTGAAGACCTGCCAGAGGCGATGAACGATAGGGACAAGTGGCGAGAGAGTGTCAGGGATATCCGTGCTAGTGGCACAAGATGATATATATATATATATATATATATATGTGTGTGTGTGTGTGTGTGTGTGTGTGTGTGACACTATACCTGCTGGCCGACCCCCACTATCTCAACCTCCTAAACCAGCTCATAGCCATTCGATCGTCTAGTGGTTTCTCTCATCTCTTATCTGGGGCATTTCACATTTCTTTACAAGCACACAAGACACAACATACACAAATCGAGAGGGTGGAATAAAAGAATAACAAACAAGCACGGACTTGGGTTAGCTCTAAGCACAAGAACGTAGAAATTTGTGACACTTTTATGTAACTTTCTGAGGATCTGTGGGCTACTGCGAGCGTGTATCCGAGTGAAACTCCTACACAGCCATCAGGAACGCCGACACATCCTCTCGCGTTGGCCATCCCGGCGTCTGGATCCACCCCAGCTTCTCACCTAGTAGTCACCCTTCTGCTCTATCCAGTTGACTGGCTTCTTCTGTTCTGCCCTGGGACATTGCCTCCCTTTGTCTTCTTCCGGTCGCGTAGGAGATCTCGCTGTTTGTGTGGGTTTCGCGCCAAAACAGACATAGGAATCTGACTGGCAATCACCCACAGCCCCACCCACAGAAACGAATACCCAACATCGTGCCATATATATATAAAAGTAATACATAACACAATATATATATATAGTGGTTGCGAATACCGCCATTTTTAATCTAACGTCCATGACAGCCAATTGGTAACTTGATGTTATGCCCCAAGATTTTTGGAAGTTAGCTGATAAAAAGATTAATAAAATTTAAAAAAAATGATGAGTTGATATTGCACATCTCTGAAATAATCACCATAAAATCTTAACAGCAAAAAAAAAAAAAAAAAAGAAAAAGAAAAAAAAGGAAATGAGCGATGTATTTTGATAATTTACGCGTGTCATATGTAGATAGATAGATAAATAGATTGATAGATTGATAAATATATAGATATATAGATAGATTGATAAATAGATTGATATATATATATATATATATATATATATATATATATATATATATAGATGTGGAAGGAGCTCAGTGTAATGGTTATCGACATAAGAAATAGACACTGCGACTCGAGTTCAAATCCAGGGCCTTTTTATTACTCAAGGCGATAATACCCTTGAGAAAGGTATGCATTCAACTATTTTCCCTCGTGCAATGGGCAGAATACTCTTTAACTTTGTTTTGGCAACCGATCTAGCGAACGGAATATATTTTGTCATATCCTCCTCGTACGAGGTTGGTATATAAATATATAAATATATATATATATAAGTAGCGTTGTGCAACCGTCGTCGAGGGTGACCTGAAGGCTCCCTTTTCAATAGCTACTACACCGAGGCGTTCGGGAGGGCGCTGCTTCTTTCCCTAGTTTGCTCCACTTACCCTTAATACGAACCTTATAATGCTGACTGTTTAGAAAGACGAGGTATCAAGAACCATTTTTTAGTCTTTGATATGACTCGACCTGTGATTAAACCCCGGTCTACCAAGCCACTAGCGAACACTCTGCCCAAGACATGTATATATGTATATATATGCGTATATACATATAGATATGTTTATATATATATATATATATATATATATATATATATATGAGCAGAATAAGAGAGTCTGAATTTCTGAAATGGAGCGGGATGATTTTTATTATTGACTTCATCTTTTTGTCATATTAACAACGTTTCGGCCGATATGTCTTCCGGCCTTCTTCAGGTGTTTGTCAAACTTGGGAGCCTACATGGAACTTCGAACCAATTCCTTTATTTAATCCAGCTGAAAACAGAGCGTAACAGTTATAGGCGTTGGTTCCCTAAGTTTCTAAGTAGACAATTATCTGGAGGTGGCGGGTTCAATCCTGCCTGCAGACGGGTAACAAACCCGGGCTACTTAACACTTGTACTCGGTTATGGTTAACGTAATCAGAATAAGCGACCCCCGTAGATTAAATAAACGAACGTAGTTCGAAGTTTCATATAGGCTCCAGAGTTCGACAAACACCTGAAGAAGGCCGGAGGACACATCAGTCGAAACGTCGGGAGTATAACAATAAAGATGAAGACAATAGTCCGAAAACCCTGAATGATAAAAGACTGAGATAGATCGAGACATAGATTTTGTCAGCGCGATTGTGTGCGAGTATATATATATATATAAACAAGCATATATATATATATGTATGAACACACTGAGATGCATTGAGCGATAGATTTTGTCTGTGAGATTGTGTGTATTGTTTATGTACGTGTGTATGTGTGTGTGTGAGAGAAAGAAAGAAAGAAAGAAAGAATTGATAAGAAAGAAAAAAAAATTGAAAAGAAAGAAAGAAAGAAAGAAAAATCTGAAAAGAAAGAAAGAAAGAATTGAAAAGAAAGAAAGAAAGAAAGAAAGAATTGAAAAGAAAGAAAGAAAGAAAGAGAGAAAGAAAAAAGAATTGAAAAGAAAGAAAGAAAAAATTGAAGAGAAAGAAAGAAAGAATTGAAAAGAAAGAAAAAAAAATTGAAAAGAAAGAAAGAAAGAAAGAAAGAAAGAAAAATCTGAAGAGAAAGAAAGAAAGAAAGAATTGAAAAGAAAGAAAGAAAGAAAGAAAGAAAGAATTGATAAGAAAGAAAAAAGAATTGAAAAGAAAGAAAGAAAGAAAGAAAGAAAAAATTGAAGAGAAAGAAAGAAAGAAAAAATTGAAGAGAAAGAAAGAAAGAAAGAAAGAAAGAAAGAATTGAAAAGAAAGAAAGAAAGAAAGAAAGAAAGAATTGAAAAGAAAGAGAGAAAGAAAGAAAGAAAGAAAGAAATAAAGAAAGATATAAGTGAAAAGAAAGAAAGAAAGAAAGAATTGAAAAGAAAGAAAGAATGAAAAAGAAAGAAAGAAAGAAAGAAGTGGGAAAGGATGACATTGACTTAAGAATGAAGTAATACATTTTTGTTTTAACCGTTTCTTGGTCTGAAAAAAAACCCAGAGAATCAAAACATTTCGAAAAAATAAATAAATAGATAAATAAACGAAAAAAAAGTTAAATAAAATATAGGAAAAAAATAAACAAATAATAAAAATACATTAAAAAGTTTTGAATCTGCCGTTTGTATTTGTAGAAAATCTCTTGAGGAATTCAAAAATCAAATAACGAAACTTAGTATAAATTAATCGTTAGCGGACAGACATTTTGGGTTTTGGATGTTATCTGCCATTAAATGCTTGGAAAAATAAATCATTAAAAATAACATCTCCCTCCTTCTCCCAGTCTCTACTCTGTCAGTCAGTCTACTTCCATAGTACCCATCACTTTAACTTCCTGTGTCCCATCTGAGATAACGATACCTGCTGGTTTATTAACTCAATTCAAAGAAATACAAAGAATTAGTCATATGCTTACTAATACGCATCTCAGTGACTGTTGATGATTCAAAAAATGTTTTGTATGCTGTGGCTGACGAGCAAGACTACTTCATCGTGGTAAGTGAGTTCGAACTCCAGTCGAGCTATTACATTCACTTTTGGACTAATACCACTGGAAAACCTCTGAGCCATCTTAGCTCTGGGTTAGATCGTACTTCTACAGTTCTTCTATAAACTGGAGCATTGGCCTAGTCGGTAAGGTGTTCGCCAATGGTCTGGAAGACCGGGGTTCAATCCCTGGTAAAGTCATACCAAAGATTCAAAAAAATTGGTACTTGGTTCGGCCTTGCGTAACACTCAGCATTATAAGGTAAGGATCAAGGGTAGAGTGGGATATCAACAGCGACGTTGATACCAACTGTAACGTTGATATCAACAGTGACGTTTATACCAACTGTAACGTTGATACCAGCTCTAACGTTCATACCAACAGTCACGTTGATACAAACTGTAACGTTGATACCAGCTGTAACGTTCATACCAACAGTCACGTTGATACCAACTGTAACGTTGATATCAACAGTCACGTTGATACCAACTGTAACGTTGATACCAGCTCTAACGTTCATACCAACAGTCACGTTGATAGCAGCTGTAACGTTGATAGCAGCTGTAACGTTCATACCAACAGTCACGTTGATAGCAGCTGTAACGTTGATACCAGCTGTAACGTTCATACCAACTGTCACGTTGATACCAGCTGTAACGTTGATACCAGCTGTAACGTTCATACCAACAGTCACGTTGATACCAGCTGTAACGTTGATACCAGCTGTAACGTTCATACCAACTGTCACGTTGATACCAGCTGTAACGTTATGTCCGTTTAGTTTGACTAATTTAGTACATTTCTTTCTTCTCTGGTTAAAACGTTTATTTTTTAATGTTTATTGCGGTAGACTCCTTCTCGACAAGCCCAGTCGGCTGGAGGAGCTATGAATAAACCCAATGCATTTCTACAGAGGAGTAAGGCCTTCCCCACAACGAATGTCCCGATATGACATTATTAAAAAAATCTGATGGTGAGGCTCCAGTCCTGGAGCTTCGAGAAATATCGAGTACTCCTTCATTGCCATTACTCCCACGTCTCCTCTGACCTGGAATGATAGAGCCCTATATACGGGTCTAATAGAACTATTTGACATTTAACCTAAGTGCAAAAAATGACTTATGTTGAAATGAATTGTTAGAAATAGAACTGTTTGATCATTTAATTGCGTATAAAGAAATGACTGATGTATAATTCAATTGTTAGTGATACATAGCAATACTTGGAACAATTTAATTGTGTGTAAACGAATGAGTAAGGTCGAATAGGATTCTTGGTGTTAAATAGCATTACTTGAAACTCTTTAACTGTGTGCCTAAATTTAAATATTGGTTTGCCCAGTCGACTGGGGCTGTAGAATACACCGACTGCTTCTCTGCATAGGAGTAGGACCCCACCTCCAACGAGTGTTCTGGATATGACACTAAACAATCTGATGGTGAGGTCCCAGCAATGCTGGAGCTTTGGGGAATGGGGAGTACCCCTTCATTGCCATCGCTCCCAGGTCCACTCTGGCCCGGAGTGGTAGCTCCTGATAAGGGGCCTACCTATGGGTTAAATAGAACTAATAGCATACTTATGCTAAAATGAATTGTTTGAGTAAACTGAATAGCTAGAAATAGAAATGTTTTTCACAATTAAACTACCTACATTTAAACTGGGTGCTCATGCTTAACTGAATTATTTGAAAAAGAACTGTTTTTCGACATTAAAACTGTATTTACATTTAAGGGAATTGTTACATATAACTGCTTGAATTGTTTGAAATAGAAATGTCTTTGACAATTAAATTGTGTACTTTTGCTAAACTGAATTGTTTTAAATAGATCAGATTATTTACATAAAAATGGATTTGGCGTTAAATAACCTACAAAGGTTGATTTGCCATAAAACCCAACAACCAAACCAAACCAAACCACGCCGAACTTAAAAATTGGTATTACATAGTAATACTTGGAACCATTTGAATGTATGCAAAAAAATAATGTTAAATAGAATAATTAGTGTTAAATAGAATAATTAGTGTTAAATAGCAATATTTGTAACCGCTTCACATTCTGTATACAAATGGTTAATGTTAAATAGAATTACTTGTATGCGATAGCAATAATTGAAATCATTTAACTGTGTAGAAACAATAGCAATACTAGTGTGCAAACTAATTCGTTCCAACCTATTTAAATTACCTCAAAACTATGTGTGCAAACGAATCACTAATGTTAAACTGTGACGATTATATAGCAATACTTCTGGCCATTTAGCTGGGTGCAAACAAATGACTGGTGTTAAACTGTGATGATTATATAGTAATACTTCTGGCCATTTAGCTGGGTGCAAACAAATGACTGGTGTTAAACAGTGACGATTATATAGTAATACTTCTGGCCATTTAGCTGGGTGCAAACAAACGACTGGTGTTAAATTGTGACGATTATATAGTAATAATCTGGGCATTGAACTGTGTGCAGACAAATGATCGTTACTAAATTAAAGTAGTTAAAATCATTTAACTATGTCCAAAGAAAAAGAGCTCTGGCTTCTTTAAAATCTTATCAACAAAATATGTTTAAAAATCATATATTTCTAAAATATAACAGTGTTGGTTGTCACTAAATCACTTTGTGGGTTTGTATCGAACCAAGTGCAATATAATATGGACAGTACTCAATATCTAGGATAGAGCTATAATAACAATAATAGATAAATATATATTAGATATATATATTTAATTCCATGGAATTTAGACTGCTACCCCTGGGTTTCGATTCATTTAATTTTGTTAACTGCCTGATTATTGTTGTTTTATAAAAAAAACTATGAAACCTAGGGGTAGCAGTCAATATTCCATGGAATTAAATATATATATCTAATATATCATCATCATCATCATCATGTCGTGTCGGATATCCCTGACCCTCTCTCGTCACTCCTTCCTATCGTCTATCGCTTCTGGCAGGTCCTTAGGGCTACATCCCATATCCTCACAGAGCTTCTGTATGTAGGTTCGAGCTAGTCGCCCTGGTTTTCCTCGGCCATATGAGGCGGTCTATTGGAGAACATCCCTTATGAGCTCGTCCCTGCTTCTCCAGCAGACTCCTGCATGGTTCGTCTAACTTTGATAGTCTTAATGATGGGAGGTAGGGGCCCGTACAGCTGTTGCTTTGTTGGGTGCTGCCTCCAGGACTTGTTCAAAATTGCTCGCAGCATTCTTTTGTAGTAGCTGCCAAGCCTTTTCTCCATCCGTTTAGTTAACGTCGGTTGATTTGCCGTAAAACCCAACCAAACCCAACCGAACGAATCCTTCTAGATAATAGGATCACAACCTAACTTGTGCTGTTGCTTTTCACTCAATAGCAAATGTAATTTATGACGTACACAGACATCTTTGTTATTTATCCAAAGAATCGTCCATTAATACCTTTCCCAAAGGGCTTCTCTCTTGTGTTAAGAATTACATCTTTACTTGGCTGGTTGCACACCAAAGTTATGAAGCCCAGTCTTCAAAGTGACTTGACAGATTCGTACCCTTCATTATGGGCCTTTTTGTTGAGGTTTAGAATATACTGATTGTATCCCTTGCGGATGGGCCCCTGGGGAGGACACAAAGTTGAAGCTTCATTCTGGCAGATCTGAGGAGTGTGGTGAATCTTTCATTGTTCATTACTCCCTGGTCCACTCTGGCCCCGATTGGTAGTATCTGTGGATCAAATAGATCTGTTAATGAAGGATTGGTCATCGGTAGGAATATTAGATCAGCTGGGGTTATTTATTCTAGTAGTATCTATTTGGGTCCTCACTATAGATCCACTAGATCTGTTTATGAAGGATTTGTTTTCGATTGGAATATTAGATCAGCTTGGGCTATTTATTCTAGTAGCATCTATTCGGGTCTTTTCTATGGGTCAAATTGATCTGTTTAAAATAATTCGTCTTCGATAGGAATTTTAGATCAGCTGGGGCTTTTTAATCCGGTAATATCTATGCGTGTCTTCACTTTGGGTCAAATAGATCTATATAAATTGATTTGTTTTCGATAGAAGCTGCAGATATTTAATCTTGTAAAAATGATTCGTCTGGTGTTTTGGTCACCCTGACTGCAGGGCTAAGAATAATTGTTTCTTACACTGACGTAAGACTTCTAAAAAGGCTGTTTTTGGTGTGACATGAAACTTGATCTGATGGTGAGGCTCCAGTCCTCGAGCTTTGGAAAATATGTAGTACCCTTTCATTGCCATTACTCTCACTTCCACACATTAATTATTTAATTAAACATCAGTCATTTCTTTACACAGAGTTAAAGGATAAAGCAGTTCTATTTCTAACAATTTAGTATAGCATAATTCATTTGTCTATTCAATATTCATCATTAATTTGCACACAGTAAAGAAATTACAATTATTGCTATCTAATTATAATTTTTGTTGAACACCATATATTTATTTGCACACAGTGGAATGGTTCCAATAATTGGTATATATCACAAACAATTCAATGGGCTGTTTATGTATTCTAGATGCTCTTAACAGAGCTGTACTCTGAAGAGTGTCTAGTCTTTTTCTTATCTTCATTCCCCCTGTTGAACAGTCGGCGGGGGCTGTAGAATACACCGACAGCTTCTCTGTAAAGAGGTAATACCCCTACCCACCTCAATGAGTGTCCTGATTTGATACTAAACAAATCTGATGGTGAGTTTCCGGTAATACTAAGGCTTTGAGGAATTCGGATTACCCCTTTATTGCCATCGCTCCCGGGTCCACCTTGGCCTGGAGTGGTAGCACTTGAGAGGGTCATATCTATGAGTCAAATAGAACTAAACTGTGTCCATATGCTAAACTGAATTGCTTGAAATAGGACTGTTTTGATATTTAAACTGTGTATTTATGTGAAACTGAACTGCTTGAAATAGAACTGTTTTGACATCTAAAATGCATACTAATGCTTAACTGAATTGTTGGAGATAGAACTGTTTATATGTTAAAATGGATTTGGCTTAAAATAACCTACAATGGTTGATATGCCATAAAACCAAACCAAGTTTCCCCCAGTCTTTTTGCTAGGCCTTTAGGAATCGTTCCGAGGGCTCCGACTACCATTGGTATCATGGTCACTTTTATATTTCACGGCTTTAAATAGCACCGGACGTGTTGACATGCCGCAATTCCAAGGAACCAATAGTATCTCTTTATTTTGTTTACTACTGAAAGGTATTGAATTCCCTTATTTTCCACGGAAATTATCACAAGTATTTGCAGACCAATACCATTGGCAGAGTAAATTTGTTCAATATTTCCATGTATTCATCATCATTGGCAATATATTTCAATTGGTTGATTGATTTTAATGGCATGTCAACTCATCTAAGGTTATCTTTAGCTTCGAGGATAAGGAATCACATCTATTGTAGGTTTTTATTTACATTTAATGTCATTGTTTCACGCGTCAATCAGCGTATTTTATTGGATTGAATATTATAGTGTGACTGTGAGAGCTTACGCAAAGTCTGCTCGAGGAAAGGGGGCAAAGATATATGAACAGACTTATGGATGAGCGCCTGTTTCATCTGTGTCCTTGTGCAGGCAAGACAGTGTCCGTCGACCTCGGTCGCACCTGTCATTCACCATTTAGAACATGTCTTCCTGGCTGGCTTTTCATTTCATTAATGACACATGAACAGTATCGTGACAGCGAATGAAAACTTTTCCCGGTTTTCAATTCGCTTCCCTCCGCCTTCCCTTCCTTCCACCTTCCCACTCGCCACAATAAGAATTTCTTCAGACTCTTTGATGCCACTGCTTCTTGGAATAAGAGAAGAAACTGAATAGCTTTCTCTCTAGAGTCCCCTTATTCCTGGCAAATATCACCATTTTGACCATATGGTTAAAAAGGATTCGCAATTATAAAATTTTCAGTGCAACCCGAGTAAGATCACATGTGAAGAAATACATGATTATTTTGATATCCCTCTATTAGAGGTGTGTAGAAACAGAATGAAGGCCGAAGCTTTGTTGACTAAGACAGAAACGAACAATGAATAAAGCCTTCATTTTATTCAAAACATGTAGTGTGTTGAAAAAGTATCGGTGCAGAAATTTTATTCAAAAAGACTGAAACGAAAAATGAATGAAACGCTAATTTTCTTCAAAATACGAGATATGTTGAAAAAGTATCGATACTGCAGCTGTATTTACAACGACAGAATCTAACAAGGAATGAAACGGTAATATGAGGTGTATTCAAAAAGCATCGAGGCTCTATTTACTAAAACCGAAATGAACTATTGTTAAATGAGAGACTAACAGTATCTTTTATTAGCGTGTTATGTCGAATATGTGCCTCGGTGTAATTAACAGTTCAGGGTTAGTTGAAGGGTTGGTTTTACTTAGACGTGACTGAATAATCCTAGAAAAGTTAGTTGATAGATTTTACTTGAAAGTCAGTTAGACGAAGCAGTTAAAGACTGCATACCGATTTTCATCTCGGATCCGACTGGTTCTCGTCTGGCGTACAAAGTTGGTAACAAGTGAAAGTCTTCGATAGATAAAGTAGTGTGCTCATAGAAAAGAGATCTTGTTGTTTATCTAAGTAAAAAAAAATGAAAGAGGGTGAGAGACCAGACAAGATTACTAGACAGCAAAGAGGAGAGATGTTGAGAAGGAGCGATGTAACATCATGAATGAAACGTTGATTTTCTTCAAAATACAAGATATGTTGAAAAAGTATCGAAACTGAAGCTGTATTTACCAAGTCAGAAATGAACGAAGAAAGAAACGTTGATTTTCTTCAAAATACGAGATATGTTGAAAAAGTATAGTATCGAAACTGAAGCTGTATTTACCAAGTCAGAAACGAACAAAGAATGAAACGCTGATTTTCTTCAAAATACGAGGAGGGTTGAAAAAGTATTGAAACTGAATCTGTGTTTACTTAAAGAGGAATAAATTTTGAATGAAACATTTATTTTTTTGAGGCGTGTTGAAAATGTACTAAGATTGAACGTCTATTCAGCCAGACAGAGATGAACCAATGAACAGTACATTAATGTTATTCAGATTACGAGGTGTGTTGAACAAGCATCAAAACAGAAGCCAATATAGAAATGAGCAATAAAGAAAACATTAATTTTCCTTAAAATCTGAAGAGTGTTGAAAAAGTATCGAGACTGAAGCTGTATTTACCTAAGCGGAAATGAACGATGAATGGAACGTTACTTTTCCTCAAAATAATCTCTAATGGGTTCAACACGGTCAAAATATCTCTGAAATAACTTTTGTGATATAGTATTAAGTCGCTCAGTTGTATTTCTTTGAATGTCCTCCGCGGTCTCCAGGTGAATTATCAGTTTAGGAAGCCAGAAAAAGTGGTTATATACATGGATGTTTGGATGTTGATCGTAGATTGATGAAAATGAATAACCTCACACCTGAGCAAGTAGATTGGAGTATCAATGGCGCAGTCGCAAACGTGCTGGATTGTGACACAATGGTAAACGAGTTCGAACCCCACTCGCGCTATAAGATTCAATTTTTCACTAATATCTTTTGAAAAGGTATGAACCCTCCTTATCTCCGACACCTTTGGGTTAAATAGTAACAATACTATTCTTCAAGAATGGCTTCGTGATTAAATAACCCACAAAGGTTTATATGACATAAAAACAAAGAAACCAAACCAAAACAAACCAATCTTATTACCCCCCGCCCCCAAAAAAAAAAATTAAAGTTACAAGCACCCAGTGTCACTATCAACACTCCGCAATCATTTACTTTTCCGAGTTGATTTCAAGAATTCGCGAGTCAAACCAATGCCAGGGTGAATGTAGGAATGTGTGAAAGTTGGAACTGTTTATCTTATTTTTTGTTGACAACAAGGAATTACCTTGGAAAAGCGTGACAGACAAATAATCGTAAAAGAAAATGAGAGATAGCAGAAAGAGTTTGACAAGTGTAAATTAGGAAAAACAAAAGGAGGTGGCCGTGGTGTAATGGTTATCGTCGCAGGATATGGACACGACGACACGAGTTCAAATCCTGGACCTGACTATTTCACATAGCACTAATACCCTTGGGAAAGGTATGAATCCAATTATTCTCCCTCCAGCCATGGGTAAATAGTAGGGCAGACTAGGTTCTTCAGCCTTGGTGAGGCAACTATTTTAGGAGAAGGAAAACTCTGAATTCAAACCTGTTAAAATCCGCTTAAAAATTGACCTTGTGTCATATCCTGCCCGAGCGGAGGGGTTGGTAAATATGATTAGGAAAAACAAAAGGAGTGATTATCCCACAGTTTGGTGATGGGACTTGACGGTGCATGGAACCCCCAGACTCTGCAACTATGTGGAGGAGGTGAACGGGAGATCTGGAGGCACTGCGTATCTAAAGAAACAAAGAAAAAATCTTTAAAAAAGGAATTAAATAATGTAGCAAATTTGAAAATATTTTTACAGCTTCAATTCTATAATTCCGCCAATTTTGAGTTATGGCGCTCATTGTATTTTCGCCAAAAATGTTTGCTCATTGAATTATCCAATTCTTAACGGCTTGAAAGATTTAGAAATTAAAGAAAAAACAAAAAACAATGAATTACATTGCAAACAAGTAAAGTTATAAAAAATATTGCGGGTACGTACCTCAGTGACGGGTTAGACTGGGATGGACGGGACATAAAAATATTTTGGAATAGCAGAGAAAGGTATGAAGAGATTAATTTCTCCAAACAGATTATAAGTTGAAATCAAATCTCATCTAAGGTAGTCCCCGTGGTGTTGTGGCAAACGTATTGGGCTGTAATAACCTAGGTACCGAGTTCAAACTCTAGTCAAGCTATTACGTTCATCTTTGGACTAATACCCTTGAGAAATGTATAAGCCGTTTTATCCCCCAGGTATCGGTTAAATTGTAAACTACGGTTCTTCGACAAGTATTCTTGTTATATGCTACCAAAATGTGTTCCAAATTCGAAGAATTGGTTTGGAAATGATTTTAAAACAAACCAGACATATTTCTTTTTTGATAGCATTTTCGCGTACAATTCTCTGAGAAAAAATACTTAACATTTGCCGTAAACTTTTATAAAGTTTTGTAGCAGGAGTACTACAAGGGGACACGCTGGCTCCGTACCTCTTTATCATTTGTCTAGACTACGTACTTAGAACATCGATAGACAAAATCAGAGAGAATGGCTTCGAACTGATGAAGAAAAGAAGCAGAAGGTACCCCGCAACAATTACCGACGCCGACTACGCCGATGACATAGCGATACTGGCAAATACACCTGACCAAGTCGAAACACTACTGCATAGTTTGGAACGAGCAGCAGCAAGCATAGGCCTCTATGTTAATGCACACAAAACGGAATATATGTGCTATAATCAAACGGGGGACATCTCCACTCTAGAAGGAACCCCACTTAAACTAGTAGACAAATTCACTTACCTAGGAAGCAGCGTCGAATCAACCGAAAAGGACATGAAAACGAGGTTAGCGAAAGCATGGACAGCTATCAATAGGCTATCGATTATATGGAACTCAGACCCAACCGATAAAATGAAACGCAGTTTCTTCTAGGCAGCGGTCACATCGATACTGCTATATGGCTGCACTACATGGACCCGAACAAAACGGCTGGAGAAGAAGCTAGACGGCAATTACACAAGAATGCTACGAGCAATCTTAAACAAGTCCTGGCGGCAATACCCAGCAAGACACCAACTAGATCAAAAAAGGGAGACAATTTGAAGAATTTACAGAGGAATGAGGCTTTAAAACGTCCATTACTAAATTTATTGCTAAATCCTTTGTGAACACATATCATATTTTATTTTTAAGTGACTAGTTTGCTGGTGACATTGTTACATACCCATAATATACGGATGTGTGAAAGAGACATAGGGAATCCAAAATACACGACATTCACGAAATTGGTTCAAGTACGAAACTTTTTATTACCTTTGAGTTAAAGGTTATTCGACATGAGGAGAGAGAGACACAATCTTTCTATGCTGACTACTTTTAAATCGTCAGCTCTCAACCCAACCAACGCGCAGCGCCCGCAGCGCACAAAGTCGTCTGGCATCGCCCAGCTCTGAAAGTCAACCTCCTTCTTCCGAGGCAGGAGCTCAACTAACTGCTTTTTCTCAAATCTCAGCCCACGCTTCCGGTGCGTGACGTCACCCAAATACCCTGGTCTCAATTCCTATCTGGGATTTTTATATTGACATCTCTGAATGTCACATCCTCTCCGCGCGCGCGTGAACACCTGAGTTAATATTGCACCTAACTAACCCATGCGCTAAGTGAAAGGTTCTCAGCCTAACTAAACTGAAAGGCAAGAAATCCCTCAGCCATTATATTACAACATTAGTTTTTGTAAACGAACCCGTGCTCATTTGTTTGGCCACACTTAATTGTTTTTAAGAATTCGTATTTATTGTTTGCACTCAGTTTCTTGCCCTGTCGGTTAGGGCTGTAAAATACACTGATTGCTTCTCAGCAGAGAGCTAAGAGCCTGCTCAACGAGTGTCTTGGATATGAGACTAAACATCCTGGTGGCAAGGCTCTAGTAAAGCTGGAGCTTTAGGGAATGCAGCGTACCCCTTCATTGCCACCGCTCCCAGGTCCACTCTGGCCCGGAGTAGTAGCACCTGATAGGATCCTATCTATGCGTCAAAAAGAACTAAATTGAGTACTTATGCTAAGTATTGAATTGCCTGAAATAGAACTGTTTTGACATTTAAACTGCGTATTTATGCTAAACTGAATTGTTTGAAATGGAACTGTTTTTGGAGCAAAAATTAATCGTTTAAAATAGAACTGTTTTTGACATTGAAATTGTATTTACGCTAAACTGAAATATTTGAAATAGACCTGTTTTTACCTTTAAGTTTGTCTCAACCAAAAACTATAATGATACTAAACTGAAATATTTGAATTAAAACTGTTTGACTAAATTGAATAGCTTGAAATAGAAATATTTTTGACAATTAAACTGTACACTCATGCTAAACTGAATTGTTTGAAATAGAACTGATTATTTGTATTAAAAATGGATTTGGCATTAAATAACCTATAAAGGTTGATATGCAAAAACAAACAAACAAATGAGATCCTGCTTACCTAAATTGTCATCTACTTAGTATTTGTTTAGAAAATTTTGGTTAAACATATATATATATAAACAGGGTTTGGCATCGAATAACCTATAAAGGTTGATATGCCATAAAACCCAAACAACTAACCAACTTGGTTTCAAGTATTGCTATCTCATACTATTAATACAATTTTATGTTAATTATTTGTTTGCACACAGTTAAATGATTGCAAGTATAGTTAATCACTAAACAGTTCTATTTTGTACATAGATAGGACTCTAACATGTACAAACAATTCGAGTCTGAGTGGACCAGGAAGTAATGGTAATGAAGGGGCACTAAATATTCCACAAAGCTCCAGGACTGTAATCTTACCATCAGATGTTTTGTGTAATATCAAGGACAATCATTACGAGAGGGGGTCTTAATCCTCGGCTGAGATGAAGCTGGCATGGGGGAGATTGTCCGTGATGAAGGAAGAACCACAAACTTAGTTATAAAAAGATGACTCTCAAAGTTTCTGTAGGTGTGTGAGAGACAGAGATTGACGGAAACAGAGAGGCGAAGAGAGACGGCCATACTGCCCCATTACTTTTTCTTAGCTACTCAGTGTTATCTTCAAGGCCTTATGTCTTCTCTTTTGACGAGACGCACTTAACTGGTCCTCGCTAGAAGACCGCTTGCACCCCTACGTGGCCACAGTTCTCAGTCTACCGACTCAACTGACAGCTGCAAGCTGGCACTAACACACTGAGACTCAATCTGATACTCTCACGTGGGCATCTGCAGATATCATTTCATAACGCCGACGATTTGTTCAAACATTCCGTTTATTTTCACGGGTGCGTCGTGTGCAGAGAATATCTGATTGACAGTTCAGTTAAGGGTCATTATGCAAAAGATGACTTCGGCAAATGACCATCTCACCCACGTCGTGTTTGCAGGTTTTCTGTTAGTTAGAATGTACAAGTCTTGAACGGGTCCATAATGGAAGAAAAAAGGCGAAAGCACAAAAGCTTGAATATATTTTAACAGACGAAGGATGCGTGTGACACTTCGCAGAATGAGGGTGTGTGGAGTCCTCTCTTTCACTACGTAAGCGACCGGCACAATTCCTTTATCTAAAACTAAAGCTGACTGCTAGATTTTCGGACTTGACGTCGCTTTTCCCTTTGGTGGGTCCTCTTATACTGTCTATTTCTATCTCTGTATCTCTTTTTGATCCTCTCTACTATCTCTGTCTCTCTGTCTTCAATTTTCTCAGCCTATCAGTGTGTCTTTCCGTGTTTGTTCTCTGGTCCCGTCTTCTCATCCTATCCGCGTCTCGATATCACTGACTTTACTTGTATATATGCAGGTAATTTTTGACTCCCACAGACTGGACATAAAATATTGCCAGACTGCATGTCTCCAGGAAACCCTAAAACGTGTGATGATAAAACTGAAGTTCTTTATAGTCCTGGCTCCACTTTTATCTGACCATCTCCACTTATACTTGGACTAGTGATTTCTTCACAAAATATATACATATATACATACCAATAGTCAACTCATAAACATACACTCATGTATTCACTCGCACGTACATTTATACACACATACATGTGCTTTTTTTTTTAATTAAAGAAAATGGTTTCGAGCTGACAAAGAAAAGAAGCAGAAGGTACCCCGCAAAAACAATAACAGACGCCGACTACGCCGATGACATAGCGATCCTGGCAAATGCACCCGTTCAAGCTAAAACACTAGTCTGGAACGAGCCACAGGAGGCATAGGCCTCCATTCAATGCACACAAAACGGAATACATGTGCCTAAATCAAACAGGCAACATCTCCACACTAGGCAGTAGCTCTCCGAAACTAGTTGACAAGTTTACCTACCAAGGAAGCAGTGTCTCATCAACCGAAAAAGACATCGACACGTGACTAGCAAAAGCATGGACAGCTATCGATAGATTATCGGTCATATGGAAGTCAGATCTGACTGATAAAATGAAACGCAGTTTCTTCCAAGCAGTGGTCATGTCGTTAATGCTATATGGATACACTACATGGACGCTGACTAAACAGATGAATAAAAAGCTTGACGGCAACTATACAAGAATGCAGCGAGCAATATTGAAAAAGTCCTGGATGCAACACCCCACAAAGCAATAGCTGTACGGCCCCCTACCTCCCATCACGAAAACTATCCAAGTTAGATGAACCAGACATGCAGGACCCTACTGGAGAAGCAGGAACGAGCTCATAAGCGATGTTCGCCTATGGACCCCCTCACATGGCCAAACAAATGCAGGGAGACCGACTCGAACCTACATACAGCAGCTATGTGAGGATACGGGATGTAGCGCAGAGGACCTACCAGAAGCGATGAACAATAGGGAAGGAGTGGCGAGAGAGGGTCAGGGATAACCGTGCTGGCGGCACGACATGATGATGAGAATGATATGTGCTCACGCTTACACACTACCATACCATCGTCAGTAGCATCACAGTCGTATTATAGATACCTGCCGATTGGTCTGCCCTAGCTATGGGTTAAATAGTACGATTATTGTTCTTCTACTAGGATCGCTTTGCATTAATTAACCCAGAAAAATTGATATGCCATTAAATAAAAAGCAACCAAAAGTAAAACAGGTGTAATAATATTTGCCTTCAAAGAACAGGTTGAAATTGTATCAGCAATAAATAAATTAATAAATAAATAAATACATTGCTTCGTCCTCCATTTACTCATGACCTTGTTCCTACTGATATTCACTCGTTAAGGGCATTACAGGGTCATTTAGAGGGTCCCCGGTTTACATCAAGTGAAGTTGGCCACGTATTTTGCCACAAAATCTAAAGAAGTGTGGCATATATAAACTCGTTGACAAGTAGAATAAGATTCTTGGAAGTAATGGCGGTTTTTTAATGGTAAAACATGTCGATAGGTATAAGTCTTTTATTCATTCATAACATATTTTCAAAAATCGTATACCACATTCATTTCAACCCGATATTAGCAACCTCCTTTCGCTAATGAGTCATAAGAAGTTCGATTGTAATAGTAACACGAATTTTGTGCTCTTCGTGTGGTGCAACAAAAGCATTTTTAATTACTCATTCGAGATTGTGTTACTTATATATATATATATATATATATATATATATATATATGAAGTGACTTTGATTTTTATCTTTTAGAATATATATCTAATTGTAAGTTTGTGTGTGTGTGTGTTTGTGTGTTTCTGTATTCCTGTATGCATGCCTATATTTGTATTATGTATGCGTTTACGTATGTCGGATGCAGCAGGGTATTGACAATTAGTAAATTCATCACTGATATATATATATATATATATATATATATGCATTTGTGTAGACTAAGAGTCTAGTTTTTTTTTTACACCTGCCCCCTATCACGAAAACTATTCAAGTTAGACGAACCAGACATGAAGGACACTGCTGGAGAAGCAGGGACGAACTCATAAGAGATGTATTCTTATCGACCCCCACACATGGCCATGCAAAAGCAGGACGACCAGCACGAACATACATTCAGCAGCTATGTGAGGATACGGGATGTTGTCCTGAAGACCTATCTAGGGCGATGAACGATAGGGAGGTGTGGCGAGAGAGGGTCAGGGATATCCGTGCTACCAGCGCGATATGATGATGAAGAGTCTAGGGTACTTGGAGTCCATAAGAACTACTTAGAGTTCTATATGCTCTATTACCGATATTGAGCACACTTTATGAATATACAATGAAATATAACGATCCTATATATATATATATATATACATGTGTATGTTTGTGCGCGTGCGCGTGTGTGATTGGCATAATAGAGTGTTCGCCAGTGGTCTGGAAGACAGAGGTTCAATTCCAGTTTGAGTCATACCAAAGACCCCAAAAATGGTACTTGGTGTATCCTTTCTTGACATTTAGCATTATAAGGTTCGTATCAAGGGGAAAGTGGAACAATCCAGGAAACTGAGTAGCGCTTTCCCCTACAGCTTCGTTTAGTAACTATGGAAAATGTGTACGTGTGTGTGTACGTGTTCACTGTGCAAACAATATATATATATATATATATATATATATATATATGGTGCCTTCAATAAGTTTCCAGACTTTTTTTGCACAGGAATTAAAAATTGCCGTAGACTCTTGAGAATTCACAATGTTATTGCTATACATCTTATAAGATGACTGACCAATTGTTATGATTTCTGGTTTAAATGAACAGCTACAACAGTAATTGGAATACACCTAACTAAAGCTTGATTGTCACAGATGGTGAATAACAAAAATGCAATCTGGACGTGAGGACACTTTAGAAGAACGATATGCAATAAAATTATGTTTTAAACTTGGAAAAAATGCCGCCACAGAAACGAATGGAATGCTTCACACTGCTTTTGTAGCATCTTGCATGGATTGAGCATCAGTTTTTGAGTGGTATAAGAGATTCAAGGAAGGCAGGGAGTCTGTGAGAGATGATGAGAGGTGTATGGGGAGTAAGGAAGTCAATAGATCAGAGTTGATTGGCCAAAGGGTTAAGGTTAGGGTTACTATGTTGAGGTTTTAAAGGAGTTCAGGAAGAGATTCGGTCGCAAGAGGCCAGCACTCTTCAAATCCGGTCAGTGGCATTTCCACCTGGACAATGTACCAGTCCACAACTCCATCGTTGTCACAGACTATTTGACCAAGATGGGCGTCAAGACATTTCCTTACCCTCGCTATTGTCCAGACCTTGGTCCCTGTGATTTTGCTTATTCCCTAAGCTCAACGGCTGTCGTTATGAGACAATTGAGGAGATGAAAGAGGCTGTGACAAAGCTCAGTGACACGCTAACACAAGAGGACTTCCATGGGGCCTTTCAGAAGTTGTACAACAAGTGCATTGCAGCTGGGGGAGATTACTTCGAAGGGGATTAGAATTTCATGTGTGTACTATCAATAAAAGTGCCAATACGAAAATAGTCTGGAAACTTATTTAATGATCCTCGTATATATATATATATATATATATGGTTTATACAAAATTCGTTAAAGACCTAGGAACTATCTTTTTCTGTGATATTCATATGTTTTTTGCTAGTATTATGGCTTGTTTCTTTATTGATACAGAAGTTAATTTGTTTTAGGTTTCCCAACAAATACTTGAAGCCATCCGTATTCACAATAAACCACCAAACATAAAGAAAATAACATTTAACAACGGCAATGACATATTAAACATCTTCCCCAACTACCATTCTAACCAAATCACCTTTATCATTAATGAGCACCCCCATTAATCATAAAAACTTCTAAAGAAATTGATATCGCATCCAAACTAAACAAAAAACAAACAATTCTTAACAAAATAAAATTTCCCATGAAGACGATCCAGTAATGTTGTAACTTTCGGGAATGTGGAGTACCTCCTCATTGCCATCGCCCCCAGGTCCACTCTGGCCCCGAGTGGTAGCAGCTGATAGGCTCTTATATAGGTTAAACAGAACTGATATCTAAACTGGGAAAAAATGGCATGCTAAACTCAATTGTTAGAAATAGAACTGTTTGATCATTTCACTGTGTGTAAATAAAGGATTAATGTTTACTTGAATTGTTAGTAATACATAGCAATATTTGAAAATATTAAACTGTGAGCAATAGTAAATTGAAGGGTAATTTCTGTTCTAGGGGTTAGAGAATCACATTTATTGAAGGGTCATTTCAGGCCTTGAGGTTATGGAATCCCGTTTATTTAAGGGTAATTTCAGGGCTAGAGGTTAGCGAATCACGTTCATTGAAGGGTTATTTCAGGCCTTGAGTTTAGGGACTCACGTTCATTGAACATTCATATTCAAGTTTTTTGTGTAGTTGTATCCCAAGGAGTTTATTTTTGCACACGGCAAATACAAACAATTTTTAAACCGGTCTATTTTACCTATATATGAAAACCTAACTGGCACTACCACTCCGGTTAAGAGGGGACCTGGGAGTAATGGCAATGAAGCGTGTTTTGTATCCACTAGAATATATATTCTTCTTATGACAATAATCTGTTTTGCTTGTCTATAGGTGTACCTGTTTCTAAATATAATGGATGTGATCGTGGTGTAATTGTTACAATCCTAGGAAATGGACACGGCGACTCAAGTTCATTTCTTGACTGAGACTGTGTGTAGCTCACATAGCATTAATACTCTTGGGAAAGGCATGAATCCAATTATTCGCCCTGCAGCTATGGGTAAATAGTAGGGAAAACTGTGCTTTGTGCGGAAGCAAAATTAAGAATATTCTAGTATAATAATAAACAACCCAACAACAGGTTGGAACGATAAAATTGTCGTCCTAAAGAAAACAACACTACAGCTTTATTTTAAAACTTTAATTGAAAAAATCAATTCAGGTAACTTGATTATGTAGTAGAGCTGATATCTACAGGCTGGAATGATAAAATTGTCGTCCTAAAGTAAACAACACTACAGTTTTATTTTAAAACCTTTTTTTGTAAAAATCAATTCAGGTAACTTGATTATGTCGTAGAGCTAGCATCTACGGGGTGGAACGATAAAATTGTTGTCCTAAAGAAAACAGCACTGCAGTTTTATTTTGTAACTTTTATTGAAAAAATCAATTTAGGTAACTCGATTATTTAGTAGAGCTGACATCTACGTGTAAAACACGATAATTTTTAATCATAAAAATTTAACAACAAAATAAGAAGATCGACAAAAAACATTAAATTTACTCAATACGGCCATCATTTTTTTAAATTATTGTATCAACATAGCTTTGAAACGATTTGCATGCCTTCAAAATAAATTCCTCTGACATTTTATTCCATTTCTCTTCTATAGAAGTCTTAAGCGAACCTATATTTGGATGGGAAGTTGCATTTGTTTTATTTTCTAAAAAGCCCATATAGCATAATCAAGGGGGTTAAAGTCTGGGCTTGATTGAGGCCATAAAGAATTTTTTTTATTTGGTTTCGGCGTTAAACAAATCATAGATTCTTTGTCGTCTCTTTTCTTGCTCACTCATATTTGGCTGAATTTTAATTTAAAAAAAATGCTTGAATAATAGAGTTAGTCTTGAAAATTTTAATTTATTGCATTTTTTTCAAAAACTGGATTAATCCGCCCCAAATTAAAAAAAAAAAAATTCTACATTTTGCTTCTGCACCGTGTAAGTGAAAGAAAATCCCTGAATGCAAACCTGTTAAAACTCTGCTTAAAAGATTGACCTTGTGTGGCATCCTGCTATAGCGCAAAGGTAGTGTATATATATGTATATAAATATGTATTGCGGGAGAGAAAGCAGATGTGAGCCTATATATATATGAATGGGCAAGAGTTTGAGGCTTTATTTGTTTTTCTAAATATAAATGCATTAGCTAAGGCTTTCAAAAATCGTATTTATTACCAGGTAAATACATTCATAGAATTACCAATATATATATATATATATATATATATAGATAGATAGATAAATAAATACACACTCACTGATATATATATATGTGGATGACTAGAGATATATATATGTGGATGACTATAAAGATATATACTCCCCTACCCCCGTAGGGTTGAGTTCTCCGGTGAATGAAGTGATCGTGTTGCCATTAGCGTTTATTGCAAGCCTCTTCATATATATGAATTGAGGTCTCGGTAGCCGTTAAACGGATGTACGTAAACAATAGTAATTGTGATTCATAACCGTTTGAAATTTACTTCGATGCTACTGGCTCCTCGTGGCTGAAGGGTTGGAAGCTTGGATTGGCGTTTGAGTCAACCGGGTTTCGATCCCAGCTACGGGAAGCTAATATGTCTAGCTATACTGATGAGTTCTGATAGAACGAAACAGATCTGTCTGTGGATGACAATATATATATATGTGTGTGTGTGTGTGTGTGTGAGAGAGAGTGGATTTAGGCAGCATTTCCTCGTTGAGGCACATCTGATCTAATATTACAGACAAGGTTTGTCTACATATTTTCATTTCAATCCTTTCAAATCGTCATATAGTTGTTTTGATATCCGGCTGGAATTGATTTACAAATTTTCCGTATTTAACTGGTTCCCAATTACTTTCTTGCCTCTCTTGGGCCATCATCAGGAGGTGGGATGATATTGCAAAAGTACAATTCAGCGTTTTATGTATACTGCTGTAGTTTTTTTTTAGTTCTACATACGGCAACAGTACATTAGCACTGGTTTCAAAATTAATTTTGTTGGGGTTGTGTGTGTGTTTAGATGTTTGTGTCCTGGTGATGTTTTCATTAGGCATATTTGTAAATATATATTTATTGGTGTATCGGAACATAGATATTTACGTTTGATTGACCGGCTCATTGGCCTAGTGGGTAGACTGTTTGCCCATGGTCCGGGAGACCTGGGTTCAATCCCATGTCACGTCATACTTTAAAAATGGTACTTGATACCTCCTTCCTTAACACTAAGCAATATAAGGCATGTATTAAGGGTGAAGTGGAAAAATCCATGGAAAGGTGTAAGGCCCTGTCCTACACCTCGGTGTAGTAGCTATTGAAAAGGGAGCCTTCTGATCGCCCTCGACTACGGTTGCCAACTTTAATTACTATATTGCTGAATATATATATATATATATATATATATACAGATTTTAACTTTAGCTTCTATTACATCAGGAAGACACACAGACACTCAGACGGAACCCACACACGTATCCACAGGAGGCACCTGAAAAGATGAAAGCAGAGAGACTGACTACTTTGTGAGTTTTGGATAAAATTCTTACTTTTATCTGATTTTCAAGAACATTCAACTTGGGTAAAGAAAATCGCGAAAAATGCTTTTATTCGCAGAAGACAATCGATATTACAAAATGAACTCTTCCTTTGGCGTCAGGAGAATCGAAAATAACCAATAGAATTGATTTAATTTTAATGAAAATGCATCAATATTCATCAATAATTGATACTTTGATTTTCCTCCACTTATCCGTGCAGCAATGAAATAACATAGATTTTAAGAGATATCTACATGTGTCTAGCCGAGTATCATTCCAGCTGAATCTTTCTATTTCGTATTTTTCTAATAACCTCGATCTGTTTCTATCTATCTATCTATCTATCTATCTATCTGAATCTCTTCATATGTATGTATGTATGTATGTATGTATGTATGTCTGAAACGGTTCAAATTTACGTACGTACGTACGTATCTATCTATCTATCTATCTATCTATCTGAATGTCTTCGTATGTATGTATGTACGTATGTATGTATGTATCTATTCTAGTTCATTCATCTTTCTCTGACACTATTCACATGTATGTATGTATGTATGTATGTATGTATGTCTATCTATCTGACACGGTTCAAATCTATCTATCTATCTATCTATCTATCTATCTATCTATCTATCTATCTATCTATCTATCCTCTTCTCTTCATATCTCTCTAACACTATTCATATGTATGTATGTATGTATGTATGCATGTATGTATGTATGTATGTATTTATATCTGAAACTGTTCAAATTTACCTACGTTCGTACGTATCTATCTATCTATCTATCTATCCTAGTTTATTCATATCTCCCTAACGCTATTCACATGTATGTATGTATGTATGTATGTATGTATGTATGTATGTATGTATGTATGTATGTATGTATGTCTATCTCTCTATCCATCTATCTATATATCTGAAACGGTTCAAATGAATGTAAGTATGTACGTACGTACGTGCGTATCTATCTATCTATCTATCTATCTATCTATCTATCTATCTATCTATCTATCTATCTATCTATCTATCTAAATCTCTTCATATGTATGTATGTATGTATGTATGTATGTATGTATGTATCTATCTATCTATCTATCCTAGTTCATTCATCTCTCTCTGATACTATTCACATGTATGTATGTATGTATGTATGTATGTATGTATGTATGTCTGAAACGGTTAAAATTTGCGTACGTACGTATCTATCTATCTCTCTATCTATCTGAATCTCTTCATATGTATGTATGTATGTATGTATTGATATCTATCTATCTATCTGAATCGGTTCAAATGAATGTAAGTACGAACGTAGGTACGTACGTATCTATCTATCTGTCTATCTATCTATCTTAGAATATCAATTGGTTCTATTAACATCGCTTATTAGAACCCTGAAGTCAATTTTCAGAGAAGAGTCTTAATATTCATCAGGAAAACAAAACCCTCTCTTTTCAAACCGGACCGACTCATTAATTTAGAATATGAGGATCAGAAGATTCCCAGATGTTGCAGACATATCCAGAAGCACTTTCCTAAAGGCACCCATCAACAAGACAGTCAGTGTGTACTCCTCCAGTTCGTCTTATTATAGCAACAAATATACAGCAAATGTTTCCACAAACCACGGCATTGAAATGCAAGCTGCATCCACATCAAATAGATTGAAAGTTTCGATCAAAGAGAAATTGCAGCAAAATTGTTGGAAAAAAATGAACACTAAAATTTACATTGTTTTCTTGGAACTGAAGAAAATTTCAAACTGAAATTGATTTTGCGTAGGCGATGCCACTCCCGTTGTTGACTATGAGGGTGCGTCTACTACAAGTAAGAGTTGGGGGTGACCTTGCCGTTTTCATTAATACTTTTCACGCTTACAGAAATATAAATGATTCGATGCATACGTCTTCACAAACATCGTAAGGTAATCGTTTGAGAGATGTTTAAAAAATATCTTTGTTGATTTTTTATTTTCTAAATAACAAAATAAAAATAAAGCAACGTATATATGCAGTATTTTTCGCAAAATATTTCTGTTTGATGTGTATGAAAGAGTCGTCAGTGATGTGAAGATCCAGAGATGCTCGGAAATTTCGGACCTTTCAACATCATATTCCTTCTCACAGGTGATCTATTCAGGGCAGATCTGATCCCGATTCTCCGTCCAGCTGCAGATATTTGCTATCTTAGCCTGTACTTTTACATTTCCTGAATATTACGGACGCTAAATGGTTCCATGATTATAAATATTTCGGTTACAACTGGCCAATGGAATTCCAGTTCTGTGATTCCAGCTCAGTATAAAAAGTAATCTGCCAGTCAGTTCGTCTTTTAGCGCCTTTTCTTTATCTGAATAAAGCTTTATCTCGATACCATCTGTCCAAAACTTATATTTTTACATCATATATATATATATATAGAGAGAGAGAGACCCGTGAGATGCTTCAAGCCGGGATCGAAACCAAGATGACTTTACGTCAGTTGGATATTTTACCCCAGAACTATCGTCATTCTCAGCGTAAGCAAAGGACATTTTTACTAAACAATATTAACATTGCGTTCTAACATCGGCCTAAAGACGGTTGTAAAAAAACGAAACATCGGCACATTGTTATATATAAACGTAAATGTATCCTTTGAATGTTTCATTTTTTCATATATATATATATATATATATGTGTGTGTGTGTGTGTGTGTGTGTGTGCGCCAATGTTTCGTTTTTTACAACCGTCTTTAGGCCGATGTTAGAATGCAATGTTAATATTGTTTTTCCGAAAATTATAAAGATAGTTTAACAAAAAAACGAAATATTCGCGTTTGTTTGCCAATGGTCCGGGAGACCTGGGTTCAATCCCAGGTCGCGTCATACCAAAGACTTTAAAAATGGTACTTGATACCTCCTTGCTTAACACTCAGAATTATAAGGTACGTATCAAGGGTAAAGTGGAGCAATCCATGGAAAGGAGTAGCGCCCTCCCCTACACTTCGGTCGAGGGCGACCCGAAGGCTGCCTTTTCAATAGCTTGAAAAGGGGGCCTTCTGGTCGCCCTCGACTACAGTCGCCAACTTTACTTTACTTTTATAAGCAATAGTAAAGTTGGCGACCGTAGTCAAGGGCGACCCAAAAGCTCTCTTTACAATGGCTACTACAAGAAGGTGCAGGGGATGGTGCTACTTCTTTCCCTGGATTGCCCCACAGTATCCTTGATCCATACCTTATAATACTGAAGGTTAAACAAGAAAGCATGAAGTACCATTTTTGAGTCTTTCGTATGACTCGACTTGGGATTGAACCCGGGTCTTCCGTACCATTAGCAAAATTCAACCCACTATGGGTTCAATATGTTTGAATTATCATAAGGCGTCTCTTGGTCTGATGATCTCTTAGGTGTTAAACTGCCTGTCACTAAACACCGTTAACTTCGAGTGTACGCTATTCAAACAGAGATCAATCAATGATGGTCTTTCAAAAAAGTTTAAGCCTCACCCACAAAGAAGATTCACAGTTGAACATTTTATTTCTCAACAAATTACCTCTTCTTATTAAATTGATGTACAGGAGAAGCCCATCAAAGATGGAAGGTGTGCGATAAATCAACAATAGACAAAATTGAAGCTAGAACGGTTGTTGCATATAGACCTTTGACAGAACCGTCAATAAAGGATTTCTGGGACAGGATATTTCAACTGTGTAAACAAATTGATTACCAGAAAACAAGCGATGTGTTGTTATAAGCAGATAATGTGAATTACAAACCGAAAGGAGGCGTAAACGTAGGCGTTATGGAATTATATATATACAGGTACTGACGGTCAGTCAGTCACTGTCGGCAGTCGTAAGAGATTCGGGTGGTGAAAATTTTCGGAGAGCGGCTGGCAGGAAAGCGGCCCCTGGCAGTACCCGGTTGAGAACTTGTCAAAGAAGCAAAGACGCAAAGGCCTAAATATGGAATCACGACGTGGGTTAAGCTAAGGCCAATATAGAAGTCGTCCATTAGTCTGTTGTCCGCGTCATTCATCTCCTTGTTTCTGTCTGTCTGTCTGTCTCTCTCTTACACTTTCAAAATCTTTGACCTTTCGAGAAATAAAAAAGAGAAAGTTATATTTTTGTGAAGAATGTGTTGAGGTCTTACTATTCCTTCATTATGGTCTTTCACCCATTCCTTTATGGCTACACAACACGGTCAAAAAGTATCTGCTGAAGAAAGTAAGACACCCAATGAAATCCATGATCGCATAGTACAGATACTTGCTTAGGATTTCGCTTCGTATGCAACAGTGAAGAAGTAGACAGCTGAATATATTCAGAGCAGAGGCAGCACAGAAGATGACTCTTGCTGAACAAGATACTATTCACTGTCCAATACATAGCTAAATACAAAGACATTATTACGGGTTCGATCCTCAGTGGTTCAACTAAGATCTTTGGAAGAATCAAACTGGCTACATAATGGATCTCCAGAAACCTGATTCTAGAATACATGCTGAAAAGCATTGACATTTCCCTGACAATATTAGATGAATGATTTTTCCGACTGTTAACTTCATCTTTATCGTTGTTTATGGTAACACGATGTTTCGGCCGGTGTATACTCTGGCCTTCCTCAGGAGTCCCTTATTTATCTGGGCATAGAAATGATTCAACTTGAGAAATCATTTTTAAACGAGGTGGTCAAGAAATATAACCAATGTTATCATCTTTCTCTTTATTGTTGTTAGTGGTAACACGAGATTTCGGCTGCTGTATACTGCGGCCTTCCTCAGGAGTCCCTTGTTTATCTGGGCATAGAAATGAGTCAACTTGGGAAATCATTTTTAAATGAGGTGATCAAGAAATATAACCAATGTTATCATCTTAATCTTTATTGTTGTTAGTGGTAAGAAAACATCTCGGCTGCTGTATACTGCGGCCTTCCTCAGATGTCCCTTGCTTATCTGGGCATTATTTTGGGAAATCATTCTTAAAGTTTGACAACTGATCTAACGAGGCGGTCAAGAAATATAACCGGTGTTAACATCTTCATCTTTATTGTTTTTAGTTGTAACACGAGGTTTCGGCTGCTGTATACTACGGCCTTCCTCAGATGTCCCTTGTTTATCTGGGCATAGATATGATTCAACTTGGGAAATCATTTTTAAAGTTTGACTTCTGATCAAACGAGGTGGTCAAGAAATATAACCTGTGTTATCATCTTCATCTTTATTGTTGTTTGTGGTAACACGAGGTTTTGGCTGCTGTATCCTCCAGCCTTCCTCAGGAGTCCCTTGTTTATCTGGGCATAGAAATGATTCAACTTGGGAAATCATTTTTTAAATTTGACTACTAATCAAACGAGGCGGTCCAAAAAATCACGCACAAAATATTGTACATGAGGCCTCATCTCAAAAATTCAGACGGATAATTTTCCTGACACTTCTCACTCGCTTCCATGTTAACCCTAAGAATTTCTACTGTAGATTAGTCACTAAAGATGAAACCTGGATTCAAAACTTTAAACCTGGATCTAAGATTGAACGCAAACCCTGGAAAGATTAAAGTTCTTCACCCCGAGGAATTTCAAGCAGTCTGTTGGCAATTTTATGTTATATGGTTCCTAGTGGTTTTATCATCGTAGACTATTTGGAAAAGAAAAAAAACTATTAATGAACAGTTGTACGTATGAAAATTTAGAAAATTGAAGGAACTTAACACTCAGCATTATAAGTTACAGATCAAGGGTAAAGCGTAGAAATCAAGGGAAAGGAGTAGCATCCTCCCCTACACATCGGAGTAGTAGCTATTGAAAAGGGATCCGTCGGGTCACTCTCGACTACAGTCACCATATTTACTTTACGAATGTACCGGTGTTGTAAGAATTTTTCTCTTTTCTCGTAGAGATAGATAGATATATAGATATATCTGAGTGGTTACCCTTTTCTCTGAATATGTAATATTTCTTCTTTGTTTTGTATTTTATCAAACATCCTTCGATGAATTGATATCTCTTGATATCAACCTTTTCTTGTTCTGATGATGGTTCTTTAGAACCGAAACGTTATAGCGTTGACTGTCATTTACATTAAATTTTTCTTCTTTTTGGATTACCTTCTTTTGCAATTTTTTTCTCTATATACCAAAGCTGGAAAGGAGAAGAAAAATTAATGACTTTATTTAGGACCCACGAGTGAAGTGGGCAGTAACAACTTCGAGTGGATTTGGAACTTGGATTGCAGTCTTCATTATACGTAATAATAATTCTTACGACTCTGGCACATTATATATATATATATATATGGTTGTCACTATCTCAATTGATGGGATTGTAGCAGACCAAACGCGATATAATTTAGAGAAAAGTGTAGGAAACAGCCAGTCAAAATGTTGAGAGAAGCAGAGGGCAGGAGTGTGCTTACTTTGGTTCTATATTAAGTTACAACCTGGCCCACTGGGCTTGAACACCCTTCAACCGACCGTGTTGCCTGATACCTGGTTCAGGTCGAGTGTGTCTTGGTTCCGGTGGTAGTCGGTCGAGGCCGTCTGACATGGATTCGGAGAAGCCGGCTCTCATGTCACGCGAGCAGAGACTGGCGTTCCTTGAGCATCAGAGAGCCGTCTCCCCTGGCTTTAACCCTCTCCGGAGGGGTTAGGTTTATTGCCTGGCGCCCGAGGTCCCTCTTTTTAAGGGAATGCCGACGATGCCCAAGGCATTTCGACCCCCCCCCCGGCGTGTGTTCGCTACTGTTTTGCGCCTGGTTCTTACAATAAAAAAGGCCATGTGTCATACTCGCGCGTACTTGGGGCGCTCGACAGATATCAGCAGTGCTCTTGCTCCAGGATAACAAGTGTTGTATAGTCACAACCATGACCAACTATACAAACACATAATACATATACATCTACATATGCATGCAGAATCATAACGACGACACAACAATAAAGACGAGCGATACAATTCTCTAGAAAAATATAACTCTCACTTTATTGAAAGGGTTGTGTGTGAGATGGAGTTGGAGACCGAACAGAAATGCAACACATTGACCCCCACTTTATTGGCCATAACCGCGTTTCTTTCCCGTTCTCCTAGGCTGCTCAACCGGAGGCCTGGGTTTACTCTACTGCATCTTGTCACCAACTGGTCTGGTCTCCAAACTGGTTGAATTTCCTGTGCACTGAGTTATATAATAGTTCAACGCCCATTCAATCTCTTTTGCACTTCCGCCGTTTTTGGAATGGCATGTTTGATCGTCATCGAGCGGAAATAACTGTCATGCAGTTCACAGGTCACTCTCTTCCGGTGCATCAGTTTGTGACTGTACCGTAGGATTTTAACCCTGTCCCACACTGTCAGCCAAGCTCGCCCGCGCCAATGGAAGATGCACTTCCGCCGTCTTTGGAATGACATGTTTGGCCGGGTCGGAGGTCAATATACAACTCAAACACGTTCACACTTCTCAGTATGCAGTAGTTTCAGCAGCCAACCGTGACTTCTAATAACTACCCTATTCGCTTTACTCAACTAATTTGGCTCCATCTGACTTTTTGTTACTTAAACTTTCATCAGCGTGATCGCCATTTTTGAAATAATCATGGGGTTATAAATGCCGTGGAAGAATATTGGGAGGAACAGGATGTCATTTTATTCAATGATAGTTTTGCAGTGTCTGAATATCGTTGGATCAAATGTATTGTTGATAAGGAGGCCTATATTACCGAGTAGAGTGTTCACCAATGGTCTGGAAGACCGGGGTTCAATCTCGGGTCGAGTCGTACCAAAGACACAAAAAATGATACTTGATGTCGCTTTGTTTAACATTATAAGGAAAGTATCAAGGGTAAAGTGGAGCAATTCAGGAAATAGAGTAGCACTCCCTCTACACCTTGATGCAGTGCCTATTGATAAGGGAATCTTCGAGTAACTCTCGACTAAGGTCACCAAATTTATTTTTATATTGAAAAATTGTGAAAAACTGTCTTGTTTTTGCAACTCCTTCTGGGCCAGGCTGAGAACCTTTTGAAGGACCGTCTGATCTATCTGTCTATCTATCTGAATCTGTCCATATTTACGTACGTATGTATGTATGTATGTATATGAAACGGTTCAAATTTACGTACGTACGTACGTACGTATCTATCTATCTATCTATCTATCTATCTATCATAAAGCAGACGCAATAAACAAAGGAATAACACTAGTCTTTTAATAAACAAAACTAATTCTAGCCAAATATAACAGTAGTGGGACAACCCCAATGAGGGTTGAACACTCGTTTTGGCAAGCGAAACCAACTTGTTAATCCCTCTTGAACCAAATTCCGTTTTCAATATAATTAAAGTGCAATTGATAATACAGTAACTAATTCCTAATCGCTTCACTTATTCGTACTAACACTTGATAATGCGAAATCCATCCTTGCGGAAGAACAATATTTGTAATATTCAAGCAATTGATGAGAGGACAAGGTAGGTCATACTTTTCTTTCCAAAAGGGTTTGTTTAGAGGTGGCACAAGGCCATGTGAATATGGTCGGAAAGCGAATGCAATTGTACAAATGGAGTTCAAACTCCCTGACTACGTTGTTAAAGTAAAGCAGGTTAGTTAATATTCCATGAACACTACCCGCCAAGGCAGCAACTGTGGGGGATTCAAGTTGGTGGGTTTTATGACATATCAACTCTTTTAGGTTATTTAATGACAAATCCTCTTTATACATATACGAGGATCATTAAATAAGTTTCCAGACATTTTTCGTATGGGCACTTTTATTGATAGTACAGACGTGAAACTCTAGTCCCCTTCGAAGTAATCTCCTCCAGCTGCAATGTACTTGTTGTACAACAACTTCTCGAAGGCCCCATGGAAGTCCTCTTGTGTGAGCGTGTCAATGATCTTCGTCACAGCCTCTTTCATCTCCTCAGTTGTCTCATAACGACAGCCTCTAAGCATAAGGAATAACCAAAAGTCACAGGGAGCAAGGTCTGGACTATAGGGAGGCTAAGGAACTGCCTTGATGCCCATCTTAGTCAAATAGTCTGTGACAAAGATGGAGTTGTGGACTGATGCATTATCCTGGTGAAAATGCCACTGACCCGATTTGAAAAGTGCTGGCCTCTTCTCAAGGAATCTCTACCTGAACTCCCTTAAAACCTCAACATAGTAACCCTAACCCTAACCGTTTGGCAATTCAACTCTGGTGTATTGACTTCCTTACTCATCCCACACTTCTCATCATCCCTCACAGACTCCCTGCCTTCCTTGAATCTTTAATACCACACATAAACTAATGATCGATTCATACAAGATGGTCAAAAAGCAGCCTGAAGCATTCCATACGTTTCTGTTTAAAACAAAATTTTATTGCATGTCGTTCTTGTAAAGTGTCCTCACGTCCAGATTGCATTTGTGAAATTTATCAGCTGTGACAATCAGGCTTTAGTAGGGTGTATTCCAATTGCTGCTGTAGCTGTTCATTTGAAACTGAAATCATGAAAATTGGTCAGTCATCTCATAAGATGTGTAGCAATAACATAGCGAATTTTCAAGAGTCTACGACAATTTTAAATACCTGTTCAAAAAAAGTCTCGAAACTTATTGAAGACACCACGTATATTAGATATATATGATTTATTTTGGTTATGTTTTATGGCATATCAACCATTGTTGGTTATTTAATACTAAATCCTGCTCATACATATATATTAAATATTTGATTTGTAAATACATTTTGTAGATAAGATGTTTTAACGAGCCTGAGTTTATATCTTTTGCACACAGCTAAATGGTTTCAAGTATTTCTATCTAACACGAATAATTCTATTTACTATCGATCATTTATTTCTTTACAATTAAAAGGTTTCGTGTATTGCTATGAAACAGTTACAATTTAACATCAGCATTTGTTTGCACACAGTTAAATGGATATACATATATGATTTGTAAGTGAATAGTTTGAGTTGGAATTTCCTTCTTAAATGAAGTAGAACTAATTTGTTTGCATACAAATATCATATTGTGAAAAGGTTTCAAGTATTGCTATTTAATCTTAATTATTCTATTCAATATTAATCATTTGTTTGCACACAGTGAAGTGGTTACAAGTATTGCTATCTAACATTTATAATTCTATTTGATATTAATCATTTGTTTGTGCACAGTGAAGTGGTTACTAGTATTGCTATCTAACATTTATAATTCTATTTGATATTAATCATTTGTTTGTGCACAGTGAAGTTGTAACTAGTATTGCTATCGAACACTAATAATTTTGTTCAATAATTATCATTTGTTTGTACACAATGAAAGGGTTTCAAGTATTGCTATTTAACACTAATCATTCTAATCAATATTAAACATTTATTTGCTCACAGTGAAGTGGTTACAAGTATTACTATGTATTACTAACAATCCTATTAAGGGGTGTCGTCCTGGTGTAATGGTTAAAAGGCTGGACTGCGGACACTTTCGGAGAAATACCCGTAGGAAAGTTATAAACCCTCCTTATCCTCCCAGCTATGGGTCAAATAGTACTATTACTGTCCTTCCGGAAGGATGTATTTGGCATTAAATAACCAAAGAAGGTTGATATGCCATTAGACAACAAAAAAACGATCAGTTCTAACAAACATCATTTGTTTACATACAGTTTAAATGGTCAGTTCAATTTGACACATAGACAGGCCTAATCCAGTCTTACCACTCCGGGTCAGAATGAACCTCTGAGTAATGGCAATGAAGGCGCACTCCACATTCCTCAAAGCTCAGGGGCTAGAGATTCACCATAAGATTGTTTTGTGTCATATCCTGGACAGTCGTTTGGGAGGAGGTTTGATATTTCAGTGGTGATACAATCGATGTATTCTATTGCCCCAGTTGACTAGGCTGCCCGAAAGGTAGTCAAAGATTTAAAATACCCCACTGCAATATCAACCATAATTATATAAACCTCATCCCATCTCAACATCCTTCTTCTCAGCTTACATAAGTCATCAGACCTTCCCGATGTTTTTAAGACATGTTTTTATCCAATCTCACCCAGGGTGTGATACAATGTCAGTTTCTTTGCGGAGTACAGCTGGTATGAATTCAAAGTTTATCTTCTTATAGACCATTCTTTGCTAATGTTTACCCATAGCTTATGAAGGGCTAAAGGGAAGGATTAATACCTTTCCCAAAAGCAGTAGCGTCGCATGGTATGTAATTGCATTACAATTGCATATGACGTGCTGATGGAGGGTTTGAAGTCGTTGCCCTTCTAGACTTGTTTCCCTGCCAATGTAAAATAGTCCAGTTTAAACTATAATAGTATATCTGAAGGTCTGTGGAGAAATTAGCACCATGACGCATTTTAATCCAGCTGACATTTGGAAACGGGGTGCTGTAGAGCTCAGCATTCTCACTGGAAGCTCCAATACAAAGATAGCAGAAAGTTTGGTAGTCAATCTGAAGACCAGCCAGGCGATTCGAAAAGAGTCGAAAAAGTTCAATAATGATTACGAAGCTACGGTAGTTCGAATGCATCTCTCTGATCGTTCTGATAAGAAAAAAAACCCTGAATTTGTTTGTGAGATCTAGGCCATGATTAATAACGATCTCCGGGTGTCAATCAAGTCCATTGGATAGGGACATGGGAGTTTTTAGTTTCTTATCAGGCAGGTAGTGCATGAAGACATTTAGTATTTCCCAAACAAAATGAAAAAGGGTCAATTTTTATCATTGGCCATGAAAGACAAGTGAAATCCCGCACAGCAAAGCTTTTGAACAAACTCAAGCTTTTCCACATGAACGTTCCTTCTGACAGGATTAGATAATGAACCCACTCAACAACCACTGCCCACGAGATGCACCGATAGTAATGAAAGTCAAATAACCAGTCCATATCATAATGTTTGTAGTAGTCACTACTGATGGAAAAGTTATGCCGTTATACATCCTCCTACATGAGAGTCAACACGGAAGCCTACATCAAATGCCTGGAGGCCTGAATCGAGAGAGTGGCTTTTTGAAGATTTTGTGTCTGGCAAAATGACTCTGATCTATGCCACACAAGAAGGGAAACTCAATATTGGCTGTGTGAAATTTTCTTCGACGACCTCACCGCAAAAATCTTGCCACCCAACACACAGATTACAATCTCTTTGATGTTATGGGTGGGCTTCATTTAAGCAAGAGACCAACCAAATTCCGTGCAATATCAAAGAAGAACTGAAGGTAATGATAACAGCAGGATTTATCAATTTAAACAAGTAGACCGTCAGAAAGTCTTGCAGGAAATTCCGAAGTAGTCTGGAAGCCGTGGTTGAAGCCGATGGCGATTTCTTCGAATGGATTTAATTTATTGTTTATAAAGATATTTTCCTGTGATTTTGGTTAATAAACCTTACAAAGTTAAACATCTGTGTTATTGGCATTTTTGCGTAATTTAGACCATTGACTAATCTGACCCTATATAGAAGGCCTACAAATATGCTTCATAGCCTTACATCTATTCCCAAACACAAATTTCAAAAAATTCTAGTTGAAAACACTATAATAGCAATTGAAATTAATAAACTACGACGGACCATTGGTATAATGGTTAGAGTGTTCACCAATCGTCAAGGAGACCGGGGTTCAATCCCAGGTCGAGTCATACCAAAGACTCAAAGAATGGTACTTAATGCCTCCTTGCTTAAAAATCAGTATGGATCAAGAGTAAAGTGGAGCAATCCAGAGGAAGGAGTAGCACCCTCCCTTACAACTCGGTGTTGTAGCTATTGAAAGGGGAGCCTTCGGGTCGCCCTCGACTACGGTCGCCAACTTTACATTTACTTACAAATTCCGGAAGCCGTATATATATGCACCTTAATGATCCATAGACTTACACCGACAAATATATATATATATATATATATATCCCACATCTGAAAAAAAATTCCTGTCCTTCAACTGAATTTTTGAAAATTCTCACTGATAAGGCAACAATACTGGAACAACAAAATAGAAAACAATGATTACAGATTCTTGAATCCCTACCCATTAGAAATAAAAGTTCCAACTTCACTAAATCCAATTTTGAAACGAATGCTAATGTACACAAGTGTTTTAGATACCGTGGCCATTTACAAAACTAAACTAAATTCTAAAAAGGAAGAAAATATGCTACAACCTTACAGCAGTACAAATAAAAAACTTGACGACTAATTCTTACAATGTTGTACTTGCAAAGGTTGTATTGCTTTTAGAATGGATACACAGCTTGAGGATGGCTGATGATGGGGCCGAAAGTTCTTGGAAACAAGTTAACTATGGAAAATGTATTAGCAATTTTAGCTGGATATTAGAAAATCCTTACGGCGACTTGAACGGATCAAAATAAAAATGTGTAGACAAAAGACATCTATACTATTTAACCAAATATTATATTTGAGCATTATATATATATATACTAGAATACTTAAAAATAAATAATTATTTTAACTGACCAGCTGTATTAGTAGGTAAAATGCTTTATAATAAACAGAAGAATCTAATTACTGTTAAGTGAAACTATTGAATTGATAACTACAACGTTTGAACAGTAAAATATTGGATAAACTTGTATTTAGTTGCTTGAATTTAGCCTGATAGCGTGAAATTTTAAGTATCAATTTTAAGTGTTTGCGTTAAGAGAGATTATATATATATATATATATATATATAAGTTAGCCGACCGTAGTCGAGGGCAACCCAAAGGCCCCTTTTTCAGTAGCTACTACCCCAAAGCGTAGGAGAGAGCGCTACTCCTTTTTCCTCGATTGCTTCACTTACCCTTGATACATACCTTACAATACTGTGTGTTAAGCAAGAAGGCATCATGTACCGTTTTTTGAGTCTTTGGTGTGACTCGACATGGGTTTGAACCTCAGTCTCCTGGACCATTAGCGAACACTCTAACCATTATGCCAATGGTTGTCGGGCAGTTTTTCTTATAACTAGACCTGTGAGTTTCACGCTTTCACGATCACCAGGCGATAATGAAGGCTTTTTGCTCGGATTCACTGCTTCTATAAGCTCGTCTTTCTCTCGTATTGATTTTAACTCTATCTCATCATTGGGAACTAAGATCTCTTCTGTCATTCTAAAATAATTATAATAAAGTCCTTTCTATTAAAAATCATCTCTTACGATCGAAAAAAATAACTGCATCAGTATGCTAATGAAAACATTCCCATAAGCCCAATAAGAGAATCATTAGAATAATTCTAATAAAATATCTTAAAATTCATAAAATAAATCATGAAATTTCTATAGATCATGCTCAAAATATCTTTTGTTTCAATTTTTCTCTTTAATTCTTCTCCTGGAATAAATATCTGGCAAATGAAGAGCTCATTGCCTGCAGAGATCAAAAACTGGTCAGTTCAAAACTCTTAGATACCAAAAAAATAATAGCCTCTGTTGGGTTGGGCTATAGAATATGCCGACTGCATTTCCGCCAATGGGTAAAGACCTCGATAACACGATACTAAAGTTTTTGATGGCGAGGCCTTTCCTGGAGATTTGGGGAATGTGGAATACAACTTCATCGATATGACTCCCAGGTCCACTCTGACCCGGAGCGTTTGTATCTGTTAATGTACCATCTGAGGGTCAAATAAAAAATAAATTAATAATTTACTAAACTTTTGAGTATTTAACTGTGTGCAAACAAATTATTGTTAAAATGAACTATGGGTATTTGATAGCAATTCTTGTAGACATCTGTGGGAAAATGAATGAGTTCTGGCTGGTTTAAAAACAATTTTACCGACAAGTTATTCATTAACTGAACACACACACACACACACACACACACACACACACACACACACACACACACACACACACACAAATATATATGTATATATATATATATTATTTCAAGAAAAAACCCCAATATTCGGTCACATTAGGATAATACATTTATTTCCATCCTATTCGGAGCATTGATATGAATCAGAACTCCAAAAGAATTTTAACGGGATTTCATTAGACCCAACAAGCAAACAAGATACAACCAGACAGGAGAAAGAGAAAAGGAAAGAGACGGAGTAAGGAAGACTATTTCACCTACGCACTTTCCTTAAAACATGTAAGGCTACTTCCGGTTTCTTCCCGTTTCAGAAGACCACGACAAAAACAACTAAATAACAGTAACAGTAATACATATCAAAATTTCAAATATTTATTCAAAAAAATTATCTTAAAATCTGGCACGTTTTTTCTTTGAAAGGTAACAAAACCCATGCCGGTAATGATAACACTTATTTATCTATGTTAAAATCTCTTGACCAATTTAATAAATTTTGTTTAAATATTAACTTTAACTATATATTAAATTTTTGACTATAGTCTAAATTTATTTCTATGCCTACATCTAGCTATTAAATCACATCTCTGATTTAATATGTTACCGGGATCAGGGTTTAACAGAAATTGTATCTTTTCTTCTTGACACAAATTACATTTAACATCAAAGCAGCTCAGAGTTATAGACCTTTTAAATACACTCCACTGAACTTCTGGGGTTAAACCCTTGTTTTTCAATTTCCAAAAAATGTTTAAATAAAACTGTCTGATTTCTCAAGCCTTCATGAAGATGAATATATATATATATATATATATATATATATATATTTACTAATCTATTATCTACCAGCATTCACGGTTACCAGAAAAAAAGAAAAAAAAAACGCCCGGGGAAAAAAAACCGTCCGGGGAAAAAAACCGTCCGGGGGAAAAGAAAAAATATTATAGGACAAAAAGAAAGAAAAGGCCAACCCCGTCACACCACTTGGAAAAAATCAAGAGATATGCAGTCAGTTGGTCAAAAGAAAACAAAAACCCTCCGTTAACACTGCAATGCTACAATTACAAGAGTGCTCAACACGAGTCGAACCAATTATAAAATTAACTTAAATCGCGAGTCGGAAATCTCCTACTAAAGTTTCACCTTGACGGATCATCAGGAAGTCTAATACCGACCGGTATTAGACTTCCTGATGATCTGTTAAGGTCAAACTTTAGTAGAAGATTTCCGACTCGTGATTTAAGTTTATTTTGTATATATATATATATATATATGTGTGTGTGTGTGTGTGTGTGTAAGTAAAAAGTAAATTTAGGCGAGGGGGTGTCCTCGTGGTGTAATGGCTAAAAGCAATGGACTGCAGAATCGTAGTAAGCGAGTTCGAACTCCAGTCGTGCTATTACCTTCATTTTCGGACAATTACCCGAAGGAAAGGCATGAACCCTCTTATCCTCCAAGCTATGGGTTAAATAGTACCACCACTGTTCTTCTAGGAGAATAGCTTTGGCATTAAATAACCTACAAAGGTTGATATGCAATTAAACAAAGAAACCAAACCTAAATTTGGCGACCATAGTTGAGAGCCCCCCGTTCTTCTTCCGTACACATTTTTCATCAATTTCTACTTGACTCCGAGGGATTCAATTTCTTAAATTTTCTTTGCCCAGTCGGCTGGGGTGAGGGTGCTGTAGAATACACCGACTGCAGAGGAGTAAGACCCCATCCAACGAGTGTCCTGGATATGACACTAAACAAACTGATAGTGACGTTCCATTAATGCTGAAGCTTTGGGGAATGCGGAGTACCCATTCCTTGCCATCGCTCCCAGCACCACTCTTACCCGGAGTGGTAGCACCTGATATGGTCATATGTATAGGTCAAATAAAACTAAACAGCCTACTTTTGCTAAACTGAATTGCTTGAAATAGAACTGTTTTAACATTTAAACTACGTACTTATGCTAAAGTGAACTGTTTGAAATGGAACTATTTTGTTTGCTGAAGGGAATTGTTTGAAATAGAACTGTTTATTTGTTATTATTTTTTCCAGAAAGGACCCTGTGTCTTATTAGGTCAGGCAGTGGAATACGAGACCTGTATTCCACAAGAACATAGGAATTCAAAATTTACTAAGATAACAATTTATCACAATAGTACTTAGCAGTGCTTTATATAAAATAATACAAGTCAGGAAAAAAAATCTACTTTTGACAATGTATATATCTAAACAAACCTTTTAAGGTTTTTTGTTTGGTTTGGTGTGGTTTGGTTCGGTTCAGTTTTATGGCATATCAACGATTGATGGTTACAAATACCAAATCCAAATTCTTCAGATAACATTTTTAAACGAGCCATGTTTGGTTTTATGCCTTTGGGTTTAGTTAGGCTGAGAACCTTTCGGCTCAGCACATGGGTTAGTTAGGTGCAAACTTGAGTGCAGGTGTTAACGCAAGCGCGGGGAGGATAGATGTCAAAGTAAAAATCCGATTGAAAGGTTGACCTGTGGATGTGAATGACGTCATGCATCGGAAGCGCGTGCGCGGAGGATTTGGATGATTTTGAAAGGGTCAGTTGAGTCCTACCTCTGGAAAAGACTGTTGACTTTTGCTTGCTCGCGGAGGCCTTGGGCAGGTGTCGCACGAGATGGGGTTAGGGGCAGATGAAAAAGCCAGAATAGAAAGAATGTATATCTCTCTCCTTATGTCGAAGAACCTTTAATCTCAAAGGTAATAAAAAGTTTCGTACCTGAACTAAGAAGTCGTAAGTGTTTTTCGTGTTTCGAGATTCCTATGTTCTATGTATATATATATACACATATATATATAAATAGTTTTACTTATTTCTATGTATATATATATACATATATATATATATATTTATAAATAGTCTTACTTATTTCTATGTATATATATATACATATATATATATATATATATATATATATAAATAGTTTTACTTATTTCTATCGACTGATTCTATTCACTGTTAATCATCTCTTTGTACACAGTTTAATGTTTTCCAATATTGCTATGTATCACTAATGTATTCAGTTAAACACCAGTCGTTTGTTTACACAGTTAAATGACACATCATCATCATCATCATCTTGTTGTGCTACCAGCACAAATATCCCTGACCCTCTCTCGCCACTCCTCCCTATCGTTTATAGCTTCTGGCAGGTCCTCTGGGCTACATCCCGTATCCTCATAGAGCTGCTGTTCAAGCCGGTCTTCCTACCCTTGCTTGGCCATGTGAGAGGGGGTCCATAGAAGAACATAATTTATGAGCTCGTTCCCGCTTCTCCAGCAGTGTCCTGCATGTCTGGTTCGTCTAACTTAGTGACTAAACAATTTTATTTCAAACAATTTAGTTTAGCATAAGTACGCAGTTTAAATGTCACGTGTGGATTTAGCATTAAATAACCTACAAAGGATGATATGCCGTAAAACCTAAACAAGCAAACAAAAAATAAAATCGCTCTCCTTTTTGTATATATAAAGTAACTTCTTTTTTTTTTTATTGTCTTCATTATACTTTTAAAACAATGATCAGGACTTGCAAATTATACTGTTATTTATACGACGGATGCAGCAAGGTGATATAATTCATTTTCTGTTGTTTCATGGTTTCTTTAAACTTGACTAAACTGAAAATTTCCAATTAAACTTAATTTATTATAACCCAACTTCTCAGTTTTCTGATTTATAATGCAATTATTATAAAGAAACACATCAAAATGAATTATAATCAAACTGAAACCTCCATTTAAGCTTCATATAAATATTGATATAAATTTTATCAATACATTAAATTAACAAAATAGTATTTAATGAGATCTTCATATTCTTTCTGTCCTCAAACGACTATGATGATTTCAGATGCTTCTTAAACAACAGCAGGGGGGGAGCTTGTGGTGTAATGGTTAAAGCGATGGACTGCGGAATCGTAGTAAGCGAGTTCGTACTCCAGTCGCGCTATTACGTTCACTTTCGGGAAAATACCCTTGGGATAGGTATGAACCCCCTTATCTTCCGAGCTATGGGTTAAATAGTACCACTACTGTTATTATAGGAGAATGGCTTTGGCATTAAATAGCCTATAAAGGTTGATATGCCATTAAGCTAAGAAAGCAAATCAAACCAAACTAGAGAGCGGATAGTAAAGTTTCGATCTTATTTGAGGCATACGAACAAAACTCATCTGCAAATGGCATATATTGTTTTGCCTTCTTTGTTTAATGGCATATCAACCTTAGTAGGTTATTTAATGCCAAAGCCATCCTTCTAGAAGAACATATACCGATAATAATATTTCAACATGTTCATATACCGATAATAGTATTTCAAGATCTTCATATACTGATAATAATATTTCAACATCTTCATATTCCGATAATGATATTTCAACATCTTCGTATACCGATAATATTTCAACGTGTTCATATACCGATTATAAAATTTTGACATGTTCATATACCGATAATAATATTTCAACATGTTCATATACTGATAATAATATTTCAACATCTTCATATACTGATAATAATATTTCAACATCTTCATATACTGATAATAATATTTCAACATCTTCATATTCCGATAATGATATTTCAATATCTTCGTATACCGATAATATTTCAACGTGTTCATATACCGATAATAAAATTTCAACATGTTCATATACCGATAATAATATTTCAAGATCTTCATATACTGATAATAATATTTCAACATCTTCATATACCGATTATAATATTTCAACATCTTCATCATCATCATGTCGTGCCATAGGCACGGTTATCCCTGACCCTATCTCGCCACCTCTCCCTATCGTTCATCACCTCCGGCAGGTCTTCAGGGCTACATCCCGTATCCTCACATAGCTGTTGTATGTATGTTCGAGCTGGTCGTCCTGCTTTTGCCCGGCCATATGTTGGGGTCCATAGGAGTACATCACTTATGAACTCATCCCTGCTTCTCCAGCAGTGTCTTGCATGTCTGGTTCGTCTAACTTGGATAGTTTTCGTGATGGGAGACAGGTGGCCGTACAGTTGGTGTCTTGTGGATATTCTCGCCATGACTTGTTCAATATTGCTCGCAACATTCTTGTGTAATTGCCGTCTAGCTTCTTCTCCAGCCGTTTAGTTAGCGTCCAATTAGTGCATCCATACAGCAGTATCGATACGACGGCTACCTGGAAGAAACTGCGTTTCATTTTATCGGTCACTGATAATAATATTTCAAGGTCTTCATATAGTGATAATAATATATCAACGTCTTCATATACCGATAATAATATTTCAAAATCTTCATATTCCAATAATAATATTTCATCTTCATATTTCGATTATAATATTTCAACATCTTCATATACTGATAATAATATTTCAACATTTTCGTATACCGATAATAATATGTTAACATCTTTATATTCTGATAATAATATTTCAACCTCTTCATATACCGATAATAATATTTCAACATTTTTATATACTGATGCTAATATTTCAAAATCATAATTATTCCAATAAAGATATTTCAACATCTTCATGTACCGACAATAATATTTTAACATCTTTATATTCTGATCATAATATTTCAATATCTTCATATACCGATGATAATATTTCAAGATCTTCATATTCTGATAATAATATTTAAACATCTTCATATTCCAATAATGATATTCCAACATCTATATATTCTGATAATAATATTTCAACATCTTCATATACCGATAATAATATTTCAACATCTTCATATTCCGTTAATAATATTTCAAAATTTTCATATACCGATAATAATATTTCAACATCTTTATATTCCGATAATAATATTTCAACATCTTCATATACTGATCATAAAATTTCGACCTCTTTATATACCGATGATAATATTTCAACATCTTCATATACTGATAATGATATTTCAAAATCTTCATATTCCGATGATAATATTTCAACAACTTTATATTCCAATAATAATATTTCAACATCTTCATATTCCGATGATAATATTTCAACATCTTCATATTCTGATAATAATATTTCAATATCTTTAAATTCCGATAATATTTCAACATCTTCATATTCCGATAATAATATTTCAACATCTTCATATTCCGATGATAATATTTCAACATCTTTATATTCCGATAACAATATTTCAACATCTTCATATTCCGATAATAATATTTCAACATCTTTATATTCCGATAATATTTCAACATCTTCATATTCCGATAATATTTCAACATCTTTATATTCCGATAATAATATTTCAACATCTTCATATTCCGATAATAATATTTCAACATCTTTATATTCCGATAATATTTCAACATCTTTATATTTCGATAATAATATTTCAACATCTTCATATACTGCTCATAAAATTTCGACCTCTTTATATACCGATAATAATATTTCAACATCTTCATATACTGATAATGATATTTCAAAATCTTCATATTCCGATAATAATATTTCAACATCTTTATATTCCGATTTTTATTTCAACATCTTTCTTTTCCGATAATAATATTTCAACATCTTCATATTCCGATGATAATATTTCAACATCTTCATATTCTGATAATAATATTTCAATATCTTTAAATTCCGATAATATTTCAACATCTTCATATTCCGATAATAATATTTCAACATCTTTATATTCCGATAATATTTCAACATCTTTATATTCCGATAATAATATTTCAACATCTTCATATTCCGATGATAATATTTCAACATCTTCATATTCCGATAATAATATTTCAACATCTTTATATACTGATGAAAATTCTTCTAACTAGTGTAGCTACATTATTATACATGGATATGCTAAAATGTTCTCCAGGTAACACAAGAAAAAATGACAGAAACCCACTAATCTTATGTAATAGGATACATCTTCATTTCTTAAAGCCTACAACTAAATAGGCTGGGGACTGTAGAATAAACCGACTGCTTCTTTGCCAAAGAGTAAGACCCTACCCCAACGAGTGTCCTAGATATGACATTAAATTATTCGATGACGAGGCTCCAGTAATGCTGAAGCACTTCTTTTTGCCATTGTTCCCAGGTCCACTCTGGTCCGGAGTGGAAGCACCTGATAGTGTCGTAACTATGAGTCAAATAGAACTTTTTAACATTCAAACTGTGTTCTTTTGCTAAAGTGAGGGTGTCCTCCCCCCACGTCGGCTATGATTCTCTATCTAGACTCAACTGACGACTGATCGCTGCAAGACCGACCGTGTCTCACATGGGCATCTACATATATCATTTTACAACGCCCACATATTTCCGCTAAACCACAGGACTGCTCCGCTTATTTACACAAGTATGTCCTGTGCAGAGAAATCTCTGACTGACAGCTCTGTCAAGGATCAATATGTTACATTTGAAACCATTTAAGCGAGTGCAAACAAATGATTACTGCTACATAGAACTATTCGTGTTATTCGTGTTAAAATAATCGGTACTATTTAACTATGTGCAAACAATAGTATTACTTTTGCGTCAACAAATTAACTCTGACTGATACAAAAATAAGATTACCAACAAACGATTGACTTGCAAGTGATATAACCTTTTAACTGTGTGCAAACAAATGAGCTCTGGCTCATCCAAAATTGTCATCTAAAAACTATGCATTTACAAATTATATATATATATGTATTAAGGATTTGGCATTAAATAACCTACAATGGTTGATATGCCGTAAAACCAAACCAAACCAAAATTATATATATCTAATATAATGTAGAAAAATGATTTGGCATTAAATTAAGTACAATGGTTGATATACCATAAAATCTACCGAGCCAAATCATATATATCTAATATATTTGTATAAAGAGGATTTTGCATTAAATAACCTACACTGGTTGATATGCCATTAAACCAAACTAAACCAAATCATATATATTTAATATATTTGTATAAAGAGGATTTTGCATTAAATAACCTACACTGGTTGATATGCCATTAAACCAAACTAAACCAAATCATATATATTTAATATATATGTATAAAGAGGATTGAGCATTGAATAACCTATGATGGTGTTTGTGCCATAACACACAACCAAACCAAATCATGTATATTCAATGTATATGTATACAGAGAATTTGGTATTATATAACCTACAGATTTGATGTACCATAAAACCTAACCAAATGAAATCATATATATTTAATATACATGTATAAAGAGGATTGAACATTAAATAAGCTACCATGGCAGATATGCCATAAAACCCAACCAAACCAAATCATGTATATCTAATATATATGTTTAAAGAGGATTTGGTTTTAAATAAGCTACAATGGTTGATATACCATAAAACATAACCAAACCAAATCATATATATATATATATATATATATATATATATATATATATATATATATATAAAGAGGATTGGGTATTAAATGACCTACAATGGTTCATATGCCATAAAACCCAACCAAACCAAATAATGTATATCTAATATATATGTATAAACAGGATTTGGCTTTAAATAAGCTACAATGGTTGATATGCCATAAAACCCAACCAAAACAAATCCTATGTATCTAATTTATACGTATAAAGGTGATTTGGCATTAAATAACCAACAGTGGTTGATGTATCATAAAATACAACAAAACCAAATCATGCATATTCAATATATATGTCTACAGAGGATTGGCATTAAATAACCTATAGTGTTTGAAGTGCCATAAAACCATACCAAATCAAACCAAATTATATATATTCAATATATATGTATAAAGAGGATTTAGCCTTAGATAAGCTACAATGGTTGATATGGCATAAAACCCAACCTAACCAAATCAAACCAATTTTCAATACAATTGGCTCCTCTGGAGGGAATCCTAGTGCCGTTGTGGCTAACGTTCTGGACTTCGATATTATAGTAAGCAAGTTCGAACCCCAGTCTAATGCGTTCACTTTCGGACTAATAACATTGGGAAAAGTATTAACCTCTCCCCTATCTATAATTTAATGATTATCTCTATTCTTCTTTTACAAGGGTGGATTAGCATTAAATAACCCACGAAAGTTGATTTCCATGAAATAAAGAAAGAAAACCAAACAGCGTATACTTTCTTAAGTTTCTTTACTCCTTCGAAGATTTGATAAACAACCTGGTGGTGAGGCTCCAGTAATGCTGGAGCTTTGGGAAATGCAGAGTACTCCTTCATTGCCATTGCTCCCAGGTCTGCTCTGGCCCAGCGTTGTTTCAGCTGAGAGGGCCCTATCTATGGGTCAAATAGAACTAATGAGTGTGCTTATGCGAAACTGAATTGTTTGAAATGGAACTGTTAATATGTATGAACATGGATTTGGCATTAAATAACCTACAATGGTTGAAGTGCCATAAAACCAAACCAAAACAAACCAAGCCTTGCCCAGTCAGCAAGGGCAGTAGAATACACCGACTGCTCCTTTGCAGAGGGGTAAGAGTCAACCAACGAGTGTCCTGAATAAAACAGTAAGGAATCTAATTGTGAGACTCCGGTAATGCTGGAGCTTTGGGAAATGCGGAGTAATCGTTTATTGGCATCACCCCCAGGACCACTCTGGCCTGGACTGGTAGCACCTGACAGAGTCCTATCTATTGGTCAAATAGAACGAATCTGTATACTGATACTAAACTGAATTATTTGAAATAGAACTGTTTATATGTATAAAATGGATTTGGCATTAAATAACCTATATTGCTTGATGTGCCATAAAATTAAACAAAACAAAGAACTTTTCGGTATTACTCGTACACTGATTATTTTAGTTGTATTTCATTTTATGGCACATCAATCATTGTAGGTTATTTAATGCCAAATCCATTTTTATTAGTTAAGAACTCCTACGCAAAAAACAAACAAAAAATAACAATCAAAAAACGATGTGTGAAAAAGATCTATATCGGAATCTTTTTTTTCTTTTTAATCTTACTCTCTCTCTCTCTCTCTCTTTCTCTTACTCTCACTCCCTCTCTCCCTCCCTCTCTCTCTCTCACGCACACACACAAACAGGAACACAACACCTGTGTGTGTGCGTTTGTATGTGTGTATGTGTGTAAGTGTAATTGAATGGTATAGTTGAATTAATGAAGATATTCCAAAACCAAACAGTGGAATATTTGCAGAGGTATTTGTTCACGTATTTGTCATCCTAATTCGTGCCAATATCTTCAAGCCGGTTTAACAACACGTAAATAAAATAACGTAACGCTATCCGAGAGCAGAGAATTTACGCTTTTTGACTTACCCATCAAAACGAGGCACCTTTGGGGAAAACAAAAGCCCTTTTAACAGGATTCATTGACTTGCAAGATTTCCATCCAAAACATCGCACGTGTACTGTACAAATACGTGGTGCTTTCAATAAGTTTCGAGACTTTTTTGTACAGGCATTTAAAATTGTCGTAGACTCTTGAAAATTCACTGTTATTGCTATACATCTTATGAGATGACTGAACAATTTTGATGATTTCAGGTTCAAATAAAAAGCTACAGCTGCAATTGGAATACACCCTACTAAAGCCTAATTGTCACAGCTGGTGAATTTCAAAATGCCATCTGGACCTTTGGACACTTTAGAAGAACGATATGCAATAAAATTCTGTTTTAAACTTGGAAAAAATGCCACAGAAACGTACGGAATGCTTCAGACTGCTTTTGGAGCATCTTGCATGAATCGGGCATCAGTTTTTGAGTGGCATAAGAGATTCAAGAAAGGCAGGGAGTCTGTGAGGGATGATGGGAGGCGTGGGAGGAGTAAGGAAGTCAATACACCAGAGTTGATTGGCCAAACGATTAGGGTTAGGGTTACTATGTTGAGGTTTTAAGGGAGTTCAGGAAGAGATTCCTTGGGAAGAGGCCAGCACTTTTCAAATCGGGTCAGTGGCATTTCCACCAGGATAATGCATCAGTCCACAAATCCATTCTTGTCACAGACTATTTGACTAAGATGGGCATAAGACAGTTCCCCACCCTCCCTATAGTCCAGACCTTGCTCCCTGTGACTTTAGCTTATTCCCAAAGCTCAGAGGCTGTCGTTATGGGACAACTGAGGAGATGAAAGAGGTTGTGACGAAGGTCATTGACATGCTCACATAAGAGGACTTCTATCGATCCTTCCAGAAGTTGTTGGAACGGTACAACCAGTGCATTGTAGCCGGAGGAGATTACTTCAAAGGGGACTAGAATTTCATGTGTGTACTATCCATAAAAGTGCCAATACGAAAAAAGTCTGGAAACCTATTTAATGATCCTCGTAGACAATCTGCTTATCCGCTTCTCTCGCGTTATGTTTGTTAATAAGCATGTAAATTTATTATTTACTAGTTTAGCATAAAGTCAGGTTTATTTTGCTCTCAGTGAGACCCAGATAAAGTCAAAAGAATAGCCAGCTATTCCTAATGAACGATATATTAAAGTTAAGAGGGGAAAATTTCGGTTAAGAGTACAGATACTATATTGCATAGCACAGTTCGCTAATTCTTGATAGAAATGATAATTCTTACGTCAATATCCGTCTTACTTTCTTTTGCTATGTATATTTGCCTTTTATGAACATATACAGGAGTATAAATCTCTCACAGAGGTATATATATATATATATATATATATATACACATATATATATACAATATGTTATATATATACAATATGTAATAGATATATATATATATATATATATTGAAATGAATAGGTGGAATTATTTTTAAGCTATTTCCTTCTCTTCAACACATATTTCTGGCGTTTTACGGTGTCTTTTGGAAGTAAAATTATTTAATAAAGTGATAAATGATTTAAAAATAAATTCTCTTTTGGACCAATTCCTTTTAAAGTATTTACTTTTCTCTCTTATTTAACCAACAATATATATATATATATATATATATATATATAAGAAACAGACAGACGAAGAGACGAACTGACAGTTATACAAATGTTTATGGTTCACGAAGGAACATAACGATGTGAATAATACTCAACAAACGAAAGTCTTGAAATAGATCTGAAATTATGGATTTGCTCTCACGCAATCCTGTATTTTGCCCAAAACATTTCGACCAAAAAGTTTCGCTACTAAATTACAAGTTGGCAGTGATTTGTTGAGACGTGTAGGCATCAACACTTTGTTTTAAAGAGTTGTTCAGTTTATATGTGATTTTTTTATCTTAAGATTTAAAGATTGAACTTCTGACGTGATACTTTTTGATCACACAGACACACGCTCCCCATATATATATGTTGTATAGCCATGAACAACTATACATACACATATGCATACAGAACATATCCAACACAATAAAGACAAGCGGACACGGTTCTTTAGAATATATACCTCTCACTTTATTGAAAGGGTTGTGTGTGAAAGGGAGTTGGAGACCGAACAAACTTTGCAACATATTGACCCCTTAACTCTTCTGGCTATCACATCCTTTCTTTCCCGTTCTTCTGGGCTGCTCAACCGGGGGCCTGGGGACCCAGCCTCTGCTGGGACATGGTTCTCATTCCAGTATCTTCTCTCCAACTGATCTGAACTTCCTGTCGTCGTGGTTATATAATAATTTGACATCCACTTACTTCTTGCGAGCGTCACTATTCACATTCAATTCAACCCATCGACAGTCAAGGTTACCCCCTGATATCTTCGATAGGATGCACCTGTTATTTACACAGGTGCATTTCTTCTTTTGACAGCTTATCCGGGGTCAAAATGTTACATATATAGATGGATAGATAGCTATATATATATATATATATATGTGTGTGTATATATTAAATAACTTACTAATTAATAGCAATTACAGTAAGGGAAAAAACCCGCAAGTAATTCGAAGATAAAAACATACAACTAAACACTGTCTAGGGAAGAAATATATATATTGGAAAAAAAGAAAAGGCCAACCTTGTCACACCAATTGAAAAAATCAACAGATACGCAATCGATTGGTCAAAAGAAAAAAAACCGTAAATTGCTGCTAAGCTACAAGTACAAAAAGTGTTCAATACTAAGCAGAGAAAAATTGTTACAAAAATTATTTCGTGAGTCAGGAACTAACCGACTACAGTTTCGCCTAAGCGGCTCCTCAGGGTACCTATTGTCGGGATTAGGTACCCTGATGAGCCGCTTAGGCAAAATTGTAGAATTTTTGCAACTATATATATATATATATATATATAATAGACAGCTTAATTCATATAGAACAAGTCCTGGAGACAACACCCCACAAAACAACAGCTGTACGGCCACCAACCACCCATCTCGAAAACCATCCAAATTAGACGAACAAGACATGCAGGATACTGTTGGAGAAGTAAGTACGAACTTATTAGCGATGTACTCCTGTGGACCCCTTCACACAGATGAACAAGTGATGGGAGACCAGCTTGAATCTATATACAAAGATTCTATACTGATACAAGATGTAGCCCGGAAGACTTGCCGGGAGCGATGGATGATAGAGATGAATAGCAACAGGGGATCAGGGAAATCCGTGCTAGTTGCACGATGATGATGATGATGATAATGATAGACATAGATAGTGAAATAAACGAGGAATAAACTGGGTTAGATAGATCAATGGATAGCTATATAGTGTATATATTTGATGATCACATGGGCTTGAAACTGATAGTAACCCAGCGCCGATGACTCTGTGTCTACGCTCTCCTATCTTATATATGCTTTTTCACCTATTTATAAATTGAAGAAATTATATATATATATATATATATAATTTCAAGAAAGAAGCAAGCAAAAATCAGACCTTGTGGTAATTAAGAAAAATTGCTGAGTAGTAGACAGCGAAAATCAAAGAAAACGAATGGAGAAACAAGTGCTTATATCTTGGCAGAAAATTAAGAGAGCTATGGAACATGAATGTTATGGTGGTACCAGTAGTGATTGGTGCACTTGAACTGATACATGAAGGCTTGGTAACGGAGCTGGAAATTTTGGACGAGCCTAGATCATCCAAACTATAGCATTGTCAAGATCGGCAAGGATACTGAGAAGAGTCAAGGAAAGAATGCATCTAAACTCCACAGAATTCTATAATAGAGCGTCACCACAAGGTGCGATTTCGTATCAAGATCAGGACAGATAAAGAAGAAACATACGAGGATCATTAAGTAAGTTTCCAGACTTTTTCGTATGGGCACTTTTATTGATAGTACACACATGAAACTCCAGTCCCCTTCGAACTAATCTCCTCCGGCTGCAATGCTCTTGTGTGCCGTTACAACAACTTCTGCAAGGCCCTATGGAAGCATTCCATTCGTTTCTGTGGCATTTTTTCAAAGTTTCAAAGAATTTTATTGCATATCGTTCTTCTAAAGTGTAAGATTGCATTTTTGAAATTTACTAGCTGTGACAATCAGGTTTTTAGTAGGGTGTATTCCAATTGCTGCTGTAGCTGTTCATTTGAACTTGAAATCATCAAAATTAGTCAATCATCTCATAAGGTGTATAGCAATACCATAGTGAATTTTCAAGAGTCTATGACAATGTTAAATGCCTGTACAAAAATGTCTGGAAACCTATTGAAGGTACCACGTACAATACCACATCTCTAAATAAATTGCAATATTAAGAAAGAAGAAGATGAAAATATACAAAAGGACGAATTCAACATAGGCCAACTCGGGCTCACCACAGGTGGGTGGTATTGAACTGTTTTTCTGTTCCTAGGAAGGGTTCTCATACGGTAATACCTGTTTGAAGGGCCCAGTTCATAGCTTGGTGCCTGAGGTGCCTTAATATGGGAAATACCGACAGGTCCAAGCATTTTTCTATTTAGGCACTCATGAGTCTCGATTTGTGTCTAGTTTCTTACAAAACAATGACCATGTGTCATATTATGGCTTGTTGTGGAGTCAGTTATATACGATAAAATAACGAGCATGATGAGCAATACCGTTAGGATAATACATTTATATCCATCCTGTTAAGAGCATTGATATGAATCAAAGACTCCAAAATAATTTTTAACAGGATGGAAGTAGATTTATTATCCTAATGTGACCGAATATTATTTTTTTTCTTGAAATAATATTATTTGCTCTTTGAAGTTATAAACATTGAGCTCTTTAACAGGAAAATTTAAATATTCGAAATTTGAATAATTTCTTTATCCTGACGGCGTTGTTCCCTACTCCGGATTTACTCGATTGAAGAAGACCTTATATATATATATATATATATATATATATATATATATATATATACTGAAATACGCCATTTGCTTCTAAGTAATGTTTGAATACATTATCTTGAAAGCCATTCCTACTTAGTTCGATCCACACATGTTATCTCTTTAAAATGATTTATGGAATTTTGGGGGTAATGAATAAGAAACCGAGGTATTTTCGTATTTCTTTTTAAATTCTTCTAAAACAACTAAATGATTCGTCTCAACCGATTGTGTCGAGAGAACAGAACTCGTCTTAACCGATAATCAATGGATCAATTTTTTTTAACGAAAAGCGAACGTAGCAAATATATATTAAGAGTGAAAGGGACATTAAGTAATCTATTAACATTAAAACATTTGATTTCACGAGAGAGAGAGAGAGAGAGAGAGAGAGAGAGAGAGAGAGAGAGAAAATGTCTATGTATATGTTAATATGTGTGTATGTAGATATATATATTGAGATAGTTTATAGCGTGCAGCTGTTTGCACGAGGTACTCAAAGCGCCAAACACTGGCTAATCAATTCGTTCTTTAAATAATGGAAGCGTAAGAATTTCGCCCCCATCACTGGTGACTGATCAAACTATTCCAATTGCCCTCCCCACCTGATAATCAGTAAATACCAGTGGTGTTATATAAAAAAATATTCGTCGACCACGTAGAGTTGGTTGAGTGATTTATTTTAACGGCATGTCAACCAGTCCAGGGATATTTATGTTTATTGGTTAGTTTGGTTTTGTTGTGTTTTATTAGCCGTTTTGGATTATTTAATACTAACTCCTGTTTAAACACACACACATACACACAATCGGCTGCCGCTCGCATGATGCAAAGCTTTTCGAACGAATTGAGCACTCTGGTGTCTGGTAAGGTATAAAATGTAAACAAACGAACGCTGATGCTGCTGTTGCTACATAATACCTTATAATTCCTTAGCCAACGTGGTACGCTTGTTGGCCGAGCGGTCTGATACTAAGTCTAACGTAAAGTTGGGCGAGTTTCGATCCCAGCCTTCAAGAGTCCTACGTGTCTCGCCATTCTGAAGAGTTGTGATATAACGAAACAGTCTGTCTGTGGATGACAATATATATATATATGATTTGCAAACCAACATTCCGTTGGTAATATCATTTTAAAACTCTCCAGAACTCTTTTGCCGGACCATACATAGTTAAATGGTTTTAAGTATTGTTACCCAACACTAATAATTCTAAGCAATATTAATCATTTGTTTGTGCTCAGTTAAATGGTTTTATGTACTGTTATCCAACACTTATAATTCGATCTAATATCAGTTATTTGTTTGCACACTGTTAAATGGTTTCAATTATAGTAAATCATAGAATAGTCACATTTGACCCTAAGATTAGATTCTAACAAGTACTACCATTCTAGGAGTAATTGCAATGAAGGGGTACTCCACATTCCACAAAGCTTCTAGACTGGCTATTTAAAATCAGATAGTTTAATGTCATCCTATTTACCAACCCCTCCGCTCGGGCAGGATATGACACAAGGTCAATTTTTAAGCGGAGTTTAACAGGTTTGAATTCAGAGTTTTCCTTCTCCTAGATTAGTTGCCTCACCAAGGCTGAAGAACCTAGTCTGTCCTACTATTTACCCATAGCTGGAGGGAGAATGATTGGATTCATACCTTTCCCAAGGGTATTAGTGCTATGTGAAATGCAATCTGTCTCGTCCAGGATTTGAACTCGAGTCGCTGTGTCCATTTCCTACGACGATAACCAGTACACCACAGGCACCTCCACAAACACCACGGGCACCTTCACAATAGTTTAATGTCATACCCAAGACACTTGTTGGGAGGGGGGATTTTGCCGAAGTGCAATCGCTGTATTTAACGGCACCCACCGACTGAGCTGCCTATAGTTTAGATAATTGCATTCATTGATAAGTTCATATTTATATATTTTTGTGTAATTGTTTCTTAAGAGTTTTTTTTTTTCGCACGGTCTAGTAAAATATTTATCCTCTTTAAATAGATCTATTTGACCCATTGATGGGACCTAACAATGTGATTCAAGTAATTCCCTGATAGGTCACAGTGGACCTGGGAGTAATGTCAAACAAGGGATACTCTATATTCTTTAGATTTCAAGAAGTAGAGTCTTTATATAAGATGCAGTCTTGTGTCAAATACAGGTAAACACTATTTTTTGGAGCAGGAGTGGTTCCTACCTTTCTGCTGGAGGATACATTCAGTATATTTATTCTAAGCTCCCCCCGACGTGTTGTAGGTTGCAAACGGTTGAATATTTTAATTCGGAAATCCGGCAGACGAAAGGAACGCTATTTCCCCATCAGTCGCCGTTAGATTCCATTCTAAGAACCATCATTTATAACTTTAAGGATTTCTTTAAGATTTTCATTGAAAGTAAGTCATCGGAATCAGTTTTTGGATGGAAGGATAAAGTTGCTTTTTTTTCTTCGACAAAAATTTGTTTCGTAAGTATGCTGCCGATCAAACATTGCAATAAACCAAGTATTACCAGACCTCTTTTATATGTACTTTCTCACTCTCTCCCTACATATCTGCGTGCAATCCTCAACAAGTCCTGGCGGCAACACCCAACAAGACACCAACTGTACGGCCACCTGCCCCCTATCACGAAAACTATTCAAGTTAGGCGAACCAGACATGCAGGACATTGCTGGAGAAGCAGAGATGAACTCATAAGAGATGTACTCTTATGGATCCCCACACACGGCCGCGCAAAAGCAGGACGACCAGCACGAACGTACATTCAGCAGCTATGTGAGGATACAGGTTGTTGTCCTGAAGACCTGCCTAGGGCGATGAACGATAGGGAGGAGTGGCGAAAGAGGGTCAGGGATATCCGTGCTGCCAGCACGATATGATGATGATGATGATATATATTGTCATCCACAGACAGACTTTCGTTTTATATCAACTCTTCAGCAAGACACACCAGATATTTCATACAGGATATCTTACCGCTGAGCTGTCGTCATTCCCAGCAAAGCGAAGGAATTTTTAGGTATATATTCCCATATACGCTATCCGCTACTGTACTGCTCAATTCATCAGAAGAGCTTTGCATTTATGCGTACGTGGTAGCCGGCAATTCCTCATTCAAGTACTCAACCTACTGGTGGAGAAGCAGATATATTGTCCTCCACAGACAGACTGTTTCATTGTATCAGTTTACGTCAGTCGGATATCTTACCACTGAGTTATCGCCATTCCCAGCATAAGCGAGGGAATTTTTTTACGTATATATTCACATATACGCTATTGCTACCGAGTATTAAAAGTACAAACAGCAACAAACAACAAATCATGTAGAATTACATAGATTTCTTTTATTTTGATTTCCCTGGCTGCTTATAACTGATTATGTCGAGAAAGTTTCCTTACTTAAAAGGACTTTTTAAGCTGAAATTCAAAAAATCGATGAAAAAAAACAACATTCAATTAAATTCTCACGGATGATTTTCTTGAATTGTTCAAATAAAAAAAATGATTTTGTTTTTTGAATGTTTTGAATGTTCATGAAAACTTTAAATAGACCCATTTGTGGGGTTTAGAATATGCACTGTACCCTGCAAAGGATCATTTCCACCCCAGAAAAAACAAGGGATCATGAGTATGATACAAAATTGTACTTGATGGTGAAGCACTTGTTGAGATTATAACTCTTGTCAGACCTTGATAGAATTGCTGATAGTTGTGATAGTCGAATCAGCGTTATCTGCTTCGTATAACACATTTGAATAAGGGTCCGGTTATCTGCCCCTTATTTTTGTTCTATCTCTGTTAAACAGAAAGAACACTGCGCATGTTTTAAGAAGTCGTCCACGTGTTTTTACCTTGTTGATTGAGTTAAAGTATCTTGCCTGAAATACATGAAGATGAACACCTGCATTTAAAAAAGCTATGTCTTATGTCTATGTGGAATAAGGTTCGTGAATTCCCAACAACACAAACTCTAGAGATCTGGGGAATGGAGAGTACCGTTACTCTTGGATTTACTCTGACCCGGTGTGGTAGTTCCTCATTTTGGTCCCGTTTAAGAGTCAAATAGATTAGTTAGCAAATTATTTGTATTAGATAGAAATATTCGTTATCTAAATTTCTGAGACGAGGCTTGGTGATTTTTATCATTAAGGGTTTTCGGACTATTGTCTTCGTCTTTATTATTATTTCCACAACGTTTTGGCCGATATGTCCTCCGGCTTTCTTCAGGTGTTTGTCGAACTCGGGAACCTTCACGGAACTTCGAACTACGTCCTTTATTGAATCCACAGGGGTCGCCTGTTCTGATTGCGTTAGCCATAACCGGGTGCAAGTGTTAAGTATTCCTGTATTGTTACTCACCTGCAGTCAGGATTGATCCTGCCACCTCCAGATGATTGTCTCCAAAGAAGCTTAGGGAACCAACGTCTATAACCGTTACGCCATGCGTCCGATAGTCCGAAAGCCCTTAATGAATGATAGGAATAGTTTATATCTCTTAAACGCGTGCGTCGAACTTAATAATTACTCTGTCTGCTGGGGCTGTAGAATACATCGTCTGCTTTTCGGCAGAGGGGGTAGGACCCCACACACGCAAGTGTTATGGATATGACACTAAACAATCTGATGATGACGTTCCAGTTATGCTAGAACTTTGGGAAATGCGAAGTAACTTTTCACTGCCATTGCTCCCAGTTTCACTCTGGCCTCCAGATAGCGTCCAGGATAGGGTCCTATCTATGGGTCAAATAGGTGGGTCCAGGATAGGGTCCTATCTATGGGTCAAATAGATGGGTCCAGGATAGGGTCCTATCTATGGGTCAAATAGAACTAAACTGTGTACTTATGCCAAACTGAATTTGTTCAGATGAGATTGTTTTCACATTGACACTGCTTAATTATGCTAAATTGAATTGTTTGAAATAGAACTGTTTTTGACATTGGAACTATGTACTTATGTTAAACTGAATGGGTTGATATAGAACTGATTTGACATTAAATATGCGTTCTTATGCTAAATCGAATTGTTAGATATGGATTTGTATGCTGAGCTGAATTGCTTGAAATAGAACTATTTTGGACATTGAAATTGTGTACTTATGCTAAAATGAATTGTTTGAAATAAAACTGTTTTGACATTTAACTGAGTGTAAACAAAAACTATACTTATAATAAACTGAATTGTATGTAATAGAACTGTTTATATTTTTTAAAATTGATTTGGAATCAAATAAACAACAATGGTTGATATGCCATAACATCAAACCAAACTTAATAAACGTCACAAAAAATTAGTAATCAATTGGACCGTGCGAAAAAAGGTTGACACTCTGACATGCCGTTATTATCAACCATTGAATGAATCAATAATCTCCGGAAATCAGCAAATCCATCAATATTTTAGTGTACATTCGTACCAAGAACACATAAACACGTGTATGCAGAATGAAATCAAGTGAATAGAGTATTTTGGACTCAGTGAGTAAGTGTAAATCAGGGACGAGGCTGTTTGCGTTTTTTTTTTTTTTGCACGTTAATGCTCTTCAGAGAGTCATGAAGCTTACTCTTCTTTATTCCATTCATGGGTAGATACAGGGTGACCCCCACCAAAAAAACAAAAAACAAAACAAAAAAAAAAAAAAAAAAAAAAAAAACAGAACCCATAATTTTTTTTTATTACTTCTACAAAAATAAAGCAAAATAATTCTACTTCTTTTCCTTGGTAGACCAGGACATGTTGGTGAATACTAGGGTCCCAATTTTTTTCATGCACAGAATCTACTTCATATCCCGAAAAAAAGAAACGGCTAGAATTAAATTTATAAATTTCAGTCAAAAATATATAGGTTCTGTTTTTTTTGGGGGGGGTCACCCTGACTGTTTTTTTTTTAGCCTTGTTTCGGCATTTTATCCAAAAAGTGCAAAGGATATACATACGTACACAAAACACACACACACACACACACACACACACACACACACACACACACACACACACAGAGAGATACAAACACACACACTTATTAGCCATACACATATCGGACGTACTCAAACGTGCAGGGATACACACACGTATACAAAACACGCACACATACATACATACATACATACATACGTATTGGACACCCAAAGATGCGTAAAAGAGACACACAGACACACACTATACGCATCAGACACACTAGAAAGCGCAAAATATGCACACACACACATACAGAACACACACACATGCATACATACTTATCACACACACACACACATATTACTCACACGTGTATTGGACACAGAAAAAAGCGCAAAGGATGCACACACACTTATATATAGAACACAGACACACAGAGACACAGACACACATACACTACACGTACACATTACTCACACGCGTATAGGACTTCCAAAAAGCGCAAAAGGTCCACACACATATACAGAACACGCCCCCCCCCACACATATCAAGCATACATTACTCGCAAACGTATTGGACACTCAAAAAAGCGAAAACGATACACACACGTCTATAGAACCCTGTACACATAAATTGAATATGAACTTCATATATAATTATATGAAGAATATATACGCATTTATAGAACAGTTACAGTATTATAGAATCTACACATAAACAAAGCATATATTTGAAGTAATGGTTTTCGTTGACGTAAATGGACACGGTGATCTGAGTTCAAATCTCTGTTTGCATTTAACATAACTCTAATACCTTTATGAAAGCTATGAATGCTACTATTCTCCTTTCAATTATGGTTAAATAGGCGGGCAAACTGAACTGTTTAACTTTGGTATGGCAACCAGGCTAGAAGGAAAACTCTAAATTAAAATATGTTAAACTTCACTTAAAAAATTAAAAACCTATTCGTGCGAAGGGATTGAGTGAATACACATGGAAAGAATACAAACATACATCATCATCATCATCATCATGTCCCTGACCTCTCTCGCCACCCGTCTCTATCGTCCATCGCACCCGGTAAGTCTTCAAGGCTACACCCTGTATCGGCACAGAGCTGTTGTATATAGCTTTTAGCTGGTCGTCGTGTCTTTGCTTGTCCGTGTGAAGGGGTCCACAGGAATATATCGCTTATGAGTACGTCCTTAATACTCCAGCCGTGTACAGCCTGTCTGGTTTGTCTAACGTTGATAGTTTTAGTGATAGAGGCCGTACAGCTGCCCTTTTATGGGTTTTACCGCAAGGACTTGTTCAATATTGCCATAGCATTCTTGTGTAATTGCCGTCAAGCTTTTTCTCCATACCTTTAGTTTGCGCCCACGTAGTGCATCCGTATAGCAGTATCGACACGACTGCGGCTTGGAAACTGACAGTAAAATAAAACGCAAACATACATTAAACTACTATAATATATATTTTACCAAATATGAAGATTGTATCACTTTTAATTGATTCTCAATCATGAACTGGGTATTTGCGATAAAAATCAGCTGAAATTAATATGAATGACAAGAAAAATACTTCTACTAATACTACTGCTAATAATCATAATAAAACTAAGCCACGTCTCTCAAGCACGGATAATAATCAAGTCTGATAGAGTCACGTTGTACTGCCAAGGAGAGATGTTTATTCCAAATCCAAACCAACGTAGGACTCAGATTATAGACTTGCGTGTCATGATCGCCAGGTGTTCCCTTGATAACCACGATAGGGGATACGCTCCGAATCCTGCGAATGCTGGTTGTTCTAATTTCAGGTGCACAAACATCCTAAGCAATTATTCAACTCAAAGACCCCCCAATGGAAAATAATGGTCTTGAGAAGAAAACAATCATATTTTTCACTGTTGTTTTAAGAGCAATCAATTACAAAGAAGTTATAGGAAAATGACGTGAGAAATTTGGACTAAATCCGCAAGATCTAATATAGGAAGCCAAAGACTGCCCAAGCTAGAATGAGTTTAAAATTTCGTAGAAGAACAAGACGAACAGGTTACTTACTATAGATAGATCAGCACATCTTCAAGGAGACCAAAACGTGGAGGGAAAATGCAGCCCCAGCGTAGATTGACTAAAAAAAGGCCCATGATATGGTCTTGTAAACTTGTATAATAGAATGTCTGAAAAGGTTATAAATAACTGACAAAGTCATAAACTTAATTGCGAAAGCCATGAAAACCGGAAGGTAGAATTAACAGCTGGAGGAAAAACTTTAGCAGAGGTGAAAATCCAGAGAAGCATCTTCCTGGCAAACCCTTCTTGATACCACTATTTGTAAGAGAAATGATACCACGCACTTCTATACTTAGGAAGTGCAATAGAGGCAACACATTTACAAAATCAACAAAAAAAAAAAGTTAGTTACCTAATGTACTTGGACGACATCAAGGTATTTACCAAAAAATAAAGACCAACAGTAGATTTTGATGCGAGCAAAAGGTTTATAGAGGGAGTATATAGAAATGCTTTCGTTAACCTCGTTTCGATGTCCTTTTCGGTTGATTCGACGCTGCTTCCTAGGTAAGTGAATTTGTCTACTAGTTTAAGAGGGGTTCCTTCTAGAGTGGAGATGTCCCCCGTTTGATTATAGCACATATATTCCGTTTTGTGTGCATTAACATAGAGGCCTATGGCTGCGGCTGCTCGTTCCAAACTATGCACTAGTGTTTCGGCTTGGTCGGGTGTATTTGCCAGTATCTCTATGTCATCGGCGTAGTCGGCATCGGTAATTGTTTTTGAGGGGTACCTTCTGCTTCTTTTCTTCGTCAGCTCGAAGCCATTCTCTCTGATTTTGTCAATCGATGTTCTAAGTACGTAGTCTAGACAAATGATGAAGAGGTACGGAGCCAGCGTGTCCCCTTGTAGTACTCCTGATACAATGTCGAAGTATTCTGTGTCTCCATCTGGTGATCGTACTTTTACTTTGGTGTTTCTATAGAGAATCGTTATTGCTGCTACGGTTTCTTTAGGTATGCCGTACGCTAGTAGGATTTGTCCCATCTTTCCTCTGTGAATGGAATCGAAGGCCTTGGTAAAGTCGACAAATAGTAATGTCGCTTGTAGGTTTTTTGCCCGTAAACCTTCAAGGATTCTACGGATGGTTAATATTTGTGAGGTCGTGGATCTATTTCTTCGGAAGCCATTTTGGTTTTTCCTAAGTATGTTGTCGATTTTGGGTTCTATGCGGTTTCATAGTAGGGCATTGAAGATTTTGGCTGCTATGGATGTAAGTGTTATGCCTCGGTAGTTTTTGGCTATTCCGAGGTTAGACTATCGATTATATGGAAATCAGACCTAACCGATAAAATGAAACGCAGTTTCTTCAAGGCAGTGGTCACATCGATACTGCTATATGGATGCACTACATGGACGCTAACAAAACGGCTAGAGAAGAAGCTAGACGGCAATTACACAAGAATGCTGCGTGCAATCTTGAACAAGTCCTGGCGGCAACACCCCACAAGACACCAACTGTACGGCCACCTGCCTCCTATCACGAAAACTATTCAAGTTAGACGACCCAGACATGCAGGACACTGCTGGAGAAGCAGGGACGAACACATAAGAGATGTACTCTTATGGACCCCCACACATGGCCGAGCAAAAGCAGGACGACCAGCACGAACATACATTCAGCAGTTATGGGAGGATACGGGATGTTGTCCTGAAGACCTGTCAAGGGCGATGAACGATAGGGGGAGTGGTGAGAGAGGGTCAGGGATATCTGTGCTACCAGCGCGACATGATGATGATGATGATATAGAAATAGCAGAAGGAAAAGAATTATGTGCTATACTTATAATCAAAACTGTGAAAATATATGCATGCAAGATTAAAAAAAAAAACTTTCCTCGTCTTCTTCTTCTTCTTCTTCTTCTTCTTCTTCTTCTTCTTCTTCTTCTTCTTCTTCTTCTTCTTCTTCTTCTTTCAGTCACCGTTTTGCTTCGTTTCTTTAGACTCCTCACTCCCTCGTTTTCTAATTTTTTTTCCCTCTTTCTTTCTTCGCTTCGTCCGTTCGTCTGTCTGTCTGTCTGTCTTGCTACTTGGACATCCGAGATCTGTCGAAGTTCACTACCTACTCGGCAACTGGTTTGTCCAAAGCCAACGCAACCGGGTACTTAGCAACATAATGCCAGAACCAATCAAAAGGCCAAATTAAATGAGAGTGTGGAAAAGAATAGATGCTCTCTTCCTCTTCCGCAAGTCGTCTGTTCCTGGATCTATTCCAGATCTCTCTCTTTCTCTATCTCTCTCTCTGACAGACGATGCACGGCGCGACCCTTGTTCTTTTACGGCCTGGGTTCGCTTGGTGGCTGCTATAATGACAAAGAACGGAAAGAATAGAATTGAAAAACAAGGAAAAAATCAGAAGGAACTACATGTACATGATAACTATAGAAGCGGACACCATCAAACAAGCGGAGATGAAAGAAAAAAAATAAAAGAGTTCTTCAGAAGAACGAGAAACCTTATGGAAACTAAGCTCTACGTAGAAATCTCATCAAAGGAATAAACACCTGGGCAGTTTGTTCTCTTTCTAAGGTACTCTGGACCTTTTTGGAAATCGGCAAGGGAAGAACTTCGACGAATGGATCAAGACAGGAAAATTCAGGATTATCCAAAAGGCGTTAGATCCGAGAGATAACAAAAACCCGACTGCATTGAGGACTACGTAGATACATCAATAAAAGAAGTAGAGGGCTACCAGAAGAGCAAAGAAACACTAATTACAGCTGCTAGTAACAGCATTGGCAAAATAAAAAGAGATAGAATAATAATAATGATTAAGAGAGGGTGTCCTCGTGGTGTAATGGTTAAAGCGTTAAACTGCAGAATCGTAGTAAGCGAGTTCGAACTCCAGTCGTGCTATTACGTTCACTTTCGGACAAATATCCTTGGAAAAGGTATAAACCACCTTAATAGTAACATTACTGTCTTCATAGAAGGGTGGCGACGGAAGTTGATATGACATTAAAAAAAAAAGAAACCAAACTGGAAACTAAGAAAAAATGTCTGAAGATTTCAACAAAAAAACAAGACGAAATTGCACACAAAAAAAAATCTGGACATAGCGACGAAAGGGAAACCTTTAGTGAGAAACCGAATCTTTTCTAATAACAATTAGATGTAACAGAATTGCGAGGGCGGGTTACACGGAGAAAGAGATGAAATGATTAAATTACATAGTAAGCGAATACGGGAAACCAGCACAGGAGTACAAGGCAGGATGGGAACCGTGGTCCACTATGAATTGTGCAAAAGAATGAAATTTGACAATACGACCACATACTCTAGGCACACACTAGAATCCTATCACATAACATGATGCATAAAGTTCTCTGGGAGTTTGAGATACGAGCAAATTGCCTTATTCTGACCAGAACTTGAGCTTATTAACAAAAAAATGTCGTCTAGTGGATTTTGCTATTCCAGTGAAACATAAATAAAAAAAAGGGAAAAGATACAGAAATACTTGGACAGAGGAAAAATGTGGAAATATTTTTGGACGAAATGAGAAAAACAACACATCAATTAAAATAAAGAATACAACTAGAGGAAATAAATATAGAGACAAAATAGGGCATTCCAAAACAGCGAAAGAAAATTCTACCTGCAAGTAGTGGAAGAATGCATGAAGACATACCAACAACTGGCTTGGTGAGGAAGGTGATCCACAGGGAATTGCGAAAAAAAAATTGAAATTTGACTATATGAACAAGTGGAAAATGCACAATCTGGAATCCATCCTGGAGAAAGAGACACACAAAAATCTCTTGGATTTTAAAATACAAACAGATCATATAATCTCGACTAGAAGACAAGACCTAGTGATAGACAACAATATGTGGACTTTGCCGTCCCGGCAGACCACAGAATAAAATCAAAAGAAAATGAAAAGATACCAAGACTTTGCAAGAGAACTAAAAAACACCAAGGTGACGGTGATACCAGTTGTGGTTCGTGCACTTGGAACAATCTTCAAAGTATTGGTAAAGGATCTTGAAAACTTGGAAATAAGAGGACAAGTGGAGACCATTTAAAGTACAGCATTATTAAGGTCAGCCAGAATACTGAGAAGAGTCCAGGAGACTTGCTATCACTCAAACTCCACTGAAAAACCATCAGCTAACATAAAATGATAATAACAATAATAATGACACTGCCTCATCCAATAAAAAATATAGATATTTACTGAGTATAATCTAACCATCATGATAAAATCGAACTCTAAGTGAGGACTGAACTCACTATTGTATTGTATGGAAAGCTGATAGAATCACCCCACCAGATATTCAAATCTCCATTAGTGCTGGTTGCTGCTCATGGCAAACACTGGCTGCTATCTTTAGAAATTCGGGTCAACTGAATTGAGAAAACCTTCCAAAACGTTTAGCTAAATAATTGATTTGGCTTGTGTTGCTTGAAGATAAAACCATTATCCCAGCCCATTTCTCCTTGTTCGATCTTTTTAAATAACTTTCTTGTAACACAGAAAACTCTTTTCTAAGAATCTGATTTTGAAACAACGGCCATCTTGTCTGCAAGCGAAATTCAAATCTACTTTGAGAGATCACTTACGACTCACAGATCTACACTTAAAGTTTTTTTTTTATATTTAGACCTCGGTAAATGAAGAAGGTTGATTGATTTTAACGGTTTGTCAACTCATTTAGGGATATTTTAAACCGGCCCATTGGCTTAGTGGGTAGAGTGTTTGCCAATGGTCCAGGAGACCTAGGTTCTATCCCAGGTCGCGTCATACCAAAGACTTTAAAAAAAGTACTTGATGCCTCCTTGCTTAACACTCAGCAATATAAAGTGCGTATCAAGGGTAAAGTGGAGCAACCCAGGGAAAAGAGTAGCGCCCTCTCCGACACTTCAGTGTAGTAGCTATTAAAAAGGGAGCCTTCTGGTCGCCCTTGACTACGGTCACCAACTTTACTTACTATTCCTTTTAATTGGCATATCAACTTGTCAAGGGTTATTTTTGGCTAAGACGTTTGGGAATCGCGTTCATTGCTCGTTCATATTTACGTTTTTTGTGTTGTTGTTCGATAGGATTTTTTGTATACGGTCTTAAATTTTTTTTGTTTGGTTTTATGACACATCAACCGTTGTAGGTTATTTAATGCCAAACGCATTTTACACAAATAAACAGTTTTATTTCAAATTTAAGTTTAGTATAAGTACAGTTTTTTGTTTACACACAGTTAAATGTGAAAACAGTTCTATTTCAAACAATTCGATTTAGCAAAAGTACACTGTTTAGTCCTATTTGACCCAGAGATAGGAGCCTTTCAAGCGCTACCACTCTGGGTCAGAGTGACAATGAAGTAGTCCTCTGCATTTCCCAAAACTCCATCACAACTGGAACCTCACCATCAGATTGTTTAGTGTCAAATCCAGGACAGGCGTTGGGGAAGTCTTACCTATCTGCAGAGATGCAGACGATGTATTCTGCAACACCAGCTGATTAGGTCACCAGTCATTTTTAAATATAAAAACAGTTCTATTTTAAACAATTCAGTTTAGCGTAAGACCACAGTTTATTTTTATTTGACTCATAGATAGGAGCATATCAGGTGCTCCCACTCCGGGCCACAGTGAACCTTGGAGCGATGGCAATAAAGGTTTATTCTGCGTTCCCCAAAGATCCTGCCTTACTGCAGCCTCACCATGAGATTGCTTGGTGTCTTCCAGGATACTCATTGGGGATGGAGTCTTAACCCTCTGCTGGGATGCAGTCGGTGTATTCTACGGCCCTAGCCGACTGGGCCAGCACACGATCTTTAAAAAAGATATTATTCAGCAATTTTATACATCTGGAAGGAGAAGGAAATTTATTAAATGTGAATGTGTCTGTTTGATTTAAGTTCTCTTGTTTTCAGAATAAACAATCGAATGCTCACTGACATTAGCTCATCGGACACTTTCAATTGTTATGACTTTGGAACAAACCAAAAGCCATTATTAGTAAGTATCATCATTTAGTTCTTTATTGATTAGATAATAACCTAAATAGATGGGTGTGTGTATTAAACAAAAGTTTTTGCCACAGGCAGGATATAACACTAGGTCAATTTTAAGTGGACTAAAGCTAGTTTGAATTTCGAGTCTGCTTTCCCCTAAACTGTTGGCCTACCCAGGCTAAAGAGCTCTATCTACCATTTACAGATCTATCAATAAGTTAATTGAATGTCACTCAGGTGGAAATTTCAGATTCTAGGCTTAGCCAATTAAGAAATTAATGAAATAGTTTTTCTCTGAAGTCTGCAAGGTGAAAAAATCACTATTTCTAGAGTGATGTAATTTTATTACTCCATCAAAAGATTTTTCATCTTGATAGACGAAATAAGGATTAGGGGAATGAAGGTGTAGCAAAGTTCTATCTATCTATCTATCTATCTATCTATCTATCTATCTATCTATCTCAGTCTATTCATATGTATGTATGTATGTATGTATGTATCTATCTATCTATCTATCTATCTATCTCAGTCTTTTCATATCTATCTATCAATCTATCTATCTATCTCAGTCTGTTCATTTGTATGTATGTATGTATGTATGTATGTTGCCACCAGTCACGTCAGAATAACTAAAAGAAAGCATTAAGGCTGAAACACAAACCTCCAGGCAAGCAAATTTTTTCCCTTCTAAATTTCTTTCCTCTTCAGATTGAAAATGAATTTCGAAATAGTCTAAGAAAATGGAAAACAAAAATGTTATGATGATAGCTTTTTACGGAAGAATTCCTTCATTGAAACTAGATCAGTGTCATTGGTAACGCTAGTGTCAAGTTGCTTTCTTTTTATGAAGATTCCTGTCTTTTCTCCCGTTTCAAATGGCAGCCATATTGGCATTAGTGACCTGAAAGTAGTTCTGTGCATGCACAGTAAGTATTTCAACATCTAAGAAAGAAGAATGATATTCATAAATAGGCTATATATCTTTACTTCCTCTGTTTTTTTTTCCGTCGTCGTTTGCAAGGAACTGACATTTCCAAAGGTCAGTCGATCTGCTAAAATCAGGTGCATACGTGCGTATATATACGCTTATTCACACAAACAGACGCACACAGAAAGGCAGACACATGCATACATAATCATCTTCTAGCATATGTATTCGCGTAACTACTACACAGTAACATACAATCTCCTATATATCTATCGTAGTCTGTTTGTATCTATCGCATGATCAATTGATTCTAATGGCATGCCAACCCGTGTGGGGTTATTTGATACTAGAGATGAGAGAGTTGAGTTCATTATACGTTTATATTTATAATTTTTGCATGGGTTCTCAAATTTGTTGCAAATGGTCATATGATATCAAGTAATCCTACCAAATAGAAATACTTTGCTAACAGATCTCTTTAACCGATAGATGATATCCTAACAGATGACCTAGAGAGAATTGTTGGTTGGTTGTTTGGCTTTTATGGCATATCAACCTTTGTAGGTTATTTAACGCCAAATCCGTTTTCATGAAAATAGTTCTATTTCAAACTATTCAGTTTAGGATAAGAACACGGTTTAAATGTAAGTACAGTTTACTTGTAAAAAGCATTTCCATTTCTAGCTATTCAGATAAGTCAAGCCGTTATTATTTAGGTAATTCAGTTTTGTATAAGTACAGATTTTGTTTACACTTAGTTAAATGTCAAAACAGTTCTATATTAAACAAATCAATTTTGTGTAAGTAGTTTCAATGTCAAAAAACAGTTCCATTTCAAATAATTCAGTTTAGAATAAGCACACAGTTCAAATGTAAGTACGGTTTAATTGTCAAAGACTTTCCATTTAAAGCTATTCGGTTTAGTCAAACAATTCAGTTTAGCATAAGTATGCCGTTAGTTCTATTTAACCCCTAAATAGGGTCCTCTCAGGTGCTACCACGACGGGCGAGAGTGGACCTGGGAACGATGGCAATAAAGGGGTACTCTGCATTCCCCAAAGCTCCAGCATTACTGGAACCACACCATTAGATTGTTTAGTGTCATATCCAGGACAGTCGTTGGGGGGCTCTTACCTCTCTTCAGAGAAGCAGTCGGTGAATTCTACTGCTTCAGCCGACTGAGCAATAGAGAGAATGGCAATGAAGGTCTGTTCCATACACCCTAGATTTCCAGGATTGAAGCCTCACTACCAGATGTAACTTGATATCATATCCAGAACACCCACCTTTTTGTGGGATGTCTTACTCCTCTGTTGGGAATGAATCTGCTTATTCTAAACCTCACAGACATGCCATAAATATCAATCTCTGTTTGTCCATAATCTATCTATCTATCTATCTATCTATCTATCTATCTATCTATCTATCTCATGATTTTCATATCTGTCAGGTGGCAATGAATGTAATATCCAATGTAATAGAGTACGTTATAAATAAAAAAAAATCTAACGCCTTTAGAAATATTTAATAATTAACATAACATCCATTGCTTCCTAGAACCTTATTCCACCTGTCAGAGTTTATAGATGCGATGTTTGAAAGATTCTTTAGCTGTTGATGCAAAATATGAGATCAGTTTATGTTTAACCTTTTCATTTGGTGTAAACCGGAGACAACCAAATGATTCTGTGATCCTGTAAACAAGTGAATATCAGAAAGATCAAAGTCGGGAAAATATGGAGGATGAATCAAATTTCTCCAAACGAGCTCTTTGAAGATATCTTTAATTAAATGAGCTGTGTGAGGCTAGACATTATCTTGACGGGGGATGACTCTCTTTCTGGTGACTGAGCTGTTTGAGGACAGGCATTATCGGTGGAGATGACTCTCGTTCTAGTTACTGAGCTGTGTGAGGCTAGACATTATCTTGACGGGGGATGACTCTCCTTCTGGTGACTGTGCTGTTTGAGGACAGGCATTATCGGTGGAGATGACTCTCGTTCTAGTTACTGAGCTGTGTGAGGCCAGGCATTATCTTGGTGAGGAGATAACTCTTTTTTGTGACTGAACTGTGTGAGGACGGGCATTATCTTGGTTGGGATGACTTTCTTCCCGGTGATTGAGCTGGGTGAGGCCAGGTATTATCTTGGAATGGGATGAATCTCTTTCTGGTGACTGAGCTGTGTGAGAACGGGAATTATCTTGACGGGGTATGAATCTCTTTCTGGTGACTGAGCTGTGTGAGAACGGGAATTATCTTGACGGGGGATGAATCTCTTTCTGGTGACTGAGCTGTGTGAGGACGAGCATTATCTTGACGCAGAAGACTATCTTTCTTGTGACCGAGCTGTGTGAGGAAGGGCATTATCCCTACGAGAATGACTCTTTCTGGTGACTGAGCTGTTTGAGGATGGGAATTATCTTGATTGGGTTGACTCTCTTTCTGGTAACTGAGCTGTTTGAGGACGGGCATTATCTTTACGGGGAAGACTTTTTCTGGTAATTAAGCTGTGTGACGACGGGCATTACTTTGGTTGAAGAATACTCCCTTTCTGGTGACTGAGAAGTGTCATTCTTTAGACTGAAATCCTTATTTCGAAAATGGGAATACCATCTTTTGTAACTTTAGTAAAACTGCGTATCACTCCAATAAGACCGCTAAAAAATACTGCTGCCTTACAATATATACAAAACTTTACGAAACACATAGAACAAAACATGTCCAATGTTTTCTTTTGTTATAACGAACACGGATGTGAAAATGTGAAAATTGTTAAAACGAACACGGATGTGAAAATGTGAAAATTGTTAAAACGAACACGGATGTGAAAATGAGAAAATTGTTAAAACGAACACGGATGTGAAAATGTGAAAATTGTTAAAACGAACACGGATGTGAAAATTGTTAAAACGAACACGGATGTGAAAATGTGAAAATTGTTAAAACGAACACGGATGTGAAAATTGTTAAAACGAACACGGATGTGAAAATGTGAAAATTGTTAAAACGAACACGGATGTGAAAATGTGAAAATTGTTAAAACGAACACGGATGTGAAAATGTGAAAATTGTTAAAACGAACACGGATGTGAAAATCGAAAGATTATCAACAATATTTTTATTATTCAGGAAGTAAAAGATAAAACATTAGTCATTGCATCATTCCTAAATGATAACAAGAGAAAATACTTTAAAACATGTTATCAATATCATTCATTTTGCTAATCGGGCAATGCACTCGTTCCAACTTGATATCTCTTCCTGTTTATATCTATCTCAATGCGTTTATATCTATTTATCTATCTAACTGGTATTGACTGTTTAATATTTGTCTATGCCATAAACTCCCGCGTAGACCTACAAAAGGTTGGGAAATCTAAATCTCTATAAATTCAAATGTTTAATTTCTGTTTTTTGGCTTTTGCACATTTCAAAGAGATGAGCAAAATTAGAACTTTAAACCTGTATGTACACAATGCAGATATACACATATATACGGTAATGAACATAAATACGGAAATGCTTACGAATGCAGAAATGGACTCAAATAGGGAAATGTACAGAAATACGGAAATGCACTCGAATGCAGAAATGCCCTCGAATGCAGAAATGCACTCAAATACGGAAATGCACACAGATATAAAAATACACATGAATTCAGAAATGCACTTAAATACGGATATGCACACAAATACAGAAATACTCACAAATATAGAAATGCACTCAAATAAGGAAATGCACATAAATACTGAAACGCACACAAATACGGAAATGCACAAAAATTACGGAGATGCACACAAATATAGAAATGCACACAAATACGGAAATGCACATAAATACAGAAATGCACACAAATACAGAAATGCACACAAATATAGAAATGCACTCAAATACGGAAATGCACACAAATACAGAAATGCACACAAATATAGAAATGCACTCAAATACGGAAATGCACATAAATACAGAAATGCACACAAATACGGAAATGCACAGAAATACAGAAATGCACACAAATATAGAAATGCACTCAAATACGGAAATGCACATAAATACAGAAATGCACACAAATACGGAAATGCACACAAATACAGAAATGCACACAAATATAGAAATGCACTCAAATAAGGAAATGCACATAAATACAGAAACGCACACAAATACAGAAATGCACACAAATATAGAAATGCACTTAAATAAGGAAATGCACATAAATACAGAAATGCACACAAATACGGAAATGCACACAAATACAGAAATGCACACAAATATAGAAATGCACTCAAATACGGAAATACACACGGATTCAGAAATGCACTCAAGTACGGAAATGCACACTGAGATGGATAAACATTGTTTGTCACTTTCTTTTCGACTCGAACCGATTGAGTTGAATTCGACCTTCTTTTCTCGTTTTCCTTCCTGCCTGAATCTTAATACAAAACCAAAATAAAAAATCCATTACGGCAATGTTTTCTTATGCAGGATTTTTTTCCTCTTTTGTAGCCGAAATAATCAAAGGCCAAGTAAAATCAATTTCTGGAATTTTTTCAAGCTACGATCGAAATTGTTTATCTGTCGTTTTTTATACGCCTTAAATACGTAAATATTTATAATCAACTTTTCATTTTTCCAAGAAAGAAATTGAATATTCCCTCTATCACACATTTCCTTCCCCACCCCGACAAGGCGTGTGATATTTGAAATTGCATTTTGCCGCCCTCCTTTTCATTTCTATCGTAATTATTCAGGATTTCTCTTTAATAAAAGCATAACTAAAACGCTTCTTTTTTTATTTAGAAAATCCAATTCTTCAATTTTGGTTTAATGGTATATCGCTCTTTCAAGGGTTATTCTATGCGAAAAACAGTAGTGGGACTATTTAGCCAATTGTAGCGGGGGATAAGAGGATACATACATACATACATATGAAGGGATTCTGATAGATAGATAGATAGATAGATACGAGGTGCATACGATAAGTTTCCAGACATTTTTCGTATGGGCACTTTTATTGATAGTACACACATGAAACTCTAGTCCCCTTCGAAGTAATCTCCTCCGGCTGCATTGCACTTTGTTGTACCGTTCCAACAACTTCTGGAAGGACCCATGGAAGTCCTCTTGTGTGAGCGGGTCAATCACCTTCGTCACAGCCTCTTTCATCTCCTCAATGGTCTCATAACCACAGCCTCTGAGCTTAGGGAAATAACAAATGTCACAGGGAGCAAGGTCGGGACGATAGGGAGGGTGAAGAACTGTCTTGATGCTCATCTTGGTCAAATAGTCTGTGATAAGGATGGAGTTGTAGACTGGTGTATTGTCCTGGTGGAAATGCCACTGATCCGATTTGAAGTGTGCTGGCATCTTCCGACGGAATCTCATCCTGAACTCCCTTAAAACCTCAACATAGTGACACTAACCCTAACTGTAACCCTAACCCTTTGGCCGATCAACTCTGGTGTATTGACTTCCTGACTCCTCCAACACCTCTCATCATTCATCACAGACTCCCTGCCTTCCTTAGATCTCTTATGCCACTCAAAAACTGATTCTCGATTCATGCAAGATGGTTGAAAATCAGTCTGAAGCATTCCATACGTTTCTCTGGCATTTTTTTCAAGTTTAAAACAGAATTTTATTGCATATCGTTCTTCTAATGTATCAGATTGCATTTTTAAAATTCACCTGCTGTGACAATCAGGCTTTAGTAGGCTGTATTCCAATTGCTGCTGTAGGTGTTGATTTGAACGTGAAATCATAAAAAATGATCATCGAATAAGATGTATAGCAATAACATACTGAATTTTCAAGAGTGTACGACAATTTTAAATGCATATACGAAAAAAGTCTGGAAACTTATTGTATGCACCTCGTACATACATACTTACATACATACATACATATGAAGGGATTCTGATTGATAGATAGATTGATGGCTGTCCTCTCGGTTTCGAGCGTGACCACCTCCTTTATCTCATAGCTAGCTTGCTAGCTAGATAGATAGATACATGGCAATTGCTTCGTCTTAACAGACGACAGCCATCTCAATGATCATCACCACCCTCACCACAGTTGCTGGGTGAATGGTCAGTGACACCCATACCACGTCCGTGGGCCACAGGTCTTTGGGAAGTGGTTAGATCAGAATGATCCAGAACCATTGAGATATCTGTACTTCGATGGATTTAAGTGGCACAAGCTTGTACAACACCAATACCACTCACTGAATCCTTGCAAATATAACCCAATGACAAGCAAAAGCAAGATGATTGGTAAAGGTTTTAGATCAGAGGTTCCGTCGCCTAGATGGATGACACACCAGTAACTCAAGGGCCCATCTCACCTAGTGGTTTAAATGCGCCTCCAAATACCAGCCACATATACACAGTTGCATACACACACATACACAAATACATACACACAGACATACATACAGACATACATACATACATACATAGTTGCGTGTGTATATACATACACACTCATGCATACACACAAATACATATATACAGACAGACATGCTATACAGACAGACAGACAGAACAATGCACAAACATACCTACATACATACACGCTGACATACTCATAGACATACACTAACATACACATACATACATACATACATACACCTATATGGTAATTGCTTCGTCTTAACAGACGACAGCCATCTCAATGATCATCACCACCCTCACCGCAGTTGCTGGAATTCGAGCTAATCAGCAAGGATGTTACAGTCCAGCAAATTAGCCCCAAAATAATAGGGACACCCTACTGTTGTTATAGTGTTAAGTATTATTCAAGCAGTAAGAATAGAATTATATATATATATATATATATATATATATATGTAGATAGATAGATAGATAGATAGATACATAGAGAGAAAGAAATGAATACATTGGTATAAATAGAGAGTTTGGTTTGGTTTTATGGCATATCAACCATGGTAGATTATTTAATGCTAAATCCATTTTTATACGCAAACAGTTCTATTTCAAACAATTCGGTTTAACATAAGTATACAGTTTAGTTCTATTTGACCCAAAGATAGGACTCTATCAGTCCCACTAGAGAGGACTTGGCACAAGGTCAATGAGCCGAAGGTCGATAATAGTGAAAATTTAGGGGTGGGGAAGGTCGGACACGAGCCGAGACTCGAGCCCTGTTGGTCTATGTTCACTTAGTTTAATAAAGGGGTCCTCTGCATTCCCAAAAGTTCCCCCCTGCAGAGATGAAGTGGTTGTATTATGCAGTCCGACCAAGCCCTCGTTGAGGGAGTCTTACCCCCCTTTTAGAAATGCAGTCGGTGTATTCTGCAACCCCAGCCGACTTGGGCTTCATTGAGGATCTTTTAATCTCTGAGGCCCCAGACTAGGCCAAGTTCGGTTTGGTTTGGTTTGGTTTCTTTGTTTAATGGCATATCAAACTTCACGGGTTATTTCATACTAAATGAATTCATGTACAAAAACACCAGTGAACTGTTTAACAGAGTTCCTGAAGGATAAAGCGTTTCATGCCTTTCCCGTTAGTATTAATCAGAAAGTGAATGTTATAACGTGACTGGAGTTCGAACTTGCAAACTACGATTTTATAATCAAGCACGTTACCTACGACGCTACACAAAATTATTCACATTCTGTTCGATTTGTGACACCATTTGGTTTCTCATCCTGTATTTGTTTTATTATTCTGCTACAAGCAAGACCATGATCTTAATCCAGCTTAATCTATCTTAATCCATCTTAATCTATTACATTATAATCTCAACCAAACTCCTACCCTCCCTCTTTGTAAAAGTTTAGTATTCTCGTACAAAGCCAAAAGATCATTTGGTATTTTTTTTATTCAAAATCTTTATTTTGTTGCGATCAAATGATCTTCATACATTTTGATTTTCGATTTGTAGATCAAAATTTTTTTTCCAATTAAATCAACATTATAGCATGACTGGAGTTCGAACTCACTTTCTATGGTGCCGCTGACAAGCACGTTAGCCGAAACGCTATGAAGACATTTATAGTATGACGTGATAAGATTTTATTAGCAGATTGAGATTGATAGATAGAAACAAAATGAGATAAGTATGAAAAGAATGACTGACACACACACACACACACATACATACATAGATAGATCGATAGCTTGATAGATAGATATGAAAAGAATGAGGTAGATAGATAGATAGATTGATAGATATAGGCAAAATGAGATTCATATATATATATATATATGTATATGTATATATATATATATATTGATAGATAAGGAACATAATGAGAAAGATAGATTGTTAGATGAGAAGGGGTGCTCATGGTGTAATGATTATCGTCGCAGGAAATGGACACGGCGATACAAGTTCAAATCCTGGACGAGACTGATTGCATTTCACATGGCACTAATACCTTTGAGAAATGTATGAATCCGATTATTCTCCCTCCAGCTATGGGTAAATAGTAGGACAGACTGAGTTCTTCAGCCTTGGTGTGACAATTAGTCTAGGAGAAGGAAACCTCTGACTTTAAACCTGTTAAACTCGGCTTAAAAATTGACCTTGTGTCATATCCTGCCCGAGCGGAGGGTTGGTAAATATGGATACGAAGAGAATGAAATAGATAATTCAGGCAACGTTCTTATTCTCAAATGAAAGAGATAAATTGTTCGATAGGAAGAGAATGAGGTAGATACTCCAGGCAACATTCCTATTCTAACACATCACATCTGAAAATTTTCAACCAAAGGTTTGTGTAAATTTGCCGTTTAAAAAGCAGCTGCAATTATTTTTTGAGTTTTAGCGCAACGGTTATTTTTGTAAGAAAGATAGAATCGATGAATTGTTTTCAAAATAGAACTGATCGATGTAAGACTATTTTGTTAAGGCCATCACTGCTGTGCCCGTGCGTCGAAGTCCACAAGAGTACGTCGCTTATGAGTTCCTTCTTGGTTCTGCAACTGTGGCTGGAATGCCTTGGTCACCTTACTTCAAACGGTTTATGAGATGAGAGGAAAGTAGCCGTACAGCGGTTATTTTGTAGGATACTACTTTCAAAACAGCATGCAGCATTCTTATCTTGCTCCAACCTAGCTCTCTCTCCGAGAGCTTTGTTCAAGACCTGGTGGTACAGCCTTACAATTGTACTGACACGGCTACATTTTGGAAAAATTACCGTTTTGTTTTATCAGGGAGATCAGGTTTCCATCTGTTCGATAAGCTTTCGATAGCAGTCCATATCTTTTCTATGTGTATGTTGACATGACATTCAATAGATGAGATATTGCTAGCGAGGTATGTGAAATGATAATTCGTGTAATAATGACAAATAACTCTTCACAGACGATTTAAAATAGCTCTTGTATAAACGATAATATATGAGAATTGTTTTGGTACATTCGATTTCGGAGAGAGAGAGAGTGGGAGATAGAGGAAGGGAAAGGGAGAGAGTGAGAGGAAGAGAGAAGGAAGGAGACATTGAGAGAGAGAGAGGGAGAGAGGAAGGGAAAGGGAGAGAGAGGAAGAGAGAAAGAGGGAGGTATGGAGAGAGAGAGAGGGAGATAGAGAAAGGAAAAGGGAAAGGGAGAGAGAGAGAGGAAGAGAGAAGGAGGGAGGTAGGGAGAGAGAACAAGGGAGATAGAGGAAGGGAAAGGGAGAGAGAGAGAGGAAGAGAGAAGGAGGGAGGTACGGAGAGAGAGTGGGAGTGGGAGATAGAGGAAGGGAAAAGGGAGAGAGAGAGAGAGAGAGAAGTGGGACCAGAGAGGAAGAGATGAGAGAGAAAGGGAAGAGATAACGTGAGAAAAAAACCCATAAGAAATAGAGAACTGGAAGGAGAAGGAAAAAAAGAGAAAAAGTGGAGAGGATAAGAGGGGGATGGATAAAGGGGGAGAGAGAGGAGAGGAGTGAGAGAGAGAGACAGGGAAAGAAGAAGAAGGACAGCAGACAGATAAGTGAAAGAGAAGGAGAAAGAGAGCATTGAGAAGAAAGAGAGGAATGAAAAGAAAGAGGGAGAGAAACAGAGTGAGAAAAATAGGGAGAAAGAAGTAAGAGAAATAGAGAGAGAGAGAGAGAACAAAGAAAGAGAGACAGGGGAAGGAAAGAGAGAAAAAAGAGAGGAGAAAGGGGAGAGTGATAAAGGTATAGAAAGATAGGGAAAAAAAGGTCGATATATGTAAAAAGAGAGAGAGAGAGAGAGAGAGAGAAGGGCAGAAAAAGAGAGAGAGACAGACAGACAGACAGATGAACAAACAGAGAAAGAGATAGGGAGATAGAAGAGGAACAACTGAGATAGAGAAAATGAGAGAGAGAGAGAGAGAGAGAGAGAGAGAGAGAAGGACAGAGAAAGGGAGACCGACAGACAGACAGATGAACAAACAGAGAAAGAGATGGGGAAATAGAAGCGGAACAACTGAGAGAGAGAAAATGAGAGAGAGAGAGAGAGAGAGAGAGAGAGAGAGAAGAAGAAAAAGAGAAAGAGAGAGAAAGGCGAAAGGGAATGAGAAAACTGAGCTTTGAAAAGAAACAGAGGAGGGAAAAGAAAGAGAGTGAGAAAATGAAGTTAGGGAGAGAGACAAAATAACGAAAGAAAGAAAAGAGAAAGAAAGAGATAAAAGAGAGAGGAGGAAGAGAAGAGTTATAAATAGGAAGAAAGACTGGGAAAATGCCTGAGAAAGAGAGATAGAGAGAGTGCGTGAGAGAGAGAAAGAGAGAAAGAAAGAAAGTAAAAGAAAGAAAAAAAAAAAAAGAGTTTGTAAAAAGTTAAAAGCTGACTGAATTAGATTGAATATGATTGACACATGTCCGGTGTTTGAAGGACATTTTGGTCCAATGCCGAGAGATTTCTATCTTCGATGTCTTTTTGCTATTTGCGAGCAATTTTATTATTATTATTATTATTATTATTGTTAGTGTGAGTTTTTCAAATCAGTTTTAGCTGATGGTTTTTAATTGGCGTTTGAGTGACAGCAAGTCTCCTCAAGTCTCCAGGACTCTTCTTAGTATTCTGTTCTTTCTCAATGATGCTGTAGTTTGGATGGGTTCCACTCGTCCTCCAACTTCCAAGTCCTCCAGTCCCTTTAATAATCCTTTAGTTATTGTACTAAAAGAACCAATCACGATTGGCATAACTGTCACCTTCATGTTCCATAGTTTTTTTAAATTCTCTAGCAAGGTCCAGGTACTCATCTTTCTTTTCTTATTCTTTCAGTTTTATTCTGGAGTCAGCCGGGACAGCAAAGTCGACAATTCTGCAAAGTCTCTTTTTTTTGTTGATTATTATTAAGTCTGGTCTTCTGGCCAAGATTACGTGATCCGTTTGTATGTCATAGGCCCATAGGGGTCTATGTGAGTAATTTTCTAGGACAGATGCTGGGTTGTGCATATACCCTTTCAATTTCTTGTACATCTCCCAGTGGATCACCTTGCCCACCCAGTCGCGTCTAGATATTATCTGAATATTTGACTTTTGCAAATTTCTTCCGTCTTAAAAATGAAGAGTTTGGCTTTTCTTTAAAATAAAGGAAGCAAAATGATTTTGGTATCCACAATGCTAGTTTAAAGTTTGGAATGATCTTAGAACTGATATCTGTTTAAGAACACACACGCACACACATAAGCACTTACATACATACACACATATATTCATATAAATCTGGCAAAGATCTTTTTAGAGCCACCGAATTGTCTTACAGTAAGACGAGATAGAACGATGCGGTAAAAAACAAGCTGTGCATTCAAGAAACGCTTCGAAACCAATTTCATAGAAATCTTTTAGTTTGGTTTATTTTACGGCTTATCAACTCACTGTGAGTTATTTAATGCCGAATTTTGATTCATTTGTAAGTGTTTCCTCTCTGGAACTGGTACACAAATTCACCTACCTAGGAAGCAGTGTCTCATCAACTGAAAAAGACATCGATACGCGGCTAACGAAGGCGTGGACAGCTATCAATAGGCTATCGAAATCAAACATGACCGATAAAATGAAACGCAGTTTCTTCCAGGTAGCGGTCTTATCGATACTGCTGTATGGATGTACTACTTGGACGCTAACTAAACGGCTGAAGAAGAAGCTAGACGGCAATTACACAAGAATGTTGCGAGCAATATTGAATTAGTCCTGGCGGCAACACCCCACAAGGGACTAACTATACGGTCACCTGCCTCCCATCACGAAAACTATCAAAGTCAGACAAACCAGACATGCAGGACACTGCTGGAGAAGCAGGAACGAGCTCATAAGTGATGTACTCCTATGGACCCCCACATAGGGCCGAGCAAAAGCAGGACGACCAGCTCGAACATACATACAGCAGCTATGTGAGGATACAGGATATAGCCCTGAAGACCTGCCAGAGGCGATGAACGATAGGGAAAAGTGGCGAGAGAGGGTCAGGGATATCCGTGCTAGCGGCACGACATGATAATGATGATGATGATGTAAGTGTTTAATAGTGGCGACATTTCCACGGTAGTTCTCTGAAATTAGTAGACAAGTTCACCTATCTTGGAAGCATTGTCTTATCGACCGAGACTGACATTGACATGCGACTAACAAAGGCATGGACAGCTATCAATAGACATTCGGTCATATGGAAGTCAGACATGACCGATAAAATGAAATGCAGTTTCTTCCAAGCAGCGCTCATGTCGATACTGCTATATGGATGCACAACTTGGACGCTAACAAAACGGCTGGAGAAGAAGCTTGACAGCAACTACACAAGAATGCTGCGAGTAATATCAAACAAGTCCTGGAAGTAGCACTCAACAAAGCAGCAGCTGTATGGCCACCTACCACCCATCACGAAAACTATCCAAGTTAGACGAACCAGATATGCAGGATACTGCTGGAGAAGTAGGGACGAACTTATAAGTGATGTACTCCAATGGACCTTTTCACTTGGCCGTGCAAAAGCAGGACGGCCAGCTCGAACCTACGTACAGTAGCTCTGAGAGGATACGGGCTGTAGCCCTGGGGACATACCGGAAGCGATAAATGATAAGGGGTGGCGAAAGAGGGCCAGGGATATCCGTGCTAATGGTACGACAAGATGATGATGATGATAACTCTTTTCCGTTGCATTAAAAAAAGACAACTCTTTTCTTTATTTGTCGATAACCATTTGTTTGCATACATTTATATCAGGTTTTCCTATCTACGACAAACAGTTTGCACTCAGCCGTACGGCCCAAGTAACCAATCAGTCATTTCTTTGTAATTAGTCATATAGTCAAAAAGAATTCTTCATTTGAACACTAACCGGTACTAACAGATTGGACCTGGGAGTAATGGTAATGAAGAAATACTCCATACTCTCCATATCTCCAGGACTGGAGCCTCAGCATCAGATAAACTTTAGCGCCATACCCTTTTTTGTGTGGAATACCTCTTGGCAGGGGATACAGTCGGCGTATTTTAAAGCTTGCTGTGTCCTTAAACAGATATCAGTTCTAAGATCATTCCAATCATTGAACTAGAATTGTGGATACCAAAATCATTTTGCTTTCTT
>OY757926.1:14941228-14946228 GCA_963585895.1 Sepioteuthis lessoniana
TAGTTTTCGAGATGAGAGGTAGGTGGCTGTATAGTTGGTGTCTTGTGGGGTGTTGCCACCAGGACTTGTTCAATATTGCTCGCAGCATTCTTGTGTAATTAACGTCTAGCTTCTCCTCCAGCCGTTTCGTTAGCGTCCAAGTAGTGCATCCATACAGCAGTATCGACACGACCACTGCCTGGAGGAAACTGCGTTTCATTTTACCGGTCAGGTGTGACTTCCATATGATCGATACACATATACACATACGCAGACCCATTCATATATGAACTCATCCACAGTTATATCTACTTACAAACGTTAAACGTACATATACGCGTGCATAGGCACACACACACACACACACACACACAAATACATATGAATAAATGAAGAGAGATACATACATACTTCTATGGATATAAATCTCGCCAAGATTTTGTCTTATAGTAAGACGAGATAAAACGATGGGATAAAAACAAGCTGTGAGTTCAAGAAACATTTGAAAATCAATTTCATAGAAATCTTTTCATCATTACCATCATCATGTCGTGTCGCTAGCACGGATATCCCTGACCCTCTCTCGCCACTTCTCCCTATCATTCATCGCTTCTGGCAGGTATTCAGGGATACATTCCGTATCCTCACATAGCTGCAGTATGTAAGTTCGAGCTAGTCGTCCTGCTTTTGCTTGGCCATATGCGGGGGTTCATAGGAGTACATCACTGATGAGTTCGTCCTTGCTTCTCCAGCAGTATTCTACGTGTCTGGTTTGTCTAACTTGTAGAGTTTTCGTGACGGGAGGCAGTTGGCCGTATAGTTGGTGCCTTGGGGGATGTTGCCGCCAGGACTTGTTCTGCGAGCAATATTGAACAAGAAATCTTTTAGTTTGGTTTACTTAACGGCTTATCAACCCCTCATAAGTTATTTAATGCCGAATTTTGATTAATTTGTAAATGATATTGTTGTATCACTTCAGATTGAACTTGGTATTTGGCAAACCCACTTAAAATTCTTGTGAGAAAGCACAATCCACGTTGACAACCTTTTGATTTAGCAAATTCCAACAGACACTAACTGCATTGCTGAAGGGTGAACCCCATCCTTGATTTCCGTTTTCTATCTGTGGGAAGGGCACACTGGGATTCTGCTAGCGAAGGAAGATATATCTTTGTTAGATTTGGGTTGGTTGGGTTTTGGGGTAAAACAACCATTGTTGGTCATTTAATGCCAATACCGGTTTATTCATATATATTAGATATGTATGATTTGTAAACATTAGTCAAAGATAAATTGTTCTAAGTATTGCTATGTATCACTTACAATTCAATTAAACATCTGTCATGTGTTTCCACAAAGTTAAATGATCAAACAGTTCTATTTCAAACAATTCCATTTAGCATGTCATTTGTTTGCACTTAGTTTAAATGTCAAACAGTTGTATTTGGCGCATAGATATGACCCTATCAGGTGCTACCATTCCAGGAGTAGACCTGGGAGTAATGGCAATGGAGGGGTAATTCTCATTCCCCAAAGCTCTAGCATTACTGGAGCACAACCACCAGATTGTTTCATGTCATATCTTCGACATCTCTTGGGGGCGGAGGTCTTACCCCTCAGCAGAGAAGCAGTCGGTGTATTCTACTGCCCCTGCAGACTATTTCTCCAAGGAGGTTTTGGAATTAAGTTTTACAATGTTTTTTTTTTTTTTTTTTGATACTGAAAAAGCAGAATGATTTAGCATATGAGCTGAAGAAATATTTTGAATCAATGGATGTCATGTCATTATATTTATAAAACTACTCCTATGCGGTATCATTGTTTGAAATCGAGGAGTGATTTTATGTTCGCTTTACACATAAAGAGATGCAGACATCCTGCGACGTCTCGCCTTGGAGCAACAGTTATCAATCTAATTTCGAAAGCGATTTCTTTTTTAGTTAGTGATCAGAATTTGTGGATCTATGCTAGACTCAGCAGATCTTATTTAATATCAACTTGCATAAACTGGAAACTGCCCGAGGAGGTGCCCGTGGTGTAAAGGTTATCGTCATAGGAATTGGACTCGACGATACGTGTTCAAATCCTGGACGAGACTGATTGCATTTCACATAGCACTAATACCGTTGGGAAAGGTATGAATCCAATTATTCTCCCACCAGGTATGGGTAAATAGTAGGGCAGATTAGGTTTTTTCTGCCATGGTGAGGCAAGTAGTCTAGGAGAAGGAAAACTCTGAATTCAAACCTGTTAAACTCCGCATAAAAATTGACCTTGTGTCATATCCTGCCAGAGCGGAGGAGTTGGTAAATATGATAAACTGGAAACTGTTGACTGTTTATCAAGATAAATAAGGTTGGTAAAGAAAATAGTACCAGTCGAATCACCACTGTCTTCTCTCTCTCTAAAGATATACATAGTGCATTCAAAAAGTTTCCAGACTTTTTTTTACAGGCATTTAAAATTGTCGTAGACTCCTGAAAATTCAGTAAGTTATTGCTATACATCTTATGAGATGACTGACCAATTTTTATGATTTCACGTTCAAATGAACTGCAACAGCAGGAATTGGAATACACCATTACTGAAGCCTGTTTATCACAGCTGGTGAATTTAAAAAATGCAATCTTACAATTTAGAAGAACGATATGCAATAAAATTCTGCTTTAAACTTGGAAAAATGACACAGAAACGTATGGAATGCTTCAGACTGCTTTTGGAGTATCTTGTATGAATCAAGCATCAATTTTTGAGTGGCATAAGAGATTCAAGGAAGGCAGGGAGTCTGTGAGGGATGATGAGAGGTGTGGGAAGAGTAAGGAAGTCAATACACCAAAGTTGATTGGTCAAAGGGTTTGGGTTAGGGTTACTATGTTGAGGTTTTAAGGGAGTTCTGCAACAGATTCTGTCGGAAGACCCCAGCACTCTTCAAATCAGGTCAATGGCATTTCTAGCAGGACAATGCACGAGTCTACAACTCCATCCTTGTCACAGACTATTTGACCAAGATGGGCATCAAGACAGTTCCTCTCCCTCCCTATAGTCCAGACCTTGCTCCTCGTGACTTTTGGTTATTCCCCAGGTTCAGAGGCTGTTGTTATGAGGAGATGAAAAAGGCTGTGACGAAGGTGATTGACCCGCTCACACAAGAGGACTTCCAAGGGGCCTTCCAGACGTTGTTGAAACGGTGCAACAAGTGCATTGGATCCGGAGAGGATTACTTCGAAGGGGACTTGAGTTTCATGTGTGCTCATTTGAAAAAAAGTGCCCATACAAAAATAGTCTGGAAACTTATTTAAGGATCCTCGTAAGTTTTTTTTTTTGTTGCACTATTGTGTTTTGATGAATATTTACTGTTATCCATGGAGAGTTTTCCTAGTATTTAGTGTTGATCTAACACTCGGTAACCTATTCTGACCAACAGCCAATTAATCCAATCGGAAAGTTCCGACGAAGTTTCGTAAATTCCAAGTTTTGTATATCTTTGAACGTACGGCGTTGGTACAGAACCATTGAAAGAGCAACTAGTCGGCGACACAAAACTAAGTCATTTCAAGTACTGTGACTAGCATAGGATCATATTTCTAATAATAGGAATATGAGAAAGTTTAAGACAGTTTCGCTAGTTGGCTAGCATCGTCTGAATGAAAAATAAGTTATCACTCATAAAGGAAAAATGTGACCTTTTATGTAGAACGTAAAATTGCTGAGTTTACCTTAATAAAAATTGTACCGATTAATTCTATCTAGTGTTGTTGTTGTTTTCATCCCATAATACCCCAAAGAATTTGAGTATCAATTTGGTGATGCAGGGTGATATACAGCAAAAACCCGAACGTAAGTTAACCGTGGGAGACTTGTAAAGTAAACACCTTTCTATTCATCATCGTCCAGATGAATTGCATGGTTTCTTCATAGTTTCACTTTTTCTGTTAAAGATTTAAAGTTTTTATATGCTACACAGCTGCATCTTGACATTGAGTGTGTTTTTTATTTCCAAATTTTTGCAATGTTCAGTTATTTACTTTAGATTTTTGGATGTTTTATCGACACATCTTTCTTGAACGTCGCTTATTAGGTATTCCATAAAAGCATTAATGTTATGGCAGTCCCCGTGATGTTATGGTTAACGTGTTGGATTGCGGCTTTGAAGTAAGCGAGTTCAAATTCCAGTCGGGCTATTACGTTCACTTTGGGACTAATATCCATGGAAAAGGTATTAAAAGCTCTTATCTTCATTCCCAGCAATGCCTGGAACTCTATCTTTGCTGTTATTCAACAAGGATGGATTTGGCGCTAAATGACCTCGGAAATTTGATATGGTTTAAAAACAGGAGGGCTTTGGCGCTAAAATCCCTCAGAAGTTTGATATGGTATTAAAAACCAGGATGGCTTTGGTGCTAAATAACCTAGGAAAATTGATATGGTATAAAAAAACAGGGTGGATTTGGCGTTAAATAACCTTGGAAGTTTGATATGGTATAAAAAAACAGGATGCCTTTGGCGTTGAATAACGTTGGAAGTTTGATATGGTATAAAAAACCAGGATGGACTTGGCGTTAAATAACCTTGGAAGTTTGATGTTGTATAAAAAAAGCAGGATGGATTTGGGGTTAAATAACCTTGGAAGTTTGATATGGTATAAAAAAAAACTAGGATGGCTTTGGTGCTAAAAAACCTAGGAAAATTGATTTGGTATAAAAAAAAAGAGGATGGATTTGGCATTAAATAACCTTGGAAGTTTGATATGGTATAAGAAACAGGATTACGTTGGCGCTAAAAACCTCGGATGTTTGATATGGTATGAAAAAGCCAGGATGGATTTGGGGTTGAATAACCTTGGAAGTTTGATATGGTATAAAAAAGCAGGATGGCTTTGGTGCTAAATAACCTTGGAAATTGATATGGTATAAAAAAAGGGAAGGATTTGGCGTCAAATAACCTTGGAAGTTTGATATGGTATAAAAAGCCCGAATGGATTATGGTGTTAAATAACCTAGGAAGTTTGATATGGTTTGATA
>OY757926.1:14951228-15006228 GCA_963585895.1 Sepioteuthis lessoniana
ATATAGAGAGAAAGAGGGTGAAATGAGGGAGAGGGATCTTTAGACAGATACATCTGATTTCTTTATTTTAATTCCAAGTTAACCTTCGTGTTTTATTGAATACCAAAGGCAGCCAGCCTCGTAGAAGAACAGCAGTGATACTATTGAACCCGTAACTGAGGGTGGGGGTAAGAGGGTTCTTACTTTTCCCAAGGGCATTAGTCCAAAAGTGAATGTGATTGCTCAACTGAAGTTCAAAGTTGCTTACTTTGATTGGTTTCTTTGTTTAATGGCATATCAACCTTTGTTGGTTATTTAATGCCAAAGCCATTCTCAGAGAAGAGCAGTAGTGGTATTATTTAACCCATAGCTGGGATACTTACTTTGAAGTCGTAGTCTCGCCATAAGGATGCATCTATATATATATATATATATATATATATATATAGTGCAATTTGATTGAGACTCAAACTCGGTTAAGTCGTCATTATGAATTTATTTCGGTGGAAATACTACTATATTCTCCGTCTCGTCAGATTTAAATGCTTCTCTCGAAGTTGCAGAATAGCAAATATAGAATTACAGTTCGTATTCAGAAGATAAAAGGATAAAAGTAAAAAATAAGACTAAAAAATAAAAATAAAAGATAAAAAATAAAAATAAGACTAAAAATGGAAGTAAAATTTCAAATTATTTCATTCACAGGCGTCTGCAGAGGGGATCAAAATGTTTGGTGCTAGAACGATTAAGAAACTGGATTGGAGTTTATCTACAGATCAACCTATCCTAATTTTGCGCTCTTGTAGGGGTGGGGGTCAGTATCAGGTGTGATTTTCCAAACAGACTAAGATATTATAACTAATGGCTATCTTATACATGTTTTACATCTATTCCTAATATGTCTGTTAATTATCTCAACTATTGTCATCCTAGACATTCCTCTTTAATTAGGACCGAGATATTTAAATAAGATAAGGTAAAGAAATTCTACATAGTTGTCAAGTGTTTTTAACTGACCCTAAAAATGGTCAATGGGAATTAACAACTCTAGAGTCAGAGGCCCGAATTTTTGGATGAATATCCTACGCTTTGCTGATCATCATCTATCGATATCTTTCCTCGTCTCGGTGGTATCCGCTATCGAATTGATTGCTATTAGTTTCTAATAGTGGAGGTGCTTGTGGTGTAATGGTTATCGTCGTAGGAAATGAACACGGCGACACGACTTCAGATCCTGGACGAGACAGATTGCATTTCACATAGCACTAATACCTTTGGGAAAGATATGAATCCAATTATTCTCCCACCAGCTATGGGTAAATAGTAGGGCAGATTAAGTTCTTCAGCCTTGATGAGGCAACTAGTCAAAAAGAAGGAAAACTCTGAATTCAAACCTGTTAAACTCCGCTTGAGAATTGACCTTGTGTCATATCCTGCCTGAGCGGAGGAGTTGGTAAATATGATTAGTTTCTAAAAAAACTTTATCATTGTCCTCGCGATTACATAGGGACTGGTGTTTCAGTGGTTCTCAGTCCGGATAATTTGAATTTTCCTCAATGCCTACATTTAAACACGAGCTCGTTTCTCTCGTTCGACAGTAGTTTTCGAATTTTGAAATTGATAATACTAATTTTCTTATGTATGTATGTATGTATGTATGTGTGTGTGTGAGTGTGTGCCTGTGTGTGTGTATATAAGGAGAGAGAGAGAGAGAGATTTAGACAGAGATAAATAGACAGGCAGATATATATATATATAAAGAGAGAGAGAGAAAGAGAGAGATTGAGAGAGAGAGAGAGAGAGAGAGAGAGAGATTGAGATAGAGAGACTAGGAAAGAATATCAGTGGATGGTGTTTGGGTAAAGTCCCGCTATTGGCAAATCTAGTGGAGGCCAATCCTTGAATTGTGTCAGTGTTTGCCTCCAGAGTTTCTTGCTTGTAGCAGTTTCCTGCTTGTGTCTATCCCCTTCCGTTTTGCCTTTGTGGCTTTAGATGTATCGATTTTACGAGAAATATTTCACGCCTGATCTGAGTCAGCCATGTTGAACTGGAAGCTTCCGAGTAACCAACTTTGCTCCTTTTACGCTTTGTTGCTTCTTGATAGAGGCTGAATCGGTTCAACAATCTGTAGGCACACAACACAAACAACGACCATCATCGCCAACACATTCGCTACCACCGCTACCATTTCCACCACTTCTAATTGAACCTCCTCTTTCCACCACGACAAGGACAGTGACGAACAACAACAAATACAATAAAAGAAGAGAAAACAATAGGATAAGTAATGCTATAACAGTACCAGATAAAAATCAAGGACGTCGCGGATTAAATACAGTTGAGAATGGCTGAGTATGGTGAAACTTATTGTCAGTCGATCTCAAGTGAATGACACAAGATATAATTAGTTTGAATATTCCTTTAATAATAATAATTATTATTATTATAACAATTGTAACATGGTTTATACACAACCCAGAATCTGTTTTGGAGAAAGAGACGCACAAAATTCTCTGGGATTTTGAAATACAAAAAAAAACCGCCTAATCTCGACCAGACGACCATATCAAGAAATAGTCGACCCCCCCACAAAATTGAAAACCTGATTAATTGTGGACTCTGCCGTCCCGGCTGATCAAAAGAAAGCGAAAATAGAGATAAATATCTGGATCTTGCTCGAGAACTAAAAAAACAAACAAACAAACTACGGAACATGAGGATGACGGTGATATCAATTGAAGTTGGTGCTCTTAAGAACAATTTCCTCAGCATTAATGAAAGGATATAACGGGAAAAGAGTGTTGTATACCCAGCTGTGTCTTTATGATCAACGAGGAACATAATCAAAGATAATGAACGAAACGAAACACTTCTTTAATAAAATATATCTCTCTGTGAAAATCTGACCGCGTGGTTCTCATCACGTGGTCTCCTTCCGGTTACAGGCCTGTTCGACCTGAGTACCCTGACGCACTGTCATCTTTCTCTTCACTAATCAAAATGTGACAGCTTGCCAAAGCACACGGAGTCACTAGGAACGAACCGAAAATCCATGTCATATGTTATATAACAAGTGGACAGCATTTTAAAAATCGGCCAGAATACTCAGAACAGTCCTGGAGACTTGCTGTCACTCAACCTCCAGTAGAAAACAATCAGCTAATGCTGGTGAGAAAAAATCTCAAAGGAGTAATTATAATAGTAAAATAACCCCATAAGAACCGCCTATGTTAAAAAGACATTAGTTAAGACAAAACAGAATAACAAGTGTAGGCTATGTGGTAAAAAAGATGAAGTAAGTAATCACATATTAAGCGAATGCAGTAAATTACCGCAAAAGAATACAAGACTAGACATAACTCAGTGAAGAAACTGATCCACCGGGAACTGTGCAAAAAATTGAAATTTAACCATTTGACCAAATGGCATATACACAAAGCTAAATCCGTCCTAGACGTCCGTGACGGTGGTACTAATTGTTGTTGGCGTACTCGGAACGGCCTCCAAAGGGGAAAAAATAGAATACCTGTAAATTAGTGGAAAAATTGAGATCATCCTTACCACAGCATTGTTAATATCGGCTAATATACGGAGCAAGGTCCTGGAGGGCTGAGCAGACAGTTATTAGTGGGTGGAAAAAGACAAAATAATAATGATAATAATGATAATAGCGTTGACGCATCGATACAACGACTCGAAGACAACATAGAAAAACACGAACGAAGACTGATTACCATATTTACCAACCCCCTCCGCTCGGGCAGGATATGACACAAGGTCAGTTTTTTAAGCATAGTTTAACAGGTTTGAATTTAGAGTTTTCCTTCTCCTAGACTTGTTGCCTCACCAAGGCTGAAACACCTAGTCTTCCCTACTATTTACTCATAGCTGGAGGGAGAATGATTGGATTCATACTTTTCCCAAGGGTATTAGTGCTATGTGAAATCCAATCAGTCTGGTCCAGGATTTGAACTCGAGTCGCCGTGTTCATTTCCTACGACAATAACCATTACACCACGGGCACCTCCAACGAGGACTGATTACAGCCATTAGAAACAATATTGACAACACGATAGATAACAGAATGACAATAATTAGGAAACAAAAATGGGGAGAAAACAACTCTATCGCATTTTAAACGACTAATAAACAACATCTCACACGACAAAACCTAGACATGGCTAAGCAAAGGAAACTTTAAGAGAGAAACAGAATCTCTCCTAATGGCAGCGCAAAACAACGCCATAAGAACCAATCATATCAAAGCGAGGATAGATAAGACTCAACAAAATAGCAAATGAAGGCTATGTGGTGACAGAGACGAAACGATCAATCACATAATAAGCGAATGCAGCAAATTAGCACAGAAAGAGTACAAGACTAGACAAGGGTGGGCAAGGTGATCCACTGGGAAATGTGTAAGAAATTGAAATTTGACCTTAAGAACAAAGGGTATATGCACAACCCAACACCTCTCCTAGAAAATGACACGCATAAACTCCTATGGGATTTTTACATACACACAGATCACAAAATCTCGGCCGGAAGACCAGACCTTATAATAATCAACAAAAAAAAAAAAGAGAATTTGCAAAATTATCGACTTTGTTGTCTCAGCTGACCACAGAATAAAACTGAAAGAATGTGAAAAGGATAAGTACCTCAACCTTGCTAGAGAATTGAAAAAACTATGGAATATTAAAGTGACCATTGTATCCATTGTGACTGGTGCTTTTGGCACGGTAACTAAAGGATATTAAAGGAGGATTTGGAAGTTGGCAAACGAGTGAAGACCATCCATACGACAGCATTACTGAAAACGGCCAGAATACTGAGAAGAGTCCTGGAGACTTGAGGTGAATTGCTGTCACTCAATCTTCAGTGAAAGACCATCAGCTAACGCTGATGTGAAAAACTCTAAAAGAGTAAATAATAATAATAATAATAGGCGAATGGTGCAAATTAGCACAGAAAGAGTATAAGACTAGACACAATTGGGCGGGCAAGGGGATCTACTGGGAATTGTGCCAGAAATTTCAATTAGACTGTACGAACAAATAGTATATACACAACCCAGAATCTGTCCCTAGAAAATGAGACGCACTAAGTCCTCAGGGATTTTGAGATACAAACGGATCACCTAATATCGGCCAGACAACCAGATTTTATAATAAACACAAAAAAAGTAAACTAACAAAATTGTGGAGTTTGCTGTCCTGGTTGACCTCAGAGTAAAATTAAAAGAAATTGACAAAAGGAGCTTGACCTTAGCAAGGGAATTGAAAAAACTGACGAACATGAAAGTGACGTTTCTACCAATTATAACTGGTGCTCTTTGTACAGTCATCGAAGGATTATTAAAGGGACTGGATGACTTGAAAAAAAGAGGACGAGTGGAGAACTTCCAAACAACTACATTATTGAGATCGGCGAGAATACTGAGAAGAGTCCTGGAGACTTGAGGAGAATTGCTTTCACTCAGACTCCAGTGATAAACCATCTGCTAACGCTAATTGTAAACCAATTGTTATTGGTTCGCTTGGAACGATCTTCAAGGACTTAGTAAGAAGGTTGGAGGAGTTAAAAATCAGAGGACGTGCCGAGAACATTCAAACTACAGTATTGTTGAGGTTTGCCACAATACTGAGAAGAGTTCTGGAAATTTAAGGAGACTTGCTGTCACTCAGACTCTAGTTAAAAATCATCAACTAAAGCTGGTGTGAAAAACTCGCTTGGAGTTTAATAGTAATAATAATAATGATACACGACTGGGTGGAGAAGGTGATCTACTAGGAATTGTGCAAGAGCTTTAAAGTAGACTATTTGAACACGTGGTATATACACAACCCAGAAACCGTCCTGGAAAATGAGACTCACAAAAGTTTCTGAAATTTTCATTTACAAACGAATCATCTAATCTTGTCCAGACGACTAGACCTGGTGAATGTAAAAAAAAAAAAAAAAAAAGAACAATATGCCTAAAAGGGACTTTGCCGTTTCGGTGGACGACAGGGTAAAACGAAAAAAAAAAAGCAAAAATAAAGACAAGTACCAGGTTTTATGGGTTTTTTTTTTCCAATTATCTATCGATAGGATACAGCGCATAAAACCTATCAATCTATTTGTCATTCTTTTAATATCTATCTATTTGCCTTGTCGACTGGGGCTGGAGAATACACTGACTGCACCTCTGCAGAGGAGTAAGACCCCGACCCCAACGAGTGTCATCTAAAGGACACTAAACAATCTGATGGTGAGGTTCTAGTGATGCTGGAGCTTTAGGGAATGCGGAGCACCCCTTCATTGCCATCGATCCCTGGTCCATTCTGACCCGGAGTGAAAGCACCTGATAGCACCTAAATAGAACTAAATTGCATACTTATGCTAAACTGAATTGTTTGAATTAGAACTGTTTGTTAAACTGAATAGATTGAAATAGAAATGTTTTTGACAAATAACTGTGAATTCAATTTTAAGCTGCGTATTTATACTAAACTGAACTGTTTGAAATGGAACTGTTTTTGACATTGAGTTATGAACATCTGCTTTTCGGCGGCCCGGTAAAATATGATTGTTTCTCCGGAAGATTACACGTCTCATATATATATATATATATATTTGTGCGTGTGTGTCTATGTGCGTGTGTGTGTGTGTGTGTGTGTGTGTGTGTGTGTGTGTGTGTGCAATTGCACTTGTTCTTGCCTCTAAGTAAAGCTTCAAATGCATTCTTATGCCATTTATCATTAGTGTGAGTTGGCGCGCAATGATACGATCATTTCCGCAGGGATTATTCTCTTTTGGATTTACTAGTTTTCTTTCTTTCTTTCTTTCTTTCTTTCTTTCTTTTGTGTCTTTCTTTTGTGTCTTTCTTTCTTTCTTTTGTTTGTTTGTTTGTTTGTTTGTTCGTCCGTTTGTTTCTTTGTTTCTTTCTTTTGTGTTTTACTTTCTTTCTTTCTTTCGTTTGTTTGTTTGTTTCTTTTGTTTGTTTCTTTTGTGTCTTTGTTTCTTTTGTTTGTTTGTTCCTTTCTTTTGTGTTTCTTTCTTTCTTTCTTCCTTTCTTTCTTTTGTGTCTTTCTTTTGTGTCTTTCTTTCTTTCTTTTGTTTGTTTGTTTGTTTGTTTCTTCCTTTCTTTTGTATCTTTCTTTTGTGTCTTTCTTTCTTTTGTTTGTTTCTTTCTTTTGTGATTCTTTCTTTCTTTCTTTCTTTCTTTTTGTTTGTTCGTTCGTTTGTTTGTTTGTTTCTTTTTTTTCTTTTGTCTCTTTCTTTCTTTCTTTCTCTCTTTTGTGTCTTTCTTTTGTGTCTTTCTTTCTTTTGTTTGTTTCTTTCTTTTGTGTTTCTTTCTTTCTTTCTTTTGTTTGTTCGTTTGTTTGTTTGTTTGTTTCTTTCTTTCTTTTGCATCTTTCTTTCTTTCTTTTGTTTGTTTGCTTCTTTCTTTCTATTGTGTCTTTCTTTCTTTTGTTTGTTTCTTTCTTTTGTGTTTCTTTCTTTCTTTTGTTTGTTCGTTCGTTTGTTTGTTTGTTTGTTTCTTTCTTTCTTTTGCATCTTTCTTTCTTTCTTTTCTTTGTTTCTTTCTGTTGTGTCTTTCTTTTCTTTTGTTTGTTTCTTTATTTTGTGTTTGTTTCTTTCTTTTGTGTTTCTTTCTTTCTTTCTTTCTTTCTTTCTTTCTTTCTTTTCTTTTTTTTTAGTTTGTTCGTTCGTTTGTTTGTTTGTTTCTTTTTTTTTTCTTTTGTGTCTTTCTTTCTTTCTCTCTTTTGCGTCTTTCTTTTGTGTCTTTCTTTCTTTTGTTTGTTTCTTTCTTTTGTGTTTCTTTCTTTCTTTCTTTTTTTCTTTTGTTTGCTCGTTTGTTTCTTTGTTTGTTTGTTTCTTTCTTTTGTATCTTTCTTTCTTTCTTTTGTTTGTTTGTTTGTTTGTTTCTTTCTATTGTGTTTTCCTTTCTTTCGTCTTTCTTTCTTTCTTTCTTTCCTCCCTTTTATCACGCATTCTTGTTTCATTATTATTTTTTCGTTTTTCTCCTTTTTTTTTCCTTTTCTTTTCAATATCTTTCCTTTCTTTTTTTCCTCCTTCGTTTTCCGCAGTTCTTTCTTTATCTCTTTATTGCTTTCTCATTGTTCGTCTTTCTTCTTCCCATAATTTCTCAACTTTCGTGATCTTCATTTATCTTCATTTCTTTGTGTCAATCCCATTTCATCTCTTGACCGCTTCCCTCATAGAATATCCTGCCGTAACCGTCCTTACACATATTGCTATTGATTGTCCCTTGATATGATTCGGAGAATATGAGACAAGAGCCGAACATCTGAGCATCGTATCTCTTTATGAGACAATCATTGTGAAGTCTGAGTGACTTCTATCACCGGAACAATACTTCATTCTACGGTATCGTTTAGACCGTTGGAAAGGCTTGAACCTGAAGCCCCTTTATCTTCAGCTCGCGTGGCTTATGATTTGATCAATCCAATTCATTATCTTTAGAATGAACAACAAAGGGTTAAAGAGAACGAACATTAAACATCAAGCCATTTGGCCTTTAGTTATTAAGGAACATGTCTCAGCCTACCATTCCTCAGAAGAATTTTAGTTTAGTTTCGATTGGTTTTATTGCTGGTTATTTAATGCTAAATCCTTTTTTTTTTTCGATTGGTTTTATTGCTGGTTATTTAATGCTAAATCCTTTTTCTTCGATTGGTTTTATTGCTGGTTATTTAATACTAAATCCTTTTTTTTCGATTGGTTTTATTGCTGGTTATTTAATGCTAAATCCTTTTTCTTCGATTGGTTTTATTGCTGGTTATTTAATACTAAATCCTTTTTTTTCGATTGGTTTTATTGCTGGTTATTTAATACTAAATCCTTTTTTTTCGATTGGTTTTATTGCTGGTTATTTAATGCTAAATCCTTTTTTTTACGTACGCGTACATATTAAATATTTGTAAATACATTTTGTTGATGCTTAGAATTAAATGGTCAAATAGTTCTATTCCTAACAATTCAATTTACCAGAAGTTAATAAATCTAAATTGTTCCAAGTATTGCTATGTATTACTAACAATTCAGTTATACATTAGTCATTGCCCTGTCGGCTACGGCTATAGATTACACTGATTGCATCTCTCTAGAGGGATAAAACCCCCAACGAGTGTCCTGTTTATGACACTAAACATTCTGAGGGTGATGTTCCAGTAATGCTGGAGTTTTGGGGGATGCAGAGTACTCCTTCATTTTTATCGCTCCCAGGTCCACTGCGGCCTGAAGTGGTAACATTTGATAGGGTCCTATCTATGGGTCAAATAGAACTAAACTGTTTTGGTTGAGATGGGTCGGTTTTAATATTTAAGCAGTGTACATATACTACACTGAATTATTGGAAATAGAACTGTTTTGATATTTAAACTGCGTACTTATGCTAAACTGAATTATTTGAAATAGAACTATTTTTGACATTGAAACTTGATTCATGTTAAACTGAATTATATATAATAGAACTTTTTATATGTATAAAAATGGATTTGGCATAAAATAACTTACAATGGTTGATGTGCCATAAAACCAAACCAAACCAAACCAAACATTAGTCATTTGTTTACACACAGATGATCAAACAGTTCAATTTCTAACAATTCAATTCAGCATAAGTCATTTGTTTACACTTAGTTTAAATGTCAAACAGTTCTATTTGATCTATAAATCACCCTATCAGGTGTCTCCACTCTGGAACCTGGGAGCGATGGCAATTACGGGGTACTCCGCATTCCCCAAAGCTTCAGCATTACTGGAGCTTCATCATCAGATTGTTTAGTGCAATATCTAAGACACTCGTTGGGGGAGTCTTATCCCTTTTGCAGAGATACAGTCGGTGCATTCTACAGCCCCAGCCGACTGGGCTGAAAGGACACTCGTTACGGGTGTGTTATCCCTCTGCAGCGATACAGTTGGTGCGTTCTACAGCCCCAGCCAACTGTTGATCTTAGAATTAAATGGTCAAATAGTAATGAAAAACTTGCAGAGAGAAAATACTACAACTACTACTGCAAATAATGATAACGATGATGATTAATTATTTTTCACAAAAAAAGAAAGAAAATATTCCTTGGGAAACAAATAACGTATAAAAAAACAACAGATAGTAGGCAATGTAGGAGATGAATGATAGACGTGAAAAGGGCGTTCGAAGCAACATGGTTATCGTTGTGGTAAATGGAAACGGTTAATCAAGAACGAGGCTCTTTACATTTCCCATAAGAATAATACCCTACAGCTATGGGTATATAGTAGAGTGCGAGGCTTTTTAGCCTAGATTAGGCAACCGGTTTAGGAAAAGAAAAACTCACATGTCAAACCAGTGTTATATACTCACATAATAAATATGCTTATATACACATATACATGTTCATGCAGTATCACAACGACACCATAAATAATTAAACAGACGCACAATGATAAAGTCACAGGAACAAACGACGCACACAGAAAGAAGATACAGGAAGACTTCTTTATAGAATATTTTACCTCTCACTTTATTTGTAAGGTTTCGAAAAGGGTTACTCAAAGTTTGCGTGTGAGAGGTAGCTGGGGACCGAACATTACTGAAATATTTTGACCCCGAAGTTATGGCCGTCAGCGTTGTGTCTTTCTCGTTCTCCATGGTTGCTCAACCGGACCCTGGAGTAAACTCTTCTGTGTGCTGGCTTTCCCTACTACATCGCGTCTACTTCCGTCTTCCACTGTACTGCTTGCCCTCCTTCTCGCCTATCTCCCACTGTCCTCAATTCGTCGGCCTTATATTACCTTCAAACTCCCACGCAGTAATATAGACACGCCTCAACGCCTACGCAACCTCTTCCGATTTCCAGCGACCGGGATGTGTCACTTCCTTCCGGTGCACCACCTTGAATGGCATTTTTGGCCGGGTCAAAAGGTCAAAACATAACACCAGTTGTGGATCCAGAGAGAGAGATGGGCTATAAAAGGCAATTCCAAGACACCGTACTTGAGTAGAGACTCAAAAAACGCTTAAACACAGCTAAATTATGTGCTCAAAAAGAAAAAGTGGATGAATAGTGCTCTGAACTGTGAGGCATATTCCTCTTATGAAAGATTGGTTGGTTGGTTGGTTGGTTGGTTGTTTTATTTTACAGCACATCAACCCTACATAAACTATCGACTTTCGTGTTTGTCATTGTCAAGAATGTCAGCGGGAACACGCAGTAGATATTTTTGGAAATCAATGAATATTTTGATTAAGAGTGTTCATCACGTATTATTGACGTCATATATATATATATATATATATATATATATATAAGAAATTTTGGATAATTTCTTCGCTTATTTATTGTAAAAAAAAAATCATTATCTTATATGATTTTTCGGTTGTTCATTTTTATAAGATTATCATATTTACCAACTCCTCCGCTCGGGCAGGATATGACACAAGGTCAATTTTTAAGAAGGGTTTAACAGGTTTGAATTCAGAGTATTCCTTCTTTTTGACAAGTTGCCTCACCAAGGCTGAAGAACTAGTCTGTCCTACTATTTACCCATTTTTATAAGATTATCGTACACGGATTTTATTGCCCAGTCGGCTGGGGCAGTACAGTACACCAACGGCTTCTCTGTAGAGGGGTAAGACCAACGAGTGCCCTGGATATGACACTAAACAATCTGATGGTGAGGTTCCAGTGATGCTGGAGCTTTGGGGAATGCAGAACACCCCTGAATTGCCATTGCTCCCAGGTACACTCTGGCCCGGCATGGTAGCACCTGATAGGGTCCTATCTATGGATTAAATAGAACTAACTGCACGCTTATGCTAAACTGAACTGTTTGAATTAGAACTGCTTGACTAAACTGAATAGCTTGAAATAGAAATGTTTTTGACAATTAAACAGTACTAACATTTAAACAGCGTGCTAATGCTAAACTGAATTGTTTGAAATGGAACTGTTTCTGACATTGAAACTGTACTCACACTAAATTGAATTGTTTAATATAGAACTGTTTGACATCTAACTGTGTGTAAACAAAATCTGCTCTTATACTAAACTGAATGAGCTGAATTAGAACTGTTTTGGCAATTAAACTGTGTTCTCATGCTAAACTGAATTGTTTGAAATCGAGCTGACTATTTGCATAAAATTGGATTTGGCATTAAATAACGTACAAAGGTTGATATGCCATAAAACCCAACCAACCAACCAACCAAAGTTGAGTGTATCGGTTTGTTAGCGTATTTACTAAAAAGGTTAATAATTTAAGTGATGTTTAACAGGTTTATATTCACAGTTTTATTTTCCAAGTCTGCCCGACTATTTATTTATAACTGAAGAGAGAGGAGTCGAATCCATATAATTCCCACATTTGTTGTCGCTATTCCACGAACACTTACTATCTATACGTGTGTACATGAGTATGTATGTATGTATGTGTGTACGCGTTTGTATGTATGTGTATGTGTTTATGTGTGTGTATATTTTTGTATGTACGTTTATGTGTGTATGCGTGCACATGGATGTGTATATGTGTGTACGTGTATGTACATGTACCTGTGTATATGTGTGTGTATGTATGTGTGTGCCTATGTTCATGTGGGTAAGTATACGTGTACGTGTGTATGTATGTGAGTGTATATGTTTATGTATGTGTGTGTATGTGTGTGTACGTATATGTTAATGTGTGTGTATGTGTGTACATGTTTGTGTGAATGTGTGTGTATGTGTGTGTGTGTTCTGGAATTGTTTTATTTAGTATAACAGACAGAATTATCTAATCAGTTCGTTTTTAAGTTTTATTTCCGCTCCTGGCTTGTAAGATGCCATTTAAATCCTTTGCAAATGACGTCATTAGCAGCTGAAGATAAACATTTGTTTCAAAATCCATAACATTCCTCGATAACGCAACAACATTCTATGTTCACACGACACAAAACGATAACTTAGATTTTTTTGATAATGACCAACAATCATTAAAATTACACTCACCTCAACTAGAAAAGCTTTCGTTAATTTTTATACAGCCTTATTTTGTAATTTGAAGTGTCTGTAGCAGAAAGAACTTCGTATTTTTGGTTGGCGCGTGAATTAATTAGAGCGTTATGGTCGTCGCATATTTTCACCCAATGAGGATGACTTATCCTATTCAGCTCGGACCATTTTCCCGGACATCATAAAAGTGATGAAAGCCCGCCAAACTTCCTCTTCCTCAGGACCTTTCGAACAGGACGGACCTACTTTCTGTCCGCTCCCTTCATAGCAGCAGAATCACAACACCATGAGGAAAGCCGTCTAATTTATGGACCTTTTGAGTCTACCCTCTTAGACCAAGGGTTCACTGTTGAACATGAATTAGAGGCATGTAATCCGCCGTACACAGGAACACTATATGTCGCCTCTAACTTTTGCTATGTCTACAGTGACGCACAATTTCGCTCAGACATCCACCAACCCCATTCCTGGGCAGCCTTTTCTGGAGACTTTCATGCCTCTCTACAACAGCAACCAGGTCCCCACATTTATGGGGGAGTACATCATTCCTGTCCTTAAACAGCAAACATGACTTTTACTATGTCTATAGCGTCGCATATTCCGTTCAGATATTCAGCATTGTCTTGACTGTAGTGACGCACATTCCGCTCAGGCATATCGCTGCTCTAATTTCTTCTCAACTCAACAATTATTTCCTTTCTTTCTTTTTACGAGACTTGCAGCATAAAGGTACCGTTTATTCTGGCTGCCTGAAAACCTTACGGCATCTTCGTTCTTCTCCTTTATTTTCCAATAATATAGCGAGGAACGAATGTAACAAATTTTCCTCGCTAAAAATGGTAACACTCCATCTCGCTAAATGTCTTACTCTTCAACAAGAGGAAAAGTGAATAGACAATCTTCGTGTGTCATGCAATGAAACGTGTCTAAAATAAAAATTTATCATCTCAGAATGCATAAAATAGCATATATAGATACATGCGCGCAAATATATAGGTGTGTCTGCTGCTGGATGTAAGGTATGTTATCGGTCTGACGTAAAGTTAGGCCGGTTTCAATCCCATTTGAATTCTTGAATAAGATAACGTTGATTCGGATTGAAATTGTTCAAGAAAAGTGAGAGATTTCAGTCACTTTCCACTGTGTCACGTGTCACTTTCAACAATGATTCAGTCGATGATGATAGAATTTAACGTTTAATTTTCATTTTGTCTGGGACCATTTTAAACAATTGTGTGAACTGTCTTTTTTTTCATACAAACAAACACACACACACAAACACGCACACACACACACATATATATATATATATATATATATATATATATATATATATATACGAGGTGCCTTCAATAAGTTTCAAGACTTTTTTGTATGGACATTTAAAATTGTTGTAGACTCTTGAAAATTCACTATGTTATTGCTATACATCTTATGAGATGACTGGCCAATCTTTATGATTTCAAGTTCAAATGAACAGCTACAGCACCAACTGGAATACACCCTACTAAAGCCTGATTGTCACAGCTGGTGACTTTCAAAAATGCAATCTTACATTTTAGAAGAATGATATGCAACAAAATTCTGTTTTAAATTGGGAGAAAAAAGCCACAAAAACGTATGGAATGCTTCAGACTGCTTTTGGAGCATCTTGCATGAATCGAGCATCAGTTTTTGAGTGGCCTTAGAGATTCAAGGAAGGCAGGGAGTCTGTGAGGGATGATGAGAGGTGAGTGAGGAGTAAGGAAGTCAATACACCAGAGTTGACTGGCGAAAGGGTTAGGGTTAGGGTTACTATGTTGATGTTTTAAGGGAGTTCAGGAAGAGATTCCTAGGGAAGAGGCCAACACTCTTCAAATCGGGTCAGTGGCATTTCCACCAGGACGACACACCAGTCCACAACTCCGTCCTTGTCACAGACTATTTGACCAAGATGGGCATCAAGACAGTTCCTCACCGTCCCAATAGTCCAGACTTTGCTCCCTGTGAGTTTTGGTTATTCCCTAAGTTCAGAGGCTGTCGTTATGAGACAACTGAAGAGATGAAAGAGGCTGTGACGAAGGTCATTGACACGCTTACACAAGAGGACCTCCATGGAGCCTTCGAGTTGATGGGACTGTAGAACAAGTGCATTGCAGCCGGAGGATATTACTTCGAAGGGGACTAGAGTTTCATGTGTGTACTATCAATAAAAGTGCCCATACGAAAAACGTCAGGAAACCTATCGTATGCACCTCGTATATATATATATATATATATATATATAGAAGCTTCCTGAAAGAATGAAGTAATTGAATATGCATATTTTGACCCTGCTTGTTATGTACTAAATCTCTCAATTATTACGTAGATGCAGATACAGCCAATTAAAACTCATGGCTGCGTTTCGTACATTTTTCAGTACTTTTTGGAAAAAGTTGATCTGCCACATGTCAATTCCACCTCAAATGTTCGACCACAACTGCTATTGTCGAGCACCAAAAGTGTTTATTGGAGCCATTACATAACAGACTTCATTAAGAGACCATTATTTCCCATCCTGAATATTTCCATATTTTGTTTTTTTTATTATTTTACACGATATTTTCATCAATTTAGCTCTGTTGAGTGAGGAACGAAACCGGTTAGCAAGATTGTCACCCTGTTTTTTTTTTTTTGCTTTTCATGATTTTAGTCCTATCATGAATTAAACTTTGTGTCTTTTTACTGTTTTCACATAAATATATATATATATATATTTGTCATCCACAGACAGACAGTTCCAGTGCATCAAAACTCTTCAATGTGGCTAGACACATAGGACGCTTGAAGTTGGGATCGAAACCCGCCAAATTTTACGTTAGACTTAGTATCATACCGCTCAGCCAACAAGCTAACCACGTCAGCTCGGAAATTTTAAGGCATTCGTTTGTTTACATTTTTGCCTTACCAGATACCAGAGTGCTCAATTCATTCGAAGAGCTTTGCATTATGCAAGTGACAGCCATAAATTCCTTCGCCAGAGTGATTCGAAGGTTAATCAATAAATAAGATGGATTTTCCCTAAGCAGTTGGCAATTAGTACTGCTCGTTACAGTTGCAAATGTTTCAACAAAATTAATAGTGATGGGTCCTTCAAGTCATAGAAAACAACCGGGATGACCTTTTATACTAACTGCTTTGCTGAAAACTTTTTTTCTCAAAGAGTCACTGTTGTATAGCCATAAGGATAATACGAAATTCAATGAACGAATTAAAAACTTCTTTATAAAAATACTTCTCTCATTTTATTCTTGAAAGAGGTCCACTGTTAGTCGAGAGATAGATGGAGTGACATATACTCAGAGAAAGGACTTCTTCTTGTCCCATATCTTCTTCCGGGAGCCAGGGGTGCCAACGCTTGCACCCACCGTGCAAGCCGTATCGTCAGACGGCATAACGCCTTTGATCGGCTACGTGTCCCTGGTTCGACTGCCGATTCTCTGCTTCTGTCTAAATCTGACCACATGGTTATCACGTGGTCTACTTCCGGTTACATACCTGTTCGACCTGACTGCCATGACGCGCTGTCACCCCCCTGTTTACTAATCACAACCCGAGAGCTTGTCAAAGCACACGGGGTTACTAGGAATGAACCGAATATCCATGTCATATGTTATATAACATCACTCCAATTCGACTCAGGCTCGTAGTAGTATATCCATGTTTAAGTAATTTGTAAACTCACTTTTGAATAAAACACGTTCCTTCATTTACATTACACGCCCTTCTGTTAATTTCAAAGGGTTTGCACTTCTTAGTTCCCCAAAATTTTGATGAGAGAACTCTGTTCAAACCCGGAGCTATCTCTTTGGTTTTCCACCATTTTGAATTACCGCAAAACAAATATTTTATGAGATTAAAATCATTTTTACCATGAACCAATTCCAAATAACACAGAGGTTAAATTTAAAAAATAAATTCTGAAAAAATTCCCTTATTTACTGAATGACCCTCGTATATATATATATAGGGTGAAACGATAAAATTGTCGTCCTAAAGAAAACAAATTTGCTGCTTTATTTTAAATTTTTTTTTGAAAAAACCAATTGCGGTAACTGAATTATGTAGTAGAGCTGACATCTATGCAATGTAGTCACCTTCAGCCTCAATCACCGCCTCGATACAGATCCAGAACTGGGAGCATGCCTTTTCCACAAGCGCCGGCGGGAGCTCCGCGAATACTCGGAGGATGGCGGCGATCAGGCTGGCTTTGGTGTTGTGGGAGGTCATGTTGGTGATGTTTCCGACGTATGACCAAACTAAGTAGTCCAGCGGGTTCAGGTCAGCAACCTGACAGACTTTATTAGCCTGAGGTTCTCTGTCTTCTCAGTCAAGATCTGGCTTGTCTGGCGCCTGTAGGACCTACACTTCAAGTCCTCCTTCACACATACATTCACAGTTGTGTGTGAGACGCCTAAATCTCTGACAATCTGCCGAATAGGCCGCTGGGGAGTTTCATTAATGATTGCCTGAACCTTTTCGATGAACTCCTTGGTCCGGGTCTTCCTGGCGGTGTCCTTCCGCTCCACCACCTCCAAAGGATCGTCCGATACGTTGAGCTGTGCCCTCAAGCGTTGAACCGTCCGGATATGCATTTTGAGGGTGCTGGCAATGGTCCTGTTGTCATAACTTGGATCGGTAGAGAGCATGAATTGTACAGCGGTGCATCTCCGATCTCACTCGTTGAACATTGTGTCACTTTCAGACATTATAGAAGGGTCCTATCACTCTTGGGATTTGTACACAACTGGCCAACTAGTAGATAGTCTGCCACAAAAAAAGAAAGCCGATTTTCATTAAACAGACATGGAATCATGTCACCTTTTCTTGGGCGACAATTTTATCGTTCGACCCTGTATATATATATATATAGGTGTTTCGATATACATGGGACCTATGTGACCGCTAGTAACTCTACTAGTAATAATGTTGTGTTCTCTTTTGTTTCAGATTTGAAAATAGTATGTTATGACATATATTAATCCGCAGTCACAATGACTTGGACAAAAGATATTTTGCATCACAACTTATTTGGAGACAAAATCATCGAAAACTGTTTCAAAATAGATGCAACCCATTGATATGATAATGAATTATTACTGAGACAAAAAAACTCAAAAAAGAATAGCATTTCTTGGAAGCTGATATAATAAAAATAGAAAATTCCTTATTTGATGTCTCTAGCTTAAAAGATATATTTTTTACAGGACGTGTTCCTAATGACCACTATTGCGTTTGTCTCAGTAATAAATCATATATCATATTAATGGCTTGCGTCTTTTTTGAGACACCCTGTATATATATATATATATATATATATATATATGTGTGTGTGTGTGTGTGTGTGTGATTGATTATTTCTAGGATGATTAAAGTAATAAATAATTCTAAGTCTTTGGCGGCTACTCATGGGAATTTGAAACCAAATTATACTTTTTAAATTTTTCTTTGTTCACAGCATCCCAAAAACGTCGGTGATTTTTGGAATTTTTTCTGGAAACATTTTCGGGGTTCACTTCAGTCAAATCGATATACTTGTAACGTTTTTAAAGGATTTTTCAGGTTTAATTATTCTGAATAGGTAATTGAATATTATTCATTTATATACAATTTTTTCTTAGTCTTTGATGTAAAAAAAATTCATGAGAAAAAACAAATACTCGTTTCTTATTAGTGAACGAAAGAAAAAAAAAAAGATCACAAGTAATCATATCGGATTCTACATGCTTAAAAATGTTGATAATTTTGAATGTTTGGTCAGTCGATGAGAAGGAAACTTAAAAATCAAAGCACCAGCTTCTGATAAAAAGTTTCTGAAAATTCCAGAACTTGACAAAAGGACACGATTAAAACGACTAACATCTTCCTAATTATCAAAAATGTTAAGAAACATCAATATAAGATTGGAAATTACCCCGTGGGATAGAGGCTAACGTACAGGACAACGACATCTTTCTTAGTGAGTTCGAAATCTGTTGTATAGCCATAATGATGTCTATCACAACTGTGATACAAACACATTTACAAATGCAAAACACAGGTGGACTCTGTCGTTTCAGGTACGAACGGTTTTATAAACATCTGACTTCGGTTCTTGGCAACACGAGTAGAGAGACACAATTTTTACTATGCTAATCCCATCCCAACGCTCGGCGCATCTTGTGATATCTAAGATCTCTGAAAAAACCCAACAACATCTTCATCGGGCCAAATCCAACTCTCTTCTCAATGGCAGAAACTCAACTCTCTGCCTCCATGGTCCAATCTCAACTTCTCAACTCTTTTTCAAACTCTTCAAATTCTCAGGACCCTCTCTTCTGGAAATGACGTCATCCACACTCCAGCCTCATTTTCTGTCTGGGGGGTTTATTATGACACTAGTGATGTCATATCCTTTGCGCACAAGCGTAAACTGCACCAAGTGTTTATACACCTGGGCTCTTAACCTGAATAGTTCAAAGCCCAACCAAACTGAATGATGAAATACAATTAACGAAAAATGATGAATATAAAAAAATCATTCCTAAATTATATAACAAATCCAGTCGATCAATTACGTTCACTTTTGAGCTATTATTCATGGGAAAGGTAAGACTCACCTCATCTCAGCAGCAATTGGTCAAGTAGTACCACTGCTGTCCTTTTACAAGGATGGCTTTAATATTCAATAACCTATTGGATATTGACTTGAAGATCCCCTTGACATTTGTCGATACAGGTACGAAAGCCGAACACAGGAAACAAAAATAACAGGAAATGCACCTAAAACCTAAACTAAACAGGACGCAGGTGTTCTTGTCGGAAAATCGCGTAAATTTCGTGGGAGGGATGCTAGAAGGAAGCGTGTCCACGTGCAACGAATACGCGAAGTCGTGACACAAGAATTTGTTTAGGTACCCGGGATATTGTATAACAAGGACGATTTCTACCCGCACAGAAGGATGAGGGAACCGGTTAACTGAAGATTCCTACCTCGGTCCCTGTGCGTGTAGCTAAGCCGTCTTTGACCCTCGCCTACTCTACCTGTCCTTACATTTTGAGTAATGAAAGGAGAATAAAAGAACCAGATTATATTTTTATATTTCAATGTTGTGTCACGTGGTCTGCCCCTGATAGAAGAGAAATAAGAAATCTCTCCTACCCTTCTGTGTTTGAATTAACTGGCCTCAAAGATTGACCGTTAGAAGAAAGGTGAATGAAGGTCAACCCCTCGCGGCCGAAGTAACGAACCCAGTTAGAATGTAGGTCAAGATATCTGCACACCATAACACTAACCGGGTGGATAGAGAAGGGGGCATAGAGGTCCGTATAGTAGTCCGAATGAATCGCCTGACAGGGTGAGAAAGAAGAAAGAGGCCAAATGATTGGCCAGAACCCTAAAGCCGGAAGTAGTAGTCTTTCGTCAGAGGAAATAGGAATAAAGAATTCAGTTTTTCGGACGGAGGTCGCCGTGAAGGACGAGCGAATCTCATGCCAAAACTCCGGGCGAAGAAACAGAAATAGAGTTCTTGGATAGGAGATAACAGATGCCTTCAAGCTGAGCTCTACAGAATCCTTTTAGCCCGTTAAAGAAAATACTCTGCGAAGAAACCCGTCGAAAAAGCTAAGTAAACCTTAAAATCGTTTTCTCTCTCCAACCTTCCTAAGTATTGCAATTGTATGCTCTCCCTCTCAATTTAAAGAAAGAAGCATATAGAGAATTATATGCATTGAGAAAGGAAGAGAAATGGAATGAAAAGATTCATTTCATAAACTGTAAACATATGAATGGACTTTGCTCCCTTTTCAAGAATCAAGAGAAAAAACAGAAAAGAGAGAAAAGAAAACGAAAGAAAGACATTTGTATCTAATATTGTCCGCTGTTAATATAGCCGGCATCTTAAATAGTTATTTGGTCCGTACGTATTAAAAACCTTGTTATATTTTAAATGTCCCCTCGTGTCGAAATTTATTCGTTGTGTTGTTTGCCAATCGAGTTGCCTTCTTTTGCATGTTCCTTTTCAGCTTCATTCGCTTCAATTTATTCTCGCTAAATATCCTATTCGCCTTTTAAAATATTACACGGGAAATTGGAATTGTCGACTACGATAAATAATAATATTATATCTAAACCTAGAGGCCCATATCTTCCATTATCCTAGGGGTAGGAAGACAAAGTGGTCTGGTGGCTATGTGTAACGTGAAAAATGGAAACCCCTTGCCAGCGGCGGTCAGCCCCAAATTAACCCCCACATTATCTGCCAGCTCCCCTACACCCAAAAAGGGAATCTTAACGAGGACTTATTTTGCGAGGGATCAAGTGCCAGACTGCCCCGACTTCGCACGTACGAAAAACAAACTCCCGTTCTGGGATAAATATTTATGCCACGTCACAGTTGTCTTTCTCTGCTGTACAACAAGCCCACGAAGGTTGATATGCCATTAAACAAAATTAACCAAACAAAACCAATATAATAGTCACTTCTCCCTCATCAAAGATAAACAACTGCGCCTGCGCACGAATGTATACATACATACATACATACATACATACAGACATCTACCTACGCACTTGTTTGTGATTGTGTACGTATGATATAATAATACGAGTCTATTAAATTTAAGTAACCTGATTCGAACGTAATCTCCCGAATTAAAAAATGAAATTCTCTTTCATGTAAGTAAATTATTGTCGTCGGTTGCAAAAATATTTTGGTGACGACTTTTAATTCGATCTCTTCTTCCACATAAATCAATTTGAACAAATCAGCCAAGATCAAAAACGCGGGGAAAAGATCACAAAGAAAATCTTGCTTAACTTGTACTGAATTTCTTTCAAAATTCTTCGCCAACTGTATACAAAAGCTTTTCATATAGACTAATATTTAATGTGATGTAATCATTGTCTATTTTTGAGCAAGGCCAAAAGTATGGACACTCAGTGAGAATGAAATTCATTAACAATGACTGTCAAGCTACCAAAACAATTGCATCACGCTCTGATTTTGTTTAGAGCACGTAAATCAACACAAAAAGACCTATCAAAAATAAAATGAAATAAAGATAAAATAATCGTTCTTCAAATGTAAAAGTGGAAGTATCCGTGGCAAAATGGCTAAAGTGCTGGACAGCGAGTTTGAAGTAAGCGTACTAAAACTCTAGTCCCGCTGTTTCGCTGACTTTCGGACTAATACTTTTGAGAAAGGCATGAACCTTCTTGTTATAGGAAAGATAAAGACAATCACACAGATGAATAAAATATAATAAGCTTTTTTTCTTTTTCATTTATTATCCAAAAGGTACGGATGAGAGGGTCTAGTAAGAGAGAGTCAAAGACGGCTGAGCTGCACGCACAGACACACACACACACAGGTTCTAAGGTACAAATCTTCAGTGAACAGCCTTATTCTTCTTCTGGTCGGGTCAAAATGTTCCTGATTTTTTATGTCCCGGATGTCCCCGAAAGTTATCGTGGGCACATCTCTTTCACCCAGCCTCCTACGCAACGCACGGGATCATGCTTCCTTCTAGCATGCCGCCCACGCAATTTCCGCGGTATTTCCTCCGGGAACACCTTCGTCCTGTTTACTTTAGGTACCAGGTGAATTTTCTGTTTATTTTTGTTCCCAGTGTCCGACTTCCGCAGTCGAATCGAAAAATCAAAGAGATCATCAAGTCAATATCAAGTGCTCCTTATCTTCCCAGTCATGGGATAAATAGTAGCATTGTCGTTCTTCTAAAAGGATATTTTGGCATTGAATTACCCACGAAAATTAAGATGCCATTAAAAAATAAACTGACTCAAACGAAAAAGTCTACAGACCCTAATTCGAATACGGATCATTTGAAAGTACACAAATGTCTGTTATGAAAGATGTCCTAAATCTTTACCAAATCTAAGAACGATTTGCGGATAAGGAAGATTGTATTGCGCCAATTGTGCAAATATGGACGACACGTTGCTATTGAAAGTTAGCAACTGAAAATTTCATTTTTCGTAGATCTGATCGAAAATCACTGGTATATATGAGATAGGCGCAACTGTCTCTATCAGCAAGCAATTCGAAACCTTATATGATAAATGTAAAAGAAAATCCGTTAACTAACGGCACAGTAACAAATAGATACCGGTGCGTACGTATATATGGGGAGGTGGCCGTGGTGTAATGGTTATCGTCGTAGGAAATGGACACGGCGACACGAGTTCAAAACCTGGACGAGACTGATTGTATTTCACATAGCACTAATTCCCTTGGGAAAGATATGAATCCAATTATTCTCCCTCGAGCTATGAGTAAATAGCAAGGCAGACTAGGTTCTTTAACCTTGGTGAGGCAACTAGTCTAGGAGAAGGAAAACTCTGAATTCAAACCTGTTAAACTCCGCTTAAAAACTGACCTTGTGTCATATCCTGCCCGACCGGAGGGGTTGGTAAATATATATATATGTAGGGATGCACTTGTGGTGTAATGGTTATTGTCGGAGGAAATGGAAATGGTGGACCATGTACAAATCCGAGAAGAGGCTTTTTGATCTTTGTATGGCAGCTTATATAAAGGAAACAAAAGTGATTTCAAATCTGTCCAGTGGAGTTGGTAATAACACACACACACACACACACACACACACACACTTATATATATATATATATATATATATATATATGTACATTCGTGTATGTATATATGTATGGTTGAGGTTTGGCATAGACATTGATATCATGAAAAAAGACAAAGGAAAAATCAAATTGACATCTTTGGCAATTAGGACAGTTTATTCAAAATTGACAGATTCTTAAGAAACAATCCTTCGAGCGGAACAATTTAATTTGATTTTCAGCTTAGTCGGCTGGGGGTGTAGAATACACCGACTGCCTGCAACGAGTGTCCTGGATATGACACTAAACAATCTGATGGAGAGGATCCAACTTTGGTGATCTGGGGAACGTGGAGTACTCCTTCATTGTCATTGGTCCCAGGTTCACTCTGGCCCGGAATGGTAGCACCTGAACTGTTTGACATTTATCATATTTACCAACCCCTCCGATAGAAATTCTCTTTTAGAAATACTTTCGAACTAATTCCCATGCAAAAGGTAATAAACTTCCTTGTTCTACCAGCCATGAGCTAAGTAGCACCACTGCCGGCGTTACACATTCATGATGAAGGAAGAAAACATAACACTCGTATACAAGACTATATATCGTTTTATTTTTTGAAAGGGGGTTGAATCTTCTGTGATGTGAAAAGGACAAACGGGCAGAGACAGACGATTACAGACTGGCATATAGTCCCATAACTTCTTTTGGCTAAACCTCGCTGTGTTATCTTCAAGGCCTCACTCAGCACTTTTCTGCTTCTCGGCTGAGAGTTACTCAACTGGAGGTCCGCTTTGGGCTACTTTGTAAGACGCTGCCCAAATGGGGCGCCCGGCAACTCGCTGGCATTTCCGTGACTGACCGAATCTCTTCTGACCGAAAGCTGAGACGAAGATTCAAAACTAACTGTATCTCATGTGGACATCTGTATATATAATTTCCTAATGCCCGCCATTTCTGTTCAACCGTGTGACTGATTCCGTTTATTTACATAGTTGCCTCCTGTGTAGAGAATCTCTTATTGACGGCTAGGTGAAATGTCAATATGCAACACCGGTAGTTCTTGTACAAGGACGGGTTTGGCATTGAATAACCCACGGAGTTTCATATACCATTAAAAATAGCCAAAATGAAAACCAAAAATCGGATAAATTCATCTTTTTCTCTCGCTCGAGTTTGTAAAACAAATTGAATATGAACGAATGTAAGTGCTTTATTCTCCATTATATATATATATATATATATAAACAGGTATATATATATATATATATATATATACACACACACACACACACATATATATATATATAAACAGGTATATATATATATATGTATATATATATTTATATATAAACAAGTATATAATAGATGCACTTACATATTAATACGTATATATATACTCTCTCTTTCTCTCTCTCTCTCTCTCTCTCTCTCTCTCTCTCACACACACACACACACTTACATATATTCCCCGAGATTCCCTTTGAAAATCAATAGTCTCACACGCATTTGGCCTTTAACACACTCACATTTTGACATATCTTCAAAACATGCCATATAGCTGGAGTCACCCGATATCTCAGTTGGCCAGTGACTCTCTTCAGTTTTCCATCTCGTCCATACAAATCTAATTAGACAGTCGGCGTTGCGAACATCTCAAGTCGATAAATATTTATAATAAAACAAGATGAAATACACTCATAAAAAGAAACTTTAAGATATTTTATTATAATTTCGCAAGTCATAATTGAGTCAGAACATTTTAAAATATTTCAAAAACATTTCTCCATTCGTTTTAGCATTTTGATTTATTTTCTTTTTTGTGTTTTTTGTGGGGGTTTTTTTGTTTTGTTTTTTTGTTTTTAAATATCAGTTTCAAATCTCTTTGCCATAAAAATAACATAAAACAACTTTTGTTTACTTTGCACTTGTGGCTTTTATGAAGCTTTGAAAAAAAATATTAAAAGCAATTTTTTTATCAGTTTCAATTGAAAAGAAAGCAATGCGGATTTTGAAAAAAATATGTTGTTTTTGTTTGTTTTTTTTTTGTTTTTTTTTTGGTTGCTTGGTTGGGTTTTATGGCATATCAACCTTTGTAGGTTATTCAACGCCAAATCCATTTCTATGAAAATAATCAGTTCTATTTGAAACAATTCAGTTTAGCATGAGTACACAGTTTAATTGTCAAAAATATTTCTATTTCAAACTATTCAGTTTATTAAACCAGTTATATATAACAATTCAGTTTAGTGTAAGTACAGTTTCAATGTCAAAAACAGTTCAATTTCAAACAATGTAGTTTAGCATAAGCACGTAGTTTAAATGTAAGTACTGTTTAATTGTGAAAAATATTTCTATTTCTAGTTATTCAGTTTAGTCAAGCAGTTCTAATTCAGCTAATTCAGTTTAGTATAAGTACAGATTTTGTTTACACACAGTTAAATGTCAAAACAGTTTTATGTCAAACAATTCAGTTGAGTGTAAATACAGTTTCAATGTCAAAAAAACAGTTCTATTTCAAATAATTCTGTTTAGCATAAGCACACAGTTTAAATGTAAGTTCTGTTTAATTGTCAAAAACATTTCAAGCTATTCAGTTTAACCAAACAATTCAGTTTAGCATAAGTATACCGTTAGTTCTATTTAACCCATAGATAGGGCCCTATCAGATGCTACTAGTCCGGGCCACAGTGGACCAGGGAGCAATGGCAATGAAGGAGTACTCCGCATTCTCCAAAGCTCCAGCATTGCTGGAACCTCACCATCAGACTGTTTATCGTCATATCTAGGACACTCGTTGGGGGTGGGACTCTTACCCCTCTGCAGAGAAGCAGTCGGTGTATTGTACAGCCCCAGCCGACTGGGTAATTTTGTTTGGTTTCAGTTTAAAAGTAGTGGTTATATTTAACCTACAGCTAGAGGAATAAGGAGCTTCTTTGTTTTCAGAGCATATCAATTTTAGTGGGTTATCTAAAGCTAAAGCCATACTATGGGTGGAACAGCAGTGGTACTATTTACCAACCCCTCCGCTCGGGCAAGATATGACACAAGGTCAATTTTTAAGCGGAGTTTAACAGGTTTGAATTCAGAGTTTTCCTTCTCCTAGACTAGTTGCCTCAACAAGGCTGAAGAACCTAGTCCGTCCTACTATTTACCCATAGCTGGAGGGAGAATAAGGGGGTTCATACCTTTCCCAAGGGTATTTGCCCGAAAGTGAACATAATAGCGCGACTGGAGTACGAACTCGCGTACTACGATTCCGCAGTTCATCGCTTTAACCATTACACCACGAGGACACCCCTTGGAACAGCAGTGGTACTATTTGATGTGATGCTGATAAAAGAAAGACACGGGGAACAAAAAAAAGGGTCGACAGAAAAACATATATTCAAGTAACAGAAAAAAAGATACAAGTGAACATGGTTAAATAGTAGTTAGTTGATAGGAAGCTGAGAGTCCAGTGGAGTAGTGACTATCCTTTTCTACGCAGATGGTATCACACGTGATCGTATCACGCTGATTGGTGAACCCTCTCTGACGCTCTCGTTGACGTGTATTTATGGAGGGGAGCAATTCCATTAAGTAGGGAGTATTCAACCAATAGCAAGAGGAATAAAGGGCTTTTTTTGTTTTAAGTTTCTTTAATGGCATATCAACTTTTGTGGGTTATCTAATTTCGAAGGCAATCATTGTCGAACAGAAGTAGAAATATTTAACATTTAGTTGGAGGGATAAAGGGCTTCTTTGTTTTAATTTTATTTGCTTTAAGAGCATGTCAACTTTTGTGGGTTATCTAATTCCCAAGGCCATGTCTATAGAAGTATTTAACCATTTGCTGGTGGGATAAGAAGGTTCATGCCTTTCCCAATGTTATTAATCAGAGTGTGAGCATGATTGCTCGACTGGGATTTCAACTCGCTTCCTACACTTTAACCACTATGCACCTATTTTGTCGAAGATAGCTTGTACATAAAAGAGTCACAAAACGAACTTTAAGGAAGACTCAGTCTTTTTTGTTTCACTAACAAGAAAACCGATCTTAAATGTTTATGAGTCAAAAATAAGATGCCTTCATGAATTGAAGCGGTCATTGTGTAACGGTTATCGTCATTGAAAATAGCTCGGTGAATTGAGTTCAAATCCTGGTCGAGGCAGTTGGTCTTTTATATTATGGTAACATTCTTGGGAAAGGTACAAATCCAACTACAGTCTTCTTCCTCAGCTACGGGTATATAGCAAGGTTTTATAATGTTGGAATGGCAACCAGTCTCGGAGAAGGAAAACTCTTAGTTGTGCTCTGTTTAAAACTTGAGCTTGTTTCGGATCCTACTCGAAGTGGAGGGGTTGGACGAATAATACAGAGGATGGGATTATTGTTACAATATCCACAGCATATGTCTATATGAAACGTATATAACACTCATAGAAAGGTCATATATATATATATATATATATATGACCTCTCTTTGTGTGATATATATATATATATATATATATATATATATATAGGGTGGGACGATAAAATTGTCATTGTAGCCCTAGAAAAGACGACATGATTCCATTTCCGTTTAAAGAAAACCGGTTTTCTTTTTTTGGTACAAACCATCTTCTAGTTGGTCAGTTGTGAACAAATCCCAAGAGCGATAGGAGCCTTCTATCATGTCTGAAAGTGACACAATGTTCAACGAGCGAGATCGGAGATGCGCCGCTGTACATCTGATGCTCTCTACCGATTCAAGTTATGACAACAGGACCATTGCCAGCACCCTCAAAATGCAAATCTGGATGGCCACGAATAACAGGGACGTGCCCAGGGTGATGAAAACAAAGTCTCTGGCTACGGTTATGGTCTTTGATGTGGTTTCAAGTGAAAGCCACATCATGCCACCTCACAAATTCGAAGTCGGCTTGAAAGTCAATACCAAAATGTACCTGCATGTGCTAAAGAATGTGGTGATCCCTTGGTGAAATCCGATGGGTGGTGGCAGACTCTGGGTGTGGCAGCAGGACTCAGCGCCGGCCCACAAGTCCAAAGAGACCCAGACTTGGCTTCAGAAGGAGTGCTACGACTTTGTACCCTTCTCTCATTGGCCCCCTCCTCCCCCGACCTGAACCCGATGGACTACTTCGTTTGGTCATACGTCGAGAACATCACCAACATGACCTCCCACAACACCAAAGCCAGCCTGATAGCTGCCATCAACCGAGTATTCGCTGAGCTCCCGCCGGCGCTTGTGGAAAAGGCATACTCCCAGTTCCGGATCCGTATCGAGGCGGTGATTGAGGCTGAAGGCAGCGACATTGAATAGATGTCAGCTCTACTACATAATCAAGTTACCTGAATTGATTTTTTCAATAAAAGTTTTAAAATAAAGCTGTAGCGTTGTTTTCGTTAGGACAATTTTATCGTTCCACCCTATATATATATATATATATATATATATAACCTCTCTTTGTATGATCTCTCTCTCTCTATATATATATATATATGACCTCTCTTTGTGTGATATATATATGTATATATGACATCTCTTTGTGATATATATATATATATATATATATATATATATATATATATATATATATATATATATAACCTTTATTTGTGATATATATATATATATATAAATATGACTTTTCTTTGTGTGATATATATATATAACCTCTCTTTGTGTGATATATATATATGTATATATGACGTCACTTTTTGTGATGTATATATATATATATATATAACCTTTATTTGTGATATATATATATATATATATATATATATGACATTCTTTGTGTGATATATATATATATATATATATATATATATATATATATATTTCAACATAAATGCTTATATAGCATTTGAGTTTGATTCCATGAATAAGAGGAAAAGTTTTTTATAACGGCAAAATAATTTTGCTTTCTTCTCACAATTTTTTTCCATTGAGGTATATTCTGCATTGTTTGGAATTGGTTTATTAGAAAAATTATATTCATCTAAGAAAAAAATATTTGTTTTGAGACATTTCAAAGTGGCGGCGAATTAAATACAGTGCTAAAAGTTTGAAAATAGGTATGTCATCAAAGTTTTAGAGGCTTTGATGAGCAAACCATTTAAAATTTACAGAAGAATTCCAGATGTGTTCCAAGAAGTATGTTTTTGTCAAAATATGTGCTAAAATTGAGTTTGTCATTAAATGGCTCAATTAAAACAACAGTCGATGGAGGGAATACACCCTGACTCTCATATAAGGAAAAACGTTCCGGGTACAGTGGTCTGTAAAGAAGGTCATCCTATGTGCTTTAATCAAAGAGGTGACATCTCCACACTAAACGGTAGCTCTCTGAAACTCGTAGACAAGTTCACCTACCAAGACAGACATCAACACGTGACAAGCAAAGGCATGAACAGCTATCGATAGGCTATCGGTCATATGGAAGTCAGACTTGACCGATAATATAAAGCGCAGTTTTTTCCAAGCAGCAGTCATGTTGATACTGCTGTATGGATGCACGACATGGTCGTTAACAAAACGTATGGAGAAAAAGCTTGACAGCAACTACACAAGAATTCTGCGAGCAATATTGAATAAGTCCTGGAGGCAGCACCCCTCAAAACAACAGCTGTACGGCCACTTACCACCCATCACGAAAACTATCCAAGTTAGGCGAACCAGACATGCAGGACACTGTTGGAGAAGTAGGAATGAACTCATAAGTGACGTACTCCAGTGGACCCCTTCACATGGACGAACAAAGGCAGGGCAACTAGCTAGAACCTACATACAACAGCTCTGTGCCGATACAGGAAGTTGCCTTGAAGACCAGCCAGAAGCAATGGACGATAGAGAGGGGTCGCGAGAAAGGGTCAGGGATATCCGTACTTGCGGTGTGACATGATGATGATGATGATAATGATCAATACTTTCTATGGCCAACACTCTTAGCAATATTCACCTTATTTATTGAATGACCCTCGTTTATTCATACATTATGGTTGACTACTCGAGTTTGAGTGTAGTGACTGAATGCCATGCAAAAAGCAATGAGCTGATAGGAATGAGTTTTACATTAGTCGAAGCAGCTGTGGGACACATCTTTTGGTATGGGGCGAAACCGCGTCGTCATATTTCTTTTAATTGCCTCATTCACCTTATTATCACCATTAAGACATACTGTCAGCACGGACGTTCTTGATTCCCTCTCACCATCCGTCTTTATCGCTTATCCAGGATTATCTCACTGCTGAACACTGTATGCTTTTCTTAGTCGGCGAACACTGGTGTGTTCATGGGTAGTAGTCCATTGGAGACGTCAATTTTTGAATTCGTCCTTACAATGTACCGCATGTCTTGTTTATCTTATTACGATGGTTTCGTTAAATCTAAATGGTGCAACTATACAGTGGTACTGATATAGCTTGGAAAACTTTCATTTTTAATTCATCAGTGTAATAAGATTTCCACATCTTCGTTAACCTGTCCATAACAGTCCATGATTTATTGATATGTATGTTGTCATCGGTATCAGTAGATGATATATTGCTGTATATAAACTAGTTTAGACCGGTTCAAATCTTTATACGACTGTAAAGATTCACTCCCGATACTTTTTGATCTCACATTGGGCACACACACACACACACACACACACACACACACACACACACACACACACACACACATATATATATATATATATATATATATATATATAGAGAGAGAGAGAGAGAGAGAGAGAGAGATGGGGGGTTGTGAGTGTTTATAAGCTAATTCAATTGTTTGCGTATTGAAGTCATTTTATAATATAAACAAACGCAGATTTAAGTGTAAAATAAATTTCTTCAACTTTGAAAAGGCGACAAAATGTCTGAAACCCAATAGTCTTAATCTTTTGAAGAAAATGGTCAAAACAATCTCAAATTTTCCTTCCAAATGTCCAGTCTCAAATTTAATGGAAGATTTTTTAAACCTCTGGTGATTCGAACCGTCTTTTGTCGGCGTTCCGTAGAATTCTCTAAAAGAAATCCTTGTTTGTTTTGGCAGATTTAAAAATTTCCAAGTAATTCAATCTTCTGCTTAAAATCAAATCCACAGACCAATTTTCATTAAATACGCCGGTTTGTTTTTAAGTTTGACAGGTTCACACTCCATATATATATATATATATATATATATATATATATATTAGAAAACTAGTATTAAAGAATCGCGTTGCAAACACTCCCCACAAAATAATTCTTCATTTAAATCTCAAATTTGTTTTTTTTATAAGATGCCATTTCGTTTGAAACCTCTTATCTGTATTTTTGATATTTTTATAACCCTAATTAAAAAAGAGGGTATTCTTTTCTTAAGAAAGTTGATTGTACTTTAATAAAATGAGGTCTATACACCCTGAATGACGCATACATTTGTTTTTGCAAAAGGCTAAACTAAGAAAAAGTCGTGTAAAAGAAGGATTTATTTAGAAAGAACATGACTTCTGCTTACTTTATATATATATATATATATATATATATATATATATATATATATATATATAATCAGTAGACATTCTAAAAAAAAATTCAATGAATGGATTCGATATGTTACGAGTTGATTTTTCATATTTTTAAAAATTGCAGATCAGGTCTTTTAACAGCTATTTTAAAACTTTTAAAAAGAAAAAAAATTCTTCACAAAAGAATTTTCATGACGATGACCTAAGGAGGAAATAAAATAAAATTAATTCTAATAAAAAAAAAAAAGAAAACACCAAAGATATATTCTAATTTTTCTCAACATTATATATATATAAAATCAAAGAGAATGGCTTCGAACTGACGAAGAGAAGAAGTAGAAGATACCCCGTAACAACAATTACCGACGCCGACTACGCCGATGACATAGCGTTACTGGCAAATACACCTGACCAAGCCGAAACACTTCTGCATAGTTTGGAACGAGCAGCAGCAAGCATAGGCCTTCATGTTAATGCACACAAAACGGAATATATGTGCTATAACCAAACGGGGGACATCTCCACTCTAGAAGGAACCCCTCTTAAACTAGTAGACAAATTCACTTACCTAGGAAGCAGCGTCGAATCAACCGAAAAGGACATCGAAACGAGGTTAACGAAGGCATGGACAGCTATCAATAGGCTATCGATTATATGGAAATCAGACCTAACCGATAAAATGAAACGCAGTTTCTTCCAGGCAGCGGTCACATCGATACTGCTATATGGATGCACTACATGGACGCTAACAAAACGGCTGGAGAAGAAACTAGATGGCAATTACACAAGAATGCTGCGTGCAATCCTGAACAAGTCCTGGCAGCAACACCCCACAAGACACCAACTGTACGGCCACCTGCCCCCTATCACGAAAACTATCCAAGTTAGACGAACCAGACATGCAGGACACAGCTGGAGAAGCAGAGATGAACTCATAAGAGATATACTCTTATGGATCCCCACACATGGCCGCGCAAAAGCAGGACGACCAGCTCGAACGTACATTCAGCAGCTATGTGAGGATACAGGCTGTTGTCCTGAAGACCTACCTAGGGCGATGAACGATATGGAGGAGTGGCGAGAGAGGGTCAGGGATATCCGTGCTGCCAGCACGATATGATGATGATGATGATATACATATATATATTCTGGTTGGTTTTAAAGTAACCTCCAATTCTAAAATAGAAAAAATTGATCTTTAACTATAATTTAACAAGAAATAATTTATAAGAATTTAAAAATTAGGAATTACTTTTTAATCATCCTCTTTCTCTCTATCTCTTTCTCTCTCTCTCTCTCTCTATATATATATATATAATGTTCGACTCCTTATAGACTTTTCAGAGAGAGAGAGAGAGAGAGAGGGGGGGACCAATGATGATGATCGTTAGAAATAGATTGGTTGAGAATAGACGAAAGGGTAAGTGGGGAGAGGTAGTGCGAAAAAGGGAGAGAGAGAGAGAGAGAGAGAGGGAGAGAGAGAGAGTGTGTGTGTGTGTGTTACGGGCAAGATGGGGAAAGAAAGGTGAGGAGTTACAGCTGGCATGAGTTGTAGCGGGGAAAAATCATTGCCTTGAGAATGCTCTGAATTTGGGAAAAGTTAGTATATGAATAAGTATATATATATATACTCACAGAATGTATCCACATGGTAAAATATCGAAAGTCCGCCCCTCTGGTATTTGGAAACGGTATGCTGTACTATCTTCCTTCTCGCCGAAAGCTCAAATACGAAGATTTTACAATGTCTGGGTGTCAATCTAAGGACAGTGCATATATATATAGAGAGAGAGAGAGAGAGAGAAAGAGAGAGAGAGAGAGAGAGAGAGAAAAGATGAATTAAAAGGAAACTAAAATCTGCTTAAATTGGCATTATAAATTTATTTCACCGGAGAATATCATTATACTCCCCGTGTTGTATATTGACCTACGACCCGGCCGGGTTGTCCAAATAGGAAATGCACCTATGTAAATAACAGATGTATCCGGTCGAGGAATAACAGAGTGTAGCCTTGACTGTGGATGGGTTGAATAAGTGCAATTTGTGACGCCCACAAGAAGAAGGTGGGCGTGAACTATTATATAACTCAGTGTAGTTTGGAGACCAGACGAGTTGGAGACAAGATGGTGTAGAGAAAGCCAGCATCCAGCAGAAGGAGCCCTTGGGCCTCCGATTAATCAGTTTGGGGACCAGACGAGTTAGAGATAAGATGCGGTAGAAAAAACAGCACCTAGAGAGACTGGGCCCCAAGCCCCCGGTTGAGCAGCCCAGGAGAACGGGAAAGAAACGCTGATCGGGGGGTCAATATGTTGCAGTTCTGTTCGGTCTCCAACTCCCTCTCACATACAACCCTTTCAATAAAGTGAGAGGTATATTTTTCTAAAAACTGTCAAGCTAGTCCTTATTGTGTCGTTTGCATGCATCTGCATATGAGTATAAAACACCCGTCTCATCAGATGACCATACACGTTTTTCTTGAGGTTGAAAAACAGCAAAAAAGAAAAAAAACAACATTTTTGTGCTGTTTTTCAACCTCTTGTTAAACATGTATGGTCATCTGATGAGACGGAGAGTATAATAAAATTCTCCGGTGAAATAAATTTATAATGACAGTTTAACCAGGTTTGAGTTTCCTTTTAATTGCACTGTATATACTCTGTATTTGAGTTTTGTTACATAAACCTGGAAGGAAAAAGAGATGCAACAATAGCCATACATCAAGCACTCAAAGATTTATAAGATATTCCTCATATATTCTATCCGCGAATAATCCACACCCAATGTCTTCGGACGCTGACTGGATATTACTGATATATATATATATATATATATATATATATATATATATATATATATATATATATATTACAACAGTACATGGTTGTCAGTATTTCACTGGGTGGCAGACCAAATGCGGTAAATTGAATTGCTAGAAATAGACTTATTTTTACATTTAACTGAGTGTAAACAAAACTGCGTACTTACGCTAAAATTAATTGTTCGAAATCTAGTGAAAATATAAGAAATGAGCTCATGCGCGTTTAAAAATGTTATCCACAAAATATGTTTAGAAATCATATATATGTATAAAAAGGATTTGGCTTTAAATGACCTACGATAGTTGATATATTGTAAAACCAGATCAAACCCTAAGTTAAGACATTTAATGCATCTAGACTATGTAATGCTTACTTTTAAGTGGAGAAAAATTGAAAAACAAAGTAATCCAAAGTGAAAATTTTAATATGAAAGAAAGTCGACATCGTAACGTTTTGGTTTTAATAAAGGACTTTAATCAGGACTTCGAAAAGATTTTATGAAGCGTTGTTCGATCACCGATGGATGCTTAACGAAATACAAAACAAGGTAGAAGATTGTGTATACAGAAAAAAAAGGGCGCCAACTGTTTAATCAATGAATCAGCGTTCATATTTTTAAAAAAATCTCAAGTGACTGTTTAAGGCAATGATGTAAAAAAAATGGAACAATTAAGAGATACAATGGATTCAAAAGAAGAAGAAGAAGAAGAAGAAGAAGAAGAAGAAGAAGAAGAAGAAGAAATGAGATAGAAGATAAGAAAGAAAAGAAAAGAAAGAAAAGAACAGAAGAAGAAGAAGAAGAAGATAAAAAAGAAAAGAAAAGAAAAGATAAGATAGAGAAAGGAAGAGATGGAGAGAATAAACAAGTTCCGTACACATTATTTTCTTTAGAAGTTAAATAAAATCCTCTAAAGTGAAGAAATAAAGAAAACAATTTCTTTTGAGAAAAAGTCTCATCGTTTTGAATAAATATGTTTTGTATTTTTATGGATGAAGAAAAAAATACAATTCATAGCAATAAATCCACCCTGCCATCAAAATTATTTCAATCAAAATTCACCATATTTTTTGAAGTTAGAAAAAAAAAAAATCGTGACGATTCACGTTTTGCGAAGTAAATGAATTTGGTGGAAACATTTTAGAATTCAGAAAAAGTTTGTTAAAAAAAAAAACGAAAGGTTCAAAGAGGATGACGACTTATAAATCTCTGGAAATTCTGAATCGATTCATGAGATTTTGGTAAAATTTCCATTGAATTAAGGATTTTTTCTTCTACAAGAGACAGGTAAATTCTTCATTTTTATGTGACATGTGATAATGACAAACAAGAAAAAAATAGAGTTTAGGATAGTTTGGTTTGGTTTTATAGCATATCAAGTATTATCTTTTATCTAATGCCAAATCAATTTTAATACATAAAACAGTTCTATTTCAAACAATTCAGTTTAACAAGTACACAGTTCAAATGTTAAAAACAGTTTGTTGTGGTCTTCAGATAAGACCGATGGAAGAACAACTCAAACAACGGGTGATAGGTGAACGTTATTGTATTTGCAGAAAAAGGAAGTCATACAAAAGAAGTACTAGCCGTTCTTGGCTTTCAGTCTGTCTGTCTGTCAAATGTCTCGTAAGAATCTAGAAGTTGTCTTCCCCGAGCTCGCTCGCTCGCTCGGAGAATATGTTCAGGTTGGACGAGTCACTCTTTGTAGTATGGTAGGATATGTCCTCATAACACAGTTCTACATTAAACAATTCAGTTTAGCATCGGTACAGTTTTTGTTGATACACAGTTAAACGTAAAAACAGTTCTATTTCAAACAATTCAGTTTAGCATAAGTACAAAGTTCAAATGTAAAAGACAATTCTACATCAAGCGATTCAATTTAGCAAAAGTATAGTTTTTTTTTGTTAATACACAGTTACATGTAAAAACAGTTCTATTTCAAACAATTCAGTTAAGCATAAGTACAATGTTTAAATGTAAAAGACAATTCAACATCAAGCGATTCAATTTAGCAAAAATATAGTACAGTTAAATAGTACAGTTAAATGTAAAAACAATTCTATTTCTAACTATAAGTGCACAGTTTGACCCATAGATAGCGCCCTATCAGGTGCTATCTCTGCAATGATATGGGAGCGATGGTAATAAAGGGGTAATCCGCATCCCCCTAAACTCCAGCATTACTGAAACCTCACCACCAGATTTTTTTATATCATATTCTGGACACTCGTTGGGGGAGTCTTATCTCTCTGCAGATGTGCAGTCGGGTATTCTACTGCCCCAGCCGACTGGGCCACTCTGGAGAGTCTCACTCCTCTGTAGAGATGCAGTCGGTGTATTCTACAGCCCCAGCCGAATAGGCCACTCGTTGGGAGAGTCTTACTCCTCTGCAGCGATGCAGTCGGTGTATTCTATATCCACACACTTAACCGACTGGGCCACTCGTAGGGGAAGTCTCACCCCTCTGTAGAGATGCAGTCGGTGTATTCTACAGCCCCAGCCGACTTGGCCACTCGTTGGGAGAGTCTCACCCCTCTGTAGAGGTGCAGTAGGGGTATTCTCCGGTCCCAGCCGACTGAGCCACTCGTTGGGAGAGTCTTACTCCTCTGCTGCGATGCAGTCGGTGTATTCTATATCCACACCCTTAGACGACTGGCCCACTCGTAGGGAGAGTCTCACCCCTTTGTAGAGATGCAGTCGGTGTATTCAGCAGCCACCCCCTTAGCCGACTGGGCCGGAAAAATTTATCTTTACGTTAATTATAATGTTGTAATGTTGATTTGAATAATTATTGAAATATTACGAAAACTGTTTATCAAATATTGACTGTATACAACCATATTAACTGAAATGCAGATAGATAACAATTATATATTTGTCTAATTAAAAACATAATTCAAAAAGTAAAGAGTAGTTCGTCTTTTGCTTTCATTTAGAAAATTAAAAAGATTTATTTGTTTTTCTAATAATTAAAAAAAATGTGTTTTTAATAAATGAAATTGATTTCAGCAATAGTGACACCAACATTATTTCAAAAATATTTTTTTAATTAATTACTCAGTTTAACTAGCATATATTCAGGCACGTAGAAAAACAATCTCATATAGTTATTTAAAAAGTTAACCAATGTCAGGCACAAGGTCACCTATGTCAGAGTAGTTGGTAAGAATCAAGTACTATCTACGTATTGGCATACATAATGTGGCAAGTGGTGTTTGTTTAGAGGAGGAAAAGCGGGAATTTTATCGCGGGTGGGAGCAAAACAAACATTTGTGTGATCATCTGAAGTTCAAAGAGAAGCGAATAAACAATTCAATACAGAAAAGAAAAACATAAATAAAAAAAAAACAATTATTATTCTGTTATCAGTCATTTGTTTAGCGGTCATAAAACGAGATTAACACGGTCGGCTGAGACTGTAGAATATGCCGACTGCATATTTACAAAGTGGTAAGACCCCCATGAACAAGTGTCCGAGACTTGACGTTAAAACATCAAATGGTGAGACTCCAGTCCTGGAGCTTTGGGGAATGTGGAGTACCTCTTCAATACCATTCCTCACTGACCTACCCTGACCCGTTTTGTGAGTATCAGTTAGGATCCCATCTACGGTTCATTCAGAGTTTTGGTTCGGTTTGGTTTGGTTTTATTGCATATCAACCAGTGTAGTTTATTTATTGCCAAATCCATTTTATGCATAAAAACTGATCTATTTCAAACAATTCAGACTAGCATAAGTACAGTTTTTTTTATTTGGCCACAGTTAAAAGTAAAAACAGTTCTATTTCAGACAATTCAGTTCAGCATAAGTACACAGTTTCGTTCTATTTGACCCATAGATAGGACCCTATGAGGAGCTAATACTCTTGGTTAGAGTACACCTGGGTGTGATGGTAATAAAGGGATACTCTGCTCTCATAAAAGCTCCAGCATTACTGGGACCTCAATATCAGATTGTTTAGTGTTATATATCCAGGGTACTCGTTTGGGGAGTCCATCCTTCTACAGAGAGGCAGTCGGTGTATTTTGTCACCCAATCCGACCAAGCCAGGTTTATTTTGAGCTATTTTATCATCTAGTATGCTTGAAAGTATACACACACATACACAAGCATACGTACACATATATATGAATTTATCCTATCCTATTTACCCAACCCCGCCACTCGGGCAGGATATGATACTAGGTCAATTTTTAAGCGGAGTTTAACAGGTTTTAATTCAGAGTTTTCCTTCTCCTAGACAAGTTGCCTCACCAAGGCTGAAGAACCTAGATGTGAAATGCAATCAGTCTCGTCCAAGATTTGAACTCGTGTCGCCATGTCCATTTCCTACAATGATAACCATTACACCACGGACACCTCTAATGTTCTAGTTTTACCATATTTACCAGCCCCTCCGCTCGGGCAGGATATGACACAAGGTCAGTTTTTAAGCGGAGTTTAACAGGTTTGAATTCAGAGTTTTCCTTCTCCTAGACTAGTTGCCTCGACAAGGCTGAAGAACCTAGTCTGTCCTACTATTTACCCATAGCTGGAGGGAGAATTATTGGATTCATACGTTTCCCAAGGGTATTAGTGCTATGTGAAATGCAATCAGTCTCGTCCAGGATTTGAACTCGATTCGCCGTGTTCATTTCCTACAGCGATAACCATTACACCACGGAATTTATAATCAATACAGACCGACAGCGCAGATTCCCTTGACTCTCACTCTCTTTTTAGCTATCTGTCCCTATCAGCTATCCCTCTCAGTCAGTCTTTTTGGCAGTACCCTGCGTTCACACGGAACAGGTGAATTCAAGATTTTGCAAGACAAACCAAACTGACGTCCAAATAAAGGCCTTTAAAATTCACAAACGTAAAAGTAATAGCAACATTATTAATAACAAAATTAAAGTGGAGGCGGAGGTGCCCGTGGTGTAATGGTTATCGTCCTAAGAAAAGGGACACAGTGACATGAGTTCAAATCCTGACCGAGACTGATTGCATTTCACATAGCACTTATACACTTGGGAAAGATATGAATCCAATTATTCTCCCTCCAGCTATGGGTAAATAGTAGGGCAGACTAGGTTCTTCAGCCTTGGTGAGACAACTAGTCTAGCAGAAGGAAAACTCTGAATTAAAACCTGTCAAACTTCGCTTAAAAATTGACCTTGTGTCATATCCTGCCCGAGCGGAAGGGTTAGGTAAATATGAATAACAAAATTAAAGTTTTTGGGGCCATAGAATACACCGACTGCACCTCTGCGGGGGGGGGGGTAGAACCCGACCAACGAGTTTCCTGGATATGACAATAAACAATCTGATGGTGAGGTTCCAGTGATATTGGAGCTTTGGGGAATGCGGAGTACCCCTTCATTGCCATTGCTCTCCAGTCCACTCTGGCTCGGAATGGTAGCACCTGAGAGGACCCTATTTAGGGGTTAAATAGAACTAACGGCTTATTTATGCTCAACTGAATTGTTTGATTAAACCGAATAGCTTGAAATAGAAATGTTTTTGACAATATGCTTTCGACCATATGGAAATCAAACCTGACCGATAAAACACAGTTTCTTCCGGGTAGCGGACGTGTCGATACTGCTATATGGATGCACTACTTGGACGCTAACTAAACGGCTGGAAAAGAAGATAGACGGCAATTACACAAGAATGTTGCGAGCAATATTGAACAAGTCCTGGCGGCAACACCCCACAAGGCACCAACTATACGGCCACCTGCCTCCCATCACGAAAACTATCCAAGCTAGACAAACCAGACATACAGGACACTGCTGGAGAAGCATGGACGAGCTCATAAGTGATGTATTCCTGTGGAACCCCCGCATATGGCCAAGCAAAAGCAGGATGACCACCTCGAACATACATACAGCAGCTATGTGAGGATACAGGATGTAGCCCTGAAGACCTGCCAGAGGCGATGAATGATAGGGAGAAGTGGCGAGAGAGGGCCAGGGATATCCGTGCTAGCGACACGACATGATAATGATGATGACATTTAAACTGCGGGCTCATGCTAAATATTTATTCTATTTGAAATAGAATTGTTTTTTGACATTGAAACTGTACTTACACTCAACTGAATTGTTATATATAACTGCTTGAATAATTTGAAATGGAAATGTTTTTGACAATTAAACTGTGTACTCATGCTAAACTGAATTGTTTGAAATAGAACTGATTATTTACATAAAAATTGATTTGGCGTTAAATAACCTACAAAGGTTGATATGCCATAAAACCAAACCAAACCAAACCAAACCAAAATTAAAGTTTTGAATATAAATCTGTTACATAGATATATAATTCTATTAACTAATTCAACGAAGCACATTATGGAAAAGAAAGAAAATTAAGACACACTTTATTTGCCAAATTGTTACAAACTTCTCTAAAAATCAGCAACGTAAATGATAATAATGAGCGATGACGCATCGATATAACGACTCGGGGACTACATAGAAAAGCACGAAGGACGACTGATTACAGCCACCTGAAACTATACTGGGAACACGCAGATCAACAGAATGACAATCACGAGAAAACAAAAATAGGAAGAAAAACAACCCTACGGGTGTTTAAAACGACTAATGAGCTTCATCTCACACGAGAAAACCTGAACGTGAGAAAAGGAAACCTTAAGAGAGAAACACGAACTCTCCTAATAACAGCCCAAAACCTGACGAGACTTACTGTCACTCAGACTCCAGTGAAAAACAACAAATTAACGTTAGTGTAAAAACTCCCAAAAAATTAAATAATAATAAACTTGCTTTTGAAACTGGCTTTTATTTCATCCCTTGTAATATCTGTGACAAGTTTTCCATTTGTGAAAGTTCTAAGGTGATTAAAAAAAAAAACAATTTATGGACACATTCGGGATTTTAAATTAGGTGATTTTCGTAATGCTTCTGTGAAAAAAAAAATTAGGTTTGGTTTCTTTGTTAATGGCATATCCACCTTTGTAGGTTATTTAATGCGAAAGATATTCTCCCAGAAGAACAGTAGAGGTACTAATAGGATAAGGGGGTTCATATCGTTTCCAAGAGTATTTGCCCGAAGGTGAACGTAACAGCGCGAATGGAATACGAACTTGCTTACTGCGATTCCGCAGTCCATCGTTTTAACCATTACACCACGAGGACACCCACTTACCATTTAGAAATTCATATCTTTAATTCAACTGAGAATAAAATGTTAATTAAAACATAATAATCAACACCGTACATTTTTTGAATCTTTCATTATTTCTCATCATGATAGTGACAGATATGAACCATATTTTTTTTTCTTTTTAAACTTATCTCCTCATTTAGTTAAATTATTACCCAGTCGGCTGGGGCGGTTGAATACATCGACTGCACCTCTGCAGAGGGGTAAGACCCCTCCCACACAACGAGTGTCCTGATATGAAACTAAACAATCTGATGGTGAGGCTTCAGTAATGCTGGATCTTTGGGGATTACGGAGTACCTTTTAATTGCCATTGATCCCAAGTCCACTCTGGCTCGGAGAGGTAGCACCTTATAAGGGTCGTAGTTAATTTATTTTGTTGGCAGGGGTTTAGCTTTTAATGGTTATATTTTGAGTTTTTTAGAGGGGCAAATAAATTAACTCTGTTATATAATCTGCATACAGACTACTTCTCATTGTGTCAAAGTGTCATTTTATCAGTGTCGTCCCATGAAGAGATATAATTAAATATCTGCAGAAATGGTAGGGGTGTACTCACTTTTGTGATACACTATATATATATATATATATATATATAACGACAATTTATGGTTGTCACTATCTCACTTGGTGGGTTAGTGGCAGACCAAATCCAGAATAATTTGGAGAATGCTCAATATCTATGATAGAGCTATTATGCCGAAACCCCTTCCTTTCCACCTTTTCCCTATTTCTTTCTCGTCAGCTGACTAAAATTATTTCCACTTTCATACAATCAAAAATCTCTAATGAAACCTGATACATTTGATTCTAAACCTTCTCTTTCTTCCTACTACATCTTTATCCTCTCCGTCATTTTATCATGTTCCTCATTTGCTTATATATAGAAAAACTCAGAAAATAATTTAGCCTGAAAAAGTTCTTAGAATAAAAGAACGAAATATCACCCCAATTAAACCTTCTGTTAAGTGTTTGAGTTATCAAACCTTCTACATATTTCTATCATATATATATATATATATATATATATATTTCCATATATCTACATTTGTATTAAATAGTCCAAAATTTTCTTCTGTTGCTTTAAACTAATATGAAAGAAAGTCAATGAAATTATTTGTTTGTCATTTTAACCAAGCCGGCTTCCAGGAAATCATCATCATCTTGTCACGCCATCATCACAGATATCTCTGACCCTTTCCCGACACCCTTCTCTATCGTCCATTGCTTTCGGTAGGTCTCTAAGGCTACATGCTGTATCGGCACAGAGCTCTTGTACATAGGTTATAACAGATCGTCCCACCTTTCTTCGTCCATGTGAAGGGGTCCACAGGAGTACGTCACTTATGAGCTTTTCCCTACTTCTCCAGCAGTGTCCCGCATGTCTGGTTTGTCTAACTCGGATAGTTTTCGTAATGGGTGGTAAGTGGCCGTACAACTGCTGCTTTGTGGGGTGCTGTCTCCAGGACTTGTTCAATATTGCTCGCAGCATTCTTGTGTAGTTGTCGTCTAGCTTTTTCTCCATAATTTTGGTTAACGTCCATGTAGTGCATCCATACAGCAGTATCAACACGACTGCTGCTTGGGAAAAAAACTGCGTTTCATTTTATCGGTCAAGTCTGACTTCCATATGACCAATAGCCAATCGTTAATTTCCATGCCTTTGCTAGTCACGAATTGATGTCAATTCCGGTTGATGAGACACTGCTTCCTGGGTAGGTGAACTTGTCTACTAGTTTCAGAGATCTACCGTTTATTGTGGATATGTCGCCTGTTTGATTAAAGCACATATATTCCGTGCGTTGACATGGAGGCCTATGCTCGCAGCAGCTCGTTCCAGACTACGTAGCAGGGTTTCGGCTTTGGTGGGTGTATTTGCCAGAAGCGCTATGTCATCGGTGTAGTCCGCGTCCGTAATTGTTTTTGTGGGGTACCTTCTGCTTCTTTCCTTTGTTAGCTTGAAACCATTTTTTCCAAGAAATACTGCTGTAAAAATACAGTTCCTTCTCTCTCCCCTCCCCTATCTTTCTCTCTCTCTATCCATCACTTTATGTGAGTCTTTCTCTCTCTCTTTCTTCATCTCTCTCTTTCTCTCTCTTTATCCGTCACTTTATTTATGTCTTTCTCTACTTCCTCTCCTCACTCTCCGTCTTTCTCTCTACCCGTCATTTTATATGTGTCTTTTTCTCTCTCTCTTTCTCTCATTCTCTCTATCAATCACTTTATGTGAGTCTTTCTTTTTCTCCCTTTCTCTATCTGTCATTTTATGTGTGTGTGTGTCTCTCTCTTTCTCTCTCTTTCTCTCTCTCTCTCTATATATATATATATATATATACACACATATATATATATATATATATATATATATATATATATATATATATATATCCGTCAATTTATGTGTGCCTTTCTCTGTCTGTCTGTCAGTCTGTCCCTATCCGTCACTTCAGGTGTGTCTTTCATTCTCTCTTACTCTCTTTCACACTTAGGTCTCTTTTGTCCTTCCTTTTTTTTGTATTTTATGCAGGGTGCCATATTAAAAATTAAATACATATTAATTAGTGTAATTATAATTATAATCATAATTAATTACCAGTTAATTTCATTCAGTAGTCTATGGCAAGAGGTTTTGTTACATTATTGAAATTTTCTATTTATTTAATCTACCAAACGATAGATAGATAGATAGATAGATATGAAGAGACTGTGATAGATAGATAGATAGATAGATAGATATGAAGAGACTGTGATAGATAGATAGATAGATAGATATGAAGAGACTGTGATAGATAGATAGATGTGAAGAGATTAAGATAGATAGATAGATATGAAGAGTCTGTGATAGATAGATAGATAGATAGATAGATAGATCTGAAGAGACAGTGATAGATAAATAGATATGAAGAGACTGTGATAGATAGATAGATAGATGTGAAGAGATTAAGATAGATAGATAGATATGAAGAGACTGTGATAGATAGATAGATAGATAGATCTGAAGAGACTGTGATAGATAAATAGATATGAAGAGACTGTGATAGATAGATAGATAGATAGATAGATAGATAGATAGATAGATTTGAGCGAAACCTGCAAACGTATACACTGTCTAACGACTTATTAACGAGGTGACGATTTCCAATTTTGTCCCAAACCTTCAGGTTAGAATTAAATGAAATTTTCGCAGGATGAAGCCAGCAGTGACATGCACATGCCGCGCAAAAATTGTAAGATTCCGCAAAAAATATTCTTAAAACACTGTCATTTATCTAATTTACTTGAATTAAAACAGTCCCAAATTATCAGCGGGATGTAATTAAAACTCATTTAAACAAGAAAATAACGCTTTTATTGCTTCAAATGCAGATTCTTATGAATACATATAAGTAACCAACATTTGATGAATAGAAATCAACGAGTAAAGAGATTTTAGAAAAAATGATTGTGGTGCGAGTCTTTTTATTGGATAAAGCGCTAGTCGATGACACATATCAATTTCTGGAACTCCTCTAATGTAATTCTACGTGGAACATTCACTATTGCCCGCCACAAATTCTTGCTTCTGAATTGTCATTAATTCTCGAAAATTTGTCGCTTCAAAATCAACAAAATCGATTGGAGAATTAACCTTCGAGTTCATATTCTGAGGTCCACATAAGCAAAAATGTATTTTTTTGTTTGTTTGTTTGGGTGTTATGGCATATCAACATTTGCAGCTTATTCAACGCCAAATAAATTTTTATACAAATAAACAGTTCTATTTCAAACAATTCAGTTTAGCATAAGTACACAGTTTATTGTCAAAAACATTTCTATTTCAAGCAATTCTGTTTACTCAAACAGTTATATTTCGAACAATTCAGTTTAGTCTAAGAATAGTTTTTGTTAACACACAGTTAAATGTCAAAACAGTTCTATTGCAAACAATTCAGTTCAGCATAAGTACACAGTTTAATTGTCAAAAACATTTCTATTTCAAGCAATTCTGTTTTGTCAAATATTTCTATTTTAAACAATTCAGTTTAGTATAAGTATAGTTTTTTTTTGTTTACACACAGTTAAATGTCAAAACAGTTCTATTTCCTAACAATTCAGTTTAGCACACAAAAACAGTTCCATTTCAAACAATTCAGTTTAGTATAAGTACGTAGTTTAAATGACAAAGCAGTTCTATTTCAAGGAATTCAGTTTAGTATAAGTACACAGTTTAGTTCTTTTTGACTCATAGATAGGATCCTATGAGGTGTTACCACTCCAAGCCAGAGTGGAACTGGGAGCGATGGCAATGAAGTGGTACTACGCATTCCTCAAAGCTCTAGTATTACTGGAACCTCACCATCAGATTGTTTGGTGTCATATCCTGGACACTCGTTTGGGGGTCCTTTTACCTCTACAGAGATGCAGTCGGTATATTCTATAGCCCCAGCCCCCTGGATAAGCCTAAATGTAGCAAGTACTCCATAGTCGTATGTGTTGCCTGTGAGGGAGCGTTATCGTGCATAAATTTCATAGTTCCCTTGAAGTTGATCCTTTGGTTTTTCACCAAAGTTCAAGGTGCTCTCTTAGGAAGGTTATATAAGCATCTGCAGTTATTTTAATACGGCCAGGCACTTCTCACAGAGCAACAATGATACATATATTTATAACAGGTCAAATTCTGATACCTCTTCCTCTTCGTTGGTCTCTTAAGCGTTGATGATGATCTCGTCCACCTTATGTCCAACTTTCTGGCCCATCAAAGGGTAGCAAGATATTCGTAAGTGAACAAAACCTTCGGGAAATCGACGCATGTTATCTTCAGCTCATTTAAGACATTTTGTATGCATATTTTTGTCAATGGAGGCGTTGTCAAATGTCCCATTGATGTCCTGACCTTTTCTTTGAGACGATATTAGTAATTCTAGACATAGAAGTTTCTCCAATTCTCCTGAAATGTTCTTTGTTGGTCAGGCCTGTGTTATTCACAGCTTAATGTTTAATTCAGCATTCTTGCGTACCTTCGCCGGAGCTGTTACAAGTTTTTTCACAGTTGGGTGATATTTTATCATTTTGGGTATTTCTTTACCTTCTACGACTTCAGCTTGTGTAACAGACTTCTCAGTCGTGGTCAAGTCACATTGTCAATTAAAAAAATGCAATGAAGTCATTCGTTAATAATTTGGAACATTGAAGTGTCGTGTTTTTTATACTAATGGCTGCGGTTTTTGAATTACCGAGCGAAAAATTCGACTTTTTAAACAGTCTGCGCATATAATAGTCGGTATCATTTTGTAAAAATTTCTTTAAATTCCAATGAGTATTTTTTTTAACAAAATGGAAAATTGTCACCACGTTAATTATTTGTTACGCAGAGTAGATAGATATATGATAGTGTTGTATTTTGGCCTTCGACCCGACCAAAAATGCCATTCCAAGGTGATGCACCGGAAGGAAGTGACACATTCTAATGGCAGTCATGAGAGGAAATCGCGTGGGCGGAAATTGGCTGACGAAATGGGACGAGGTAAAAAAAATCCCCTGGTACACTCATAGACTGATGCACCGGAAGAGAGTGACCTGTGAACTGCATGACAGTTATTTCCGCTTGATGACGATCAAACATGCGATTTCAAAGATCGAGTAGGCGACTGAGTGGACGTTGAACTATTATATAACCCAGTCAAGACAGAAGTCAAGTTAGTTGTAGTTAGAGATCGAACGGAGTTATAGACGAGATATGGTAAGGAAAGCCACACCAGACCGAAGGGGCTCGGGGCCCCAGATTGAATTGGGGTCCCGAGAAGATGCTGATAAGATGCAGTAAAGAAAGCCATCACACAGCAGAGTGGGCCCCAGGGCCTCGGGTTGAGCATCAGGAGAACGAGAAAGACACAACGCTGACGGCCATAAGAGTGGGGTCAAAATATGGCAGTTTCTGTTTGATCTCCAACTCCCTCTCACCATAAAACCTTGAGTAACCCTTTTTGAACCCTCACAAATAAAGTGAGAGGTACATATACTTATAAAGAAGTCTTCTTGCGTCTGTTTATTTATTGTGTCGTTATGATGCTGTGTGTATATGTAGATGTGAATCTGCATATGTGAGTATATAACAATAGACAGTCAAACAGATTGAGACAGGTAGAAAGAGAGGAAGAGAAAGAGAATAGCTGAGAAAAAGAGACAGGAATATATATATATATATATATATATATGTGTGTGTGTGTGTGTGTGTGTGTGTGTATAAGCTCTTAATATACACTCGTCAAATAAACCTAAGAAAAACAATCCCGATATTTCTATCGCTCACAGACCTATCCCTCTACCCACTAATACACATAACAAAGCACTCAACGAGAAACTTACTAAATTAGGAATACCAATCATATAAACCACATCACAAGCCATTAAAAACATCACAAACATCTCAAAATGAACTAACAAAAAAAACCGTTTATACAAAGTTTGCAACAAACATTACATCGGAGAAACCCAACGCACTGTTGAGAAAAAAATCAACGAACACAAACGATCAATCAAAACAAATGACCTTCGAAACGTCCTTTTCTCCCACATGTAAGAGCTCAAACACACATTCATTTTTCCCCAAGCCACTCTAATCAAACCCATACATTGCAAAACATCCAACAGACTGTTAGAATCTGCAGTCATTTCCTAGTTAAACTATATAAGACAACGCCAAGGGTTGTATCAGATTTCACCATACCTGGTAAACATCGTACTACACGAAAACAATATCAAAATAGAAAACGGATAAAAAGGGACATTTTCTCTACTCAGTGCCACCATACTTTTAGGATTCCATCCTTATCACTTTTTCTTTCTCCTTTTTTGCTCCCTTTCTACTTAGAGATCACACTATAATCAATTTCTGTGACATCATATTATAGATTTGGTTTGGTTTGGTTTCTTTGTTTAATGGCATATCAACTATTTTTATGTTATTTAATGCCAAAGCCATTCTCCTAGAAGAACAGTAGTGGTACTATTTAACCCATAGCTGAGAGGATAAGGGGGTTCATACCTTTCCCAAGGGTATTTGCCCGAAAGTGAACGTAATAGCGCGACTGGAGAACGAACTCGCATACTACGATTCCGCAGTCCATCGCTTTAACCATTACACCACGAGGACATCATATTATAGTTAATGTCTTTCGATCAAATAAGATATGCCGAAACTCTTTTCCCCTCAACTTTTCTCAATTTCTTTCGCATCAGCTCACTAAAATTATTTCCACTTTCATACAATGAAAAATCTTTTATGAAACTTCATACATTCTCTTTCTTCCTGCTATACTTTTATCATCTCTGTTATCTTATATTCCTCTTTTGCTAATAAATAGAAAAAAAACAACAAAGAGAAAACGGTTCAGTTAGAGAAAAATTCTTTAAAATGGAATCATCATCATCATCATCATCATCATGTCGTGCCGCTAGCACGGATATCCCTGACCCTCTCTCGCCACTTATCCCTATCGTTCATCGCCTCTGGCAGGTCTTCAGGGCTACATCCAGTATCCTCACATTGCTGCTGTATGTATGTTCGAGCTGGTCGTCCTGCTTTTGCTTGGCTATATGCGGGGGTCCATAGGAGTACGTCACTTATGAGCTCGTACTTGCTTCTCCAGCAGTGTCCTACATGTCTGTTTCGTCTAATTTGGATAGTTTTCGTGATGGGAGGCAGGTGGTCGTATAGTTGGTGCCTTGTGGGGTGTTGCCTGGAAGAAACTGCGTTTCATTTTATCGGTCAGGTCTGATTTCCATATGATCGATTGTTTATCGATAGCTGTCCATGCCTTCGGTAGCCGTGTGTCGATGTTTTTTTCGGTTGATGAGACACTGCTTCCTAGGTAGGTGAATTTGTCTACCAGTGTCAGAGAGGTTCCGTCTAGTGCTGAGATATCGTCTGTTTGATTAAAGCACATACATTCCGTTTTGTGTGCATGGAATAAAAGAACAAAAAATCGCGCCATTAAATCGGTTTTAAGTGTTTGAATTATCCAACTATCCATTTATTTCCATCATATTTTCCGATTCACCACAATCTATCAACACACACACACACACACACACACACATGTATATATATATATATATATATATATAGAGAGAGAGAGAGAGAGAGAGAGAGATAAAGAATTATAGAGATACAGACATACTAAGAGATATTTATATAGACATTCCCCAAGAAAATTGATCAGAATTTCGAGAGCGTGGAAATCATTGTTTTTGGAGAAATAGTATGTGAGAAATACAACTCAGTACTCAATTATTCAGAGTTGGGTGATCCGAAAAACCGATACCTAGTGCTCGACAAGGATAGAAAATAACCCGATTGTTTTATCCAGCCTTGTGGTCTTATATCAGACACGGCTATACTAAATAAAACAAACTGACTTTCACTAAATGTAGAATTAACGATAGCTAGTATTGTTTTAGTGCATATAAACCTTTCTAGATTAATGCCAAATCCTGCTTTTACATAAACATTAAATATATATATGATTTGTAAACACTTTATGTCGATACACGCAGTTAAACAATTGAACGTCACCTGGTTGGCTGGGGCTGTATAATACACCGACAGTACCTTTGCAGAAGGGTAAGACTCCCTAATGAGAGTCCTGGATATGACACTAAACAGTCTGATGGTGAGGTCTCAGTAATTCTGGAGCTTTGGGGATTGTGGAGTACCCCTTCATTGCCATCGCTCCCAGGTCCACTCTGGCCCGGCGAGGTAACACCTGATTACGGTCTTGTCTATGGGTTAAATAGAACTAACGGCATACTTATGCTTAACTGAATTGTTTGATTAACCTGAATGGCTTGAAATAGAAATGTTTTTTTGCATTTAAACCGTACTTATATTTAAACTGCGTACTATATGCTAAACTGAAAAGTTTGAAATCGAACTGTTTTTTTTTTACTTTGAAACTGTACTTACACTAAACTGAATTGTTATATATATATGTGCTTGAATAAACTAAATAGTTTGAAATAGAAATGTTTTTGACAATTAAACTGTGTACTCATGCTAAACTGAATTGTTTCAAATAGAACTGATTATTTACATAAAAATGGATTTGGCGTTAAATAACCTACAAAGGTTGATATGCCAAAAAACCCAAACAACCAACAAATAAACTGTTCAATTTCAAACAATTCTATTTAGCATAAGTCAACAAAGTTAAATGGTTCCAAGTATTGCTATCTATCACCAACAATTCAGTTAAACATCAATCCTTTGTTTAAAAAAGTTTATTAATCAAGCATTTCTATTTCCAACAATTGCAAGGTATCACTAACAACTCAATTAAACATCAGTTATCTATTTCCACAAAGCTAAGTGATCAAACAGTTTCATTTTAAACAAATCAATTAAAAATAGATCATTTGCTGCACTCAGCCTATATATCAGTTCTATTTTACCAATAGATAGGGCCTTATTCGGTGCTACCAATCCGGCCAGAGCGTTCAGTGTATTCTGCAGCTCCAGCCGAAGTAACAGAGAATTAATGTGTTGAAAACATGAAAGATTTGACACAAAGTTATTTTAATGTATTGAACCACGCAAGAATCGAGAAATTCAAGGTTGTCGCAAAAATACATAATGTCATCAGCATTCCCATTAAGCGGAACCTCAGGAAGTTAATCGTGAGAAATGCTCACACGGACCGTCCATTATCATCCAACAGCACGACATCCCCGTCGGTTGGGGTTGTACAATACACCGACTGCATCTCTGCAAAGGGGTTAGACACTCCCAACCCAATGAGTGTCCTGGTATGACACTAAGCAATCTGATGGTGAGGTTCCGGTGGTGCTGGAGCTTTGGGGAATGCGGAGTACCCCTTCATTGCCATCACTCCCACTCTCGTCCGGAATAGTAGTACTTGATAGGGCCCTATTTATAGGTTAAATAGAACTAGACTGCATACTTATGCTAAACCTGAATTTTTGGAGTTAGAACTGTTTGACTAAACTGAATAATTGGAAATAAAAAGGTTTTTTGACAATTATACTGTGTACTCACACTTAAACTGTGTACTTAAGCTAAACTGAATTATTTGAAATGGAACTGTTTTTGACGTTGAAACTCTACTTACGTTTAACTGAATTATTGAATATAGAACTGTTTTGACATTTAACTGTGTGTAAGGAAAATCTATACTTATACTTTACTAGGTTAGCTGAATTAGAACTGTTTGACTAAACTGAATTGTTTGAAATAGAAATGTTTTTGACAATTAAACTGTGTACTCATGCTAAACTGAATTGTTTGAAATAGAACTGATAATTTGAATAAAAAATTGATTTGGTTTGGCGTTAAATAACCTACAAAGGTTGATATGCCATAAACCCAAACAATCAACCGACCAACAACATTTTAAAATGAAATTACCTCCTATTTACTTACAAATAATATATCTATACCCCTTTAAATATGCACAAACAAATGATTAATAGTAAATAGAATTATTCGTATTAGTAATAGGTGAGACCATTCAGCTGTGTACAAAAAAGATCTCAGGTTCGTTTAAAAATGTTATAAAAATGGGTATATTCAATCCTAGGTAAGTGAATTTGTCTACGAGTTTAAGAGGGGTTCCTTCTAGAGTGGAGATTTCCCCAGTTTGATTATAGCACATATATTCCGTTTTGTGTGCATTAACATAGAGGCCTATGCCTGCGGCTGATCGTTCCAAACTATGCAGTAGTGTTTCGGCTTGGTCGGGTGTATTTGCCAGTATCGCTATGTCATCGGCGTAGTCGGCGTCGGTAATTGTACCTAGGAAGCAGCGTTGAATCAACCGAAAAGGACATCGAAACGATGTTAACGAAAGCATGGACAGCTATCAATAGGCTATCGATTATATGGAAATCAGACCTAACCGATAAAATGAAACGCAGTTTCTTCCAGGCAGCGGTCACATCGATACTGATATATGGCTGCACTACATGGACGCTAACAAAACGGCTGGAGAAGAAACTAGACGGCAATTACACAAGAATGCTACGTGCAATCTTGAACAAGTCCTGGCAGCAACACCCCACATGACACCAACTGTACGGCCACCTGCCCCCTATCACGAAAACTATTCAAGTTAGACGAACCAGACATGTAGGACACTGCTGGAGAAACAGGGACGAACTCATAAGAGATGTACTCTTATGGACCCCCACACATGGCCGTGCAAAAGCAGGACGACCAGCACGAACATACATTCAGCAGCTATGTGAGGATGCGGGATGTTGTCCTGCAGACCTACCTAGAGCGATGAACGATAGGGAGTAGTGGCGAGAGAGGGTCAGGGATATCCGTGCTACCAGCGCGACATGATGATGATGATTATGATATATTCAATATATATGTATAAACAGGATTTGGCATTAAATAACCAACAAAGGTCAATATGTCATAAAACCCAATCAAACCAAATTATATGTATTTAATACATATGTATAAAGAATAATTAGCATTAAATAACTCACCATGGTTGATATGTCATAAAACTCAACCAAACCAAATCATTTCTGTTTCATATTTATGTTTAAAGAGGATTTGACATTAAATAACTTGCAAGGGTTGATATGCCATTAAACCCAACCAAACCAAATCATATGCAGACTTTCTTTTTTAAGTAGAGGAGTTATAATGTAAATTAAATTACCATAACCAGAAAATTCGTCGAACACTTGTGCGAAACATACAGAACTACTGGACAGCTTCCCATAATTAACTAGTCATGACCGTATCCATATTTACCCAACCCCTCCGCTCGGGCAGGATATGACACAAGGTCAATTTTTTAAGCGGAGTTTAACAGGTTTGAATTCAGAGTCTTCCTTCTGCTTGACTAGTTGCCTCACCAAGGCTGAAGAACCCAGTCTGCCCTACTATTTACCCATAGCTGGAGGGAGAAGAATTGGATTCATACCTTTCCCAAGGGCATTAGTGCTATGTTAAATGCAATCAGTCTCGGTCAGGAGATGAACTCGTGTCGCCGTGTCCATTTTCCTAGGACGATAACCGTTACACCACGGGCACCTCCCAGTCATAAACGTGTCCACTATAAAAAGTATGGATGTAACTCACAAGACACATTCAGGTTAATTGGCCCCGCATTTGCCATGTCTAGTTAATTTGGAACCTCTCGCATGTGATGTAGACCGGTGATTCATTGGTAGAGTTTTGGGTCTGAATTAAGTAGTTGCTAGTTCGATCTCCAGTGGGGGAGATCACGGTATACACTGCTGATAAAACCTAATAAGGTCAAAACAGCTGTCCACTAAGTCGTGCACAAGTGTTTGTCGGATTTTCTGGTCATGGTAATTCAATTTAAAATATAATTCCTCTACTTAAAAAAGAAAATGTACATTTATTTCCTTGCCCTTGTGGTTATGATAATTACACGGATACGTATTTCCAGTCCTCTTAGGAAGACCTGGCCCTTGAGGTGACCGTGTCTACCGAAAAGAGTTCGAATGTGCCGAGTCCTCAGTAAAAGGTATGGAGGTAACTTACAAGACACATTCAGTTTAATTGATCGCATAATAGCAATGGCTAATCAATTTGGCATCGTTTGTGTGCGATGTGGACCGGTGACTTGGTAGATTTTCGGTTCGTCATTCTCTGGTCACCGGTTCGATTTCCTGATCGGAAGATTATGGTATACACGGCTGATGAGACCTAATAAGGTCGATACAGCTGCTTAGTGGTTCCGTACGTCGCGCACAAGTGTTTGTCGGATTTTCTGGTTATGGTAATTTACAATTCATATTCATTAAACTCCGCTTAAAAATTGACCTTGTGTCATATCCTGCCCGAGTGGAAGGGTTGGTAAATAGGATATTAATTAAATATATATGTATAAAAATGATTTGACATTAAATTACCCACAAGGGTTGATATGCCATAAAACCCAACCCAACCAAATCATATATAT
>OY757926.1:15008728-15045729 GCA_963585895.1 Sepioteuthis lessoniana
ATTAAACACAAATCGAATAACTTACTTACTGATTGTAAATTGAATGTTAGTATTTTGACTCATTATTTCAAAGCAGACTTTCTTTGCTTCCTGGAAACACACACACACACACACACACACACACACACACACACACACACACACACACACACACACGTACAGACACACAAACATATATACGCACACATACACAGACAGACACATGCACGTACGTATATATATATATATATATATATACGATATATTTCATATATAAAATAAGATGAAAATAAAACAGGATAAAAACTAGATCCCCACGGGAGCTAGCATTCAGTACGTTTATAGGAATAAAGATGTTCTGATTACAAGATAGTCTGATCAGCTTAGAATGATAATTCTATTATTTTTTCTATGGGTAGTGGAAAAATACGTTGGAGTTGATTTTTATTATAGAAATGCATTGGAAATTATTTTTATTATAGAAATGCACTGATAATGATTTTTATGATGAAAATGCATCGAAAATGATTTTTACTATAAGAAAAATTGGAAATGATTCTTACATTAAAAATTCACTGGAAATAACTTTTACAATGAAATTGCATTGGAAATGAATTCTTACTATAAAAATGCATTGTAAATGGCTTTTGTCATCATCATCATCATCATCATCATCATCATCATCATGTCGCCCTGCTAGCACAGATCTCCCTGACCCTTTCTCGCCACCCTTCTCTATCGTTCATCGCTCCCGGGAGGTCTTCAAGGCTATACCCCGTATTAGCACAGAGCTGTTGTATATAGGTTCCAGCTGGCTGTCCTGCCTTTGCTCGTCCATATGAAGGGGTCCACAGGAATATATCACTTATAAGTTTGTCCTTACTTCTCTAGCAGTGTCCCGTACGTCTGCTTTATCTAATTTGGATAGTTTTTGTGATGGGTGGTTGGTGTTCGTACAGCTGCTGCTTTGTGGGTGTTGCCTCCAGGACTTGTTCAATATTGTTCGCAGCATTCTTGTATAATTGCTGTCAAGATTTTTCTCCATACGTTTAGTTAGCGTCCATGTAGTGCATCCATATAGCAGTATCTCCACGACCGCTGCGTTTTATTTTATCGGTCAGGTCTGACTTCCGTATGACCGAGAGCCTATCGATAGCTTTCCATGCCTTTGCTTACCGTGTGTTAATGTCTTTCTCGGTTGATGAGACACTGCTTCCTAGTTAGGAGGATAGTTCAAAGCCTCACCCAGAAAGACGAATCATGGCTGAATATTTTTGTTGTAGTAATACTCTGCCACTTTTAATAAAATTGGAAGAACTAATTTAGATTTTTATCTTAATTTGTGTGCAGATAAGAAAAATCGAAAAATGTAACCCCCGCCCAAAAAAGAAAAGAGGCCCAAGCACTCAAAATATCTGCAAAAAAAGTCATGACAAAATAATATAGATCATCATCATCATCATCATGTCGCACTGCTAGCACAGATCTCCCTGACCTTCTCTCGCCACCCTTCTCTTTCGTTCATCGCCTTCAATAAGTTTCCCGACATTTTTTGTCCTGGCATTTAAAATTGTCGTAGACTCCATCCTTGTCACAGACTATTTGACCAAGATGGGTATCAAGACAGTTCCTTAGCCAGTGAAGAAGTACGTAGTGAAATTCAAGCGAGGTAGGGACGACACCTTCAAACACCTTGTCCAAAAACCCCAACTACTGATGAACAAGTTGGTGCCATTCACCAAACGTTTCTGAATGAAGACATTTTACTGTTTTTCTCGGTTGATGAGACACTGCTTCCTAGGTTGGTGATCTTGTCCACTAGTTTCAGAGAACAACCATTTAGTGTGGAGATGTCGCCCCCACCTCTCCCAAAAGGCTGTACGATCATGTGTGTTAATTCTTCTTTGTTTTTAATCCTTCAACAAGTGTCTGTATAAATACACAAGAATAATTACGGAATACCATAAATATATTGTCCAGTCAGCTGGGGGCTGTAGAATACACCGACTGCACCTCTGCAGAGGAGTAAGACCCCCTCCACAAAGAGTGTCCTCCATATGACACTAAATAAAACTAAACTGCGTACTCTTGTGAAACTGAATTGTTTAATATAGAACTCTTCTGACATTTAACTGTGTGTAAACAAAATTTATACATATACTAAACTGAATTATTTGAATAAGAACGTTTGAATAAACTGAATAGCTTGAAATAGAAATGTGTTTGACATTTAAACTATATACTCAAGCTAAACTGAATTGTATGGAACAGAGCTATTTGTATAAAAGTGGATTTGGCGTTAAATAACCTACAAAGGTTGATATGCCATAAAACCCAACCAACCAACCAACCTATAAATATACTTGAAATATATTAAGATATCACTGTACATTTTCGTGTTAAAGGAACTGAAAATATTTCATCGTTAAATTTTAATCATTATAACACACACATACACACTTATATATATATATATATATAGAGAGAGAGAGATAATTGACGATACCAGGATCAGGTTTTTCCCTGTAGAACTCTGATATTTCTCGTGGTCTCAAAGACGTGGGGAAATAATCGGTTTTATCTTTTCACGTTTGAAAGGAAGATATTTTGCAGGAAGATTGGGATAAATTCAAAATTACCTTTCTCCTATACTGGTTGCTCTACGGAAGATATAGAACCCATTTTACGATACCTTCCACAGTATTCAGCGCGAGTGAGGAGAGGGAAATATGGTCCTATGCTAGTCACGGAGCCCAATGTAGTGTGACTACTAGTCACAGTACTTGTGACTATTGTGTTCGTGACTACCACATTAGCTTCCGGCTGTTTGCTTTGTCGAATCTTTCTGTGCCCACGCTGTGTTTGAAAGATCCACGAAGCTGGGTTGACACAATTCAGCCGGATCTTCTTCCGACGTTCAGGTGATATGAGTGGCTAGATTGTCTAGCAACTCAAAGAATAGAGAAAACCCGTTGGTTAACAACAACAAAAAATCGTTTTTATTGAAACACGTTTGTGAGGCAATAAATAACAAACAAACGAGGTTTATTTTCCTGGCAAACAGAAGAAGAAAGAATATCGAGAGAGGAAGAGTGACGATGAGTGCGGTTAGTGTAACACTAACGTCTCTAAAGTCTAGGACTTTGAAATTTTGTAACGTCTGAATGTTGTTCAGAATACTTCGGGTCTAGATGCTTCTTTGTCAATCTTGAGTTTCTTCTTGGTCCCTTTTTCTTAACCTCTCAGAGGATTCGTTTAATAATCCCATTTTTATTGATCAATATCTGGACTAAAAACGTTTTCTGATTGGTCGTCCAATAAGAGACAATTAGGAGTCATATTCCCATTGGTCAGCCAACTCTAGTTCAAGATTATATCTTACAGGTATAGGGGAAACCCTTTTTAGATGCTTTGACCAATGGGAACAGGTTTAGAGCAATGGGGTTGAACAAAAAAATTCTCAGCCTCACCTGACTGGATGAAGAATGCCCAATTCACCTTTATTTAGGGTGGAGCAAAAGTAATTCTCCCTTTTGACATTGACCTTCAAGACAAGAACAAGAAAAATATATTTTACGAAATGACCCGTTTCATCATTGTGATTGAAGTTTCAGTTGACAACCGAAAAACTAAATAAATTTGCCAACCTTCAAAATCAAAAGCAATTATCTCGCACTTAACTGACATTTAGAAACGATCAACAAGCTTTGAACAAAAAGATACTTATTTTAAGGATCTTTTTTGTTTTTGAGATATATATATATATATATATATATATATATATATATCATAAATTCTAATTCCTACATATTAATTAAGTAGTCAAGTGCACGTCGTGTCATAGTGAATATAAATAGCCACGGCGAGGTTTTGAATTCGGTTTGCTGATGACAATTTTCGCGCCCATAACCATAACACCGAACATATTTGTGAATATGCGTATGGGCTCTGGCTAACATATCACCATGTTGTGCTGGTAGCACGGATATCCCTGACCCTCTCTTGCCACTCCTCCCTATCGTTCATCGCCCTAGGCAGGTCTTCAGGACAACATCCCGTATCCTCACATAGCTGCTGAATGTATGTTCATGCTGGACGTCCTGCTTTTGCACGGCCATGTGTGGGGGTCCATAAGAGTATTTCTCTTATGAGTTCTTCCCTGCTTCTCCAGCAGTATCCTGCATGTCTGGTTCGTCTAACTTGAATAGTTTTCGTGATAGGAGGCAGGTGGCCGTACAGTTGGTGTCTTGTGGGGTGTTGCCGCCAGGACTTAATCAAGATTGCTCGCAGCATTCTTGTGTAATTGCCGTCTAGCTTCTTCCCCAGCCGTTTTGTTAGAGTCCTTGTAGTGCATCCATATAGCAGTATCGATGCGACCGCTGCCTGGAAGAAACTGCGTTTCATTTTATCGGTTAGGTCTGATTTCCATATAATCGATAGCCTATTGATAGCTGTCCATGCTTTCGTTAACCTCGTGTCGATGTCCTTTTCGATTGATTCGACGCTGCTTCCTAGGTAAGTAAATTTGTCTACTAGTTTAAGAGGGGTTCCGTCTAGAGTGGAGATTTCCCCCGTTTAATTATAGCACATATATTGTATACACTATGTGTATTAGTTTACAAATTTGCGTAACGTCCGAGGTTAGTTCAAAGCCCCACCCAGAAAGACGAATCATGGCTGAATATTTTTGTTGTAGCAATACTCTGCCACTTTTTTCAGATCTTTATCTTAATTTGTGTGCGGATAAGACAAATCGAAAAATGTAAACACAAAAAAAAGAAAAGAGGCCCAAGCACTCAAAATATCTGCAAAAAAGTCATGGCAAAATAATATGGATACGTGGTGCCTTAAATAGGTTTCCAGGCATTTTTTGTACCGGCATTCAAAATTGTCGTAGACTCTTGAAAGTTCAGTATGTTATTGCTATACATCTTATGAGATGACTGACCAATTTTTATGATTTCTGGTTTAAATGAACTGCTATATCACGAATTGGAAAATACCCTACTAAAGCCTGATTGTCACAGCTGGTGAATTTCAAAAATGCAATGAGGACACTTAGAAGAACGATATGCAATAAAATTCTGTTTTAAACTTGGAAAAAATGCCACAGAAACGTATGGAATGCTTCAGACTGCTTTTTGACCATCTTGCATGCATCGAGCATCAGTTTTTGAGTAGCATAAGAGATTCAAGGAAGACAGAGAGTCTGTGAGGGATGATGAGAGGTGTGGGAGGAGTAAGGAAGTAAATACACCAGAGTTGATTGGCCAAAGGGTTAGGCTTAGGCTTCGGGTTAGTCTGTTGAGATTTTTAGGGGGTTCAGGAAGAGATTCCGCCGGAAGAGGCCAGCACTCTTCAAATCGGGTCAGTGGCATTTCTAGCAGGACAATGCACCAGTCCACAACTCCATCCTTGTCACAGACTATTTGACCAAGATGGGCATCAAGACAGTTCCTCAGCCTCCCTATAGTGCAAACCTGTGACTTTTGGTTATTCCCTCAGCTCATAGGCTGTCGTTATGAGACAATTGAGTAAATGAAAGAGGCTGTGACGAAGGTCATTGACACGCTGACACAAGAGGACTTCCATGGTGGCTTCCAGAAGTTGTTGGAACGGCACAACAAGTGCATTGCAGCCGGAAGAGATTACTTCGAAGGAGACTACTAGAGTTTCATGTGTGTACTCTCAATAAAACTGCCCATACGAAAAAAGTCTGGAAACTTATTTAATGATCCTCGGATCTGTTGAGGAACTCCCTTCCGATGCAACAGTGAAGAAGTACGTTGTGAAATTCAAGTGAGGTAGGGACAACACTTTCAAACACCTTGTCCAAAAACCTCAACTTTATTGGCATCAGTTCTAGATTGGTCTTTATTGCTTTAACTGAGATGATGTGGATAAACAAGCTGTCTATATGATGAGTTCCAAGAATACTGACGCCAAAAAACAAGGTGAAAAGCGTTGAGATTTTCAAGGCATTTCTGACTCGCTTCCTTAGAATTTTCACCGCAGATTAGAAACCTGGGTTCACCACTGAGAAACTGAAAAAAACATTCAAAGCAAATAGGACACCCAGGAAGATGTTCAAGCAGGCAAAGTCCGTGGGCCAGTTTTTTGTTTTGTTTTTATTTTAGAGGCATAATCATGCTAGATTACTGAGAAAATGGAAAAACAATGAATGGACTATACTATGCATCAAAATTACGACAGCGGAAGAAAGAAAAAAAATCGAGTTGAAATACAAAGGGAAGGTGAGAACAGGTGTGCTCTTGCTTCAGGATAACGCGTCCGTTCACACTATCCAGGTTATTGAAACAGCCAACTGTGGTTTTGAATTAATACGTCACCCCTTTATTCACTATCCGACATCTTCCTGTTTTCTAAACTCAAATACCACGTGCATAGTCACCATATTGAAAATAATAATAAGTTCAAATGTGCTGTGGTGAAGTTTTCGGCGGATTTAAATGCAACCTTTTTCCGTGATTGGATTGCAATGCTTTAGCATCGTTGGACCGGTTGGATTGATGTGAAAGGGGAATATTTTGAAAAAAAATTCTCTTGTTTTTTCGACTGCTTCTTGCCGAAGCTTAGAAATCTTTGAACGTCAGTCGTAGCTTCTTAGTGACAATTGAAAAAAAAAACACCTGATATTTTTGGTGGTATTAGGTGTGTTTCTCGGAATTGTATGTGTTACTGATCCCTCCACACAGGCAGGATGTGACACAGGGTCAATTTTAAGCGGAGTTTAACAAATTTGAATTCAGATTTTTTCTTCCCTTAGACTGGTTGCTTAACCAAGACTAAAGAACTCAGTCTGTCCTACTATTTACCGAGAGCTGGAGGGAGAATACTTGGATTCATACCTTTCCCTCGGGATTTAGTACTATGTAAAATGCCATCAGTCTCGTTCAGGAATTGAACTCGTGTCACCATGCCAATTTCCTACAACGATAACCACTACATCAGGAGCATCTCTGGTAGTTGTCATCAGAGGCGATGAACGATAGGGAGAAGTGGTGAGAGAGGGTCAGGGATATCCGTGCTAGCTGCACGACATGATGATATATGTATATATGTATATATATATTGGTCAATCGACTTGGTATCAACAAGTCCTGGCGGCAACACCCCTTGTAGTTGTAATTGTAAGAAAATAGTTGTTGCTGTGACAAAATGACAGCCATATTATCAAACCATTGTTCAAACTAATATTTTTATTTTTCTTGCTCTTATTCCAAACTTTTTGACTGGTATGTGCATACAGATTTTTCTTTCTTTGTTGGTGGCTGTCCATCCATCAACATTTTCTACATTTTCTATCCCCTTTAATTTGAATAATTCCAATAACTCTGCTGACTTGGAAAATGTTTTGAATGTTTATGATTAAAAAAAAAGAAGCCGAGGATATTAATTTTAATTAATTAGTCAGTGCTTCACATAAAATATTTTAAAAATGTATCCATTGACAGTGTTGACAGAAGTTAAAATGAGCGCTAAAAATCTAATCGATTTTATCACTGCAAATTATTTTGAATTTAAACCGACAAAAAAGTTAGAAGTCGCTTAAATTATAATTCTGAAGCGCTTTCATGCTGTGATTCTTTCAAATGGTGGCTTTCGACTGGGACGGTAGAATAAATCTACAGCACTTCTGCGGAAATATAAGAGCACTCTTAACGAGTGTCCTGTACATGACTCTAAACTGTATCGGATGGTGACACCAAGTCCCTAAAGATTCGGGAAATCTAAAGTATTCCTCGATTATTATTACTCTCAGGTCCTCTCTGACTCGGATTGGTAGTACCTGTTAGGGTCCAATCTATGGGTCAAATAGAACTGTTCTATCTTTCACGAGGGGTTATTATGAATATTAGACAGAATCATTAGTGTTAAATCGTAAAACTTAAAACCATTTAAGTGTGTGTAAACAAATAAAAAAAGCTCGTTTAAAAATGATGTTAGTTACAAATTACCTGTTTACAAAAAACGTATTTAATACATATGTATAAAGTGGATTTGGCTTTAAATAACCTATAATGGTTGATATGCCATAAAACCCACCAAACCAAATCACATATATCTGATATATATGTATAAAGTGGATTTGGCTTTAAATAACCTACAATAGTTGATATGCCATAAAAACAAACCAAACAAGAGTTTATATGCCATGAAACCAAACCAAGCCCAATCGTATATATCTAATATATATGTCTAAAGAGAATTTGGCTTTAAATAACCTACAATGGTTGTTATGCCATAAAACCAAACCAAATCATATATATTTAATATATATGTATAAAGAGGATTTGGCATTAAATAACAGACAATTGTTGATATGCCGTAAAACCAAACCAAACCAAACCAAACCAAATCATATATATTTAATATATATATATAAAGAGAATTCGAATTTAAATAACCTACGATGGTTGATATGACATAAAACTAAACCAAATCATATATATCTAATATATATATATGATGAGTATATGGCATGAAATTTCCTACAAGGGTTTATATGTCATTAAAGCCAACAAAACCGAATCATATATATTTGATATATATGTCTGAACAGTATTTAGCATTAAATATCTCGCAAGTGTTGATATGACATGAAACACAACCAACCAACGTAACAAGCTTAAATAACAGCCGATGAATCCAGTAAACTAATTTACATGAACCATATTTTTTTTTAAATGGAGAGACTTGTGATACTAAATGATATCTGTTCTTATGAGGGCAACACCATGCATTATTTACGACGGTATTTCCTTTTTCTATTTTTAAAAATTTACCGAGAAAAAAATCTTTTTTGTTTTGTTTTTGTTTTTGTTGGAATCTGTAGCAGAAAGAAACTTGAATTTTTGTTTGGTGCGTGATTTAATTTGACCGCTAGATTCGCCGAACATTTTCACCCAATGATTTGTCCGATTCAGCCCGAACCATATTTCCTAGCAGCACCAAAAATCGAAGAAAGTCCGCGAATCTCTCTCTCCCTCAGAAATCCTCAACGGGAACGGACGTCTTTGCGTCGGTTTCTTAATAGCAGTAACAGCATCAACAATTATGAGGAGAGCCATCTATTCGATGGTCCCTTTGGGTCTATTCTTCTTGACCAAGGGATCCTAGTTAAAAACAAATTAGATGATACACTCTAACAACTTTCAACCTTTTTTATTTTACTACGAGACCTAGCAGCATACCAGTGTAAACCCCTTTACTTCATGCTGCCATTAAAACCTTGATACAAAAACCTAACGACGTCTTCGTTCTTCTCCACCACCTTTATTTTCCATCAACATTAAGCGAGGGGATAACAACCAACGAAATACCAACGCTACCAACGAATTACCAACGCAACCAACGTAATACCAACGCCACCAAAGTAATACCAACGTAAAACCAACTTAAACCTAAAAAAACAAAATAATAATAATAATAATAATAATAATAATATCCTCATTGCTATATATCTTTTGATCAAAATTGACAAAACATAACATAATCCTTAAACTCTGAAATATTTTTCGATCATTTCTCCAGACAGCATTCCTAATTAACATAAGAACTGTAGGATCTTGGGTTCACGTTGATATGTGGACCATTGGCTGAGGAGACATTTCGAAAATTCCCTACATTAATAAAAGGAACCTGGTGCTAATAGGTCATTGCGTAGATCTGTAGACTAAATAAAGAAAACATTACAAAATCAAAGAAAAAAGATACAAAAAAACATAATTAACGAGGTAACAATAAAAGATAAGAAGGGAGCAGTGTTGTTAATTGAATTACCACGACTAGAAAATCCGGCAAACACCTGCGCACGATTTACGGAACATGTACAAGGGAGCAGTGCTAATATTGCTTGTGATTGTATAAAGAAAAATAGCTTTTCAGTATTAATAATCGTTGAAAAAGTAGTACTAATAGTGGTTAGAATAATAGTATCAATAGTAGTAGTCAAGTTGGATTAATAATAGTTGAATAAGTAGTACTAATAGTATTTGATACAGTTATAATAATTGAGGTTTATCCAAGAGTGAAGTGGTGAATTTAGCGAAATGGTCTTAAATATAAATCCCTTGACTCGCCCAAACCCAAATATCCCACATACCCCGCAACTATCTGACAGATGAAATGAGATTAGTATTTAAAAAAAAGAAAAGAAGCGAACTGTTACACTATTGGTAGTTGTAATCGTAATTGTAGTGTAGAATTTGATCATTAGGATGAAGAGAGGATGCCCCAAGAGTGAGTTGACGTATCAATTGCAATGGCCTTTGAGATTAGTTGTATGCTGTCTGCTTCTAACTCTTGCTTTCAGCCATCGTCACTGACTCGAAGTGCATGTGCAGCTTATAAGTGAGGGCGCATGCGTTAATCTTCACTTGTCAATACTTATTCCTTCCGACACACTTTCTTCTGCATATCTGCATTGAAACCTCTGATAACAGAGTGTCTTCCGGCCCCAGGCTAAAGTAACCTATGATTTTCAGCATCAAACGACCTTAGAGGTACGACATATAACATTGTCGTCTAACTCTTACCCTGTCGCTTTGTGGGTTAGTTCTGAAACGAAGAAAACTAAGGGAGGCAACTATAAAGTGGTACATCTGTACGAGGGCAGCTTCTGTTTGTTTGTTTGTTTGTTTGGGTTTTATGGCATATCAACCATCGTAGGTTATTTAATACCAAATCTATTTTTATACATATAAACAGTTCTATTTCAAACAATTCAGTTTAGCATAAGTACACAGTTTAATTGTCAAAAACATTTCTTTTCAAGCTATTCTGTTTAGTCAACAAAGTTAAATGGTTCCAAGTATTGCTATGTATCACCAACAATTTACAAAAACTTCAGTCATTTTTTTTACATAAAGTTAAATAATCAAACTGTTTTATTTCAAGCAATTCAGTTTTGCATAAGCAAAGTTTAGTACTATTTTATCCATAGATAAGACCCTATCAGGTGCTACCACTCTGGGTCAGAGTGGACCTGGGAGGAATGACAATAAAGACCTACTCAACATTCCCCAAGGCTCCAGCAATGCTGGAGCCTTACCATCAGATTGTTTAATATCATATATCCAGGACCCTCGTTGGGGGTGGGTCTTACCTCTCTGCAGAGAAGCAGTCGGTGTATTCTGCAGCCCCAGCCAACTGTGCCAGGCTATTTCTGATTAGTGCCAGACATTTGGAGAGATATTCTGAAACACTGGATTTCAACTGTGCAAAATCAATTAGTGGTTTTCGCAACTCCTTCTACACTTTAATCTTTTTTTTCGATGGACTATTGTGCAACGGAAGAGTACACTCTTCATTCGTTTATTGTTTATATATTTATTTATAACTAATCGTAAACCAATCTCAGCATAGGATGAGTTACTTTGACTTTCTGCCCTTGAAGAAGAAACGAAAATGAAACTGTGAATTCTATGTATTCAATGTTCTTAGACCTACCAATACTTGGATGGAGATTATATTTGGATGAAATTATAATCATACATTATTTTGAGCGACTTCAGTTGTGAGACAACTTCAACTTTGTTGCCTTGAGTCAGACTCACCTAAGATTAGCAAATATAAACTATTTACATTCACAAAGCTAAATATTATATACATTACGACTTCTAATTAATTATATCTCGCTGCTTATACAAAATTGCCAAAAAAATTCGCCATTTGATCCCATTCCAAATAGACGTTTGTGAGCCAAGTTAGCTCTGTCCCTGCTGTGTTACATAATACTCTTAAATTTGGCATCAGACTGTTGAATTAACAGTTCAATACTCCGTGACCTTTCTTTTTTTCTTTTTTTCCTTCTTTCTTTTTTTTTTCTTTCTTTCTTTCTTTCTTTCTTTCTTTCTTTCTTTCTTTCTTTCTTTCAGTGCTTTTCCTTGGTTCAATGTCGGTGAATTGGCAGAAAAAAAAAAAAAAATTTTAGAAACCCGGTGTGTGAGGACGAAGCTCAATCCGCCATTTCTGTTGTTACGCGGTCGACGAACATGTGCTTTCAATTATCGATCCATGAACTAAAAATATTTCCAATCGGACAGTCCTTGGAAAATCAGGACAGCAAAAAACAAAAACAAAAAAAAAAACAAAAACAAAACAACAATATATTAACACAGGTGTCATTATACTCATTTTCTTTTAATTTGATAGCGTCATGTCAATCACAACTAAATCTGAATATTTTTCTTCCATCTTAATTTTAGTTGCTTCTTATCACAGCCAATCAGACAAATATAGTCAAACAGTCTGAATTGCTGTATTTTAAAGCGACGAGGCTGAAAGTTCACAGGCTGACCAAGATACTCATGAAATTTAACCAAACGTAGTTTATTTTTCAATGTTGTCTTCCTTACAGTCTACTCAGTGATACAGAGTTGGATCTAATTAAAAGAAAAATTAGCAGCAGATATGACGTCATGGTTTGAACTTTCCTGCCTATTAAATCATCTGCTTATAAACTATTCAGCCTATGAACTTTCAAGCTTGTAAACTTTTCATTCAACAAACTTTCCAGCCTATACACTTTCCGGCAAATTTTCAGCCAATACATTTTTCAGGCAATAAAATTTTCAGCCTATGAACTTTTCAGCCTATAAAATTGCCAGTCTCTAAACTTTTCAGCCCTCTGAACTTTTCAGCCTATGAACTGGAAAGTTTATAGACTGAAATGTTCATAGTCTGAAAAAGTTCATAAACTTACCAGCCTATGAACTGGAAATTTTAAAGGCTGAATATTCATGGCCAGAATTTTTATAGCTTATAAATTTTTATAGGCTGAAAAGCCTATAATTATAATAGGCTTTATATAGGTTGAAAAGCCAATGAAAATTTATAGGCTTTGATTGGTTTATAGGTTTTCAGCCTATAAAAGTTTATAGGGTGAAAAAAAGCTGAAAAGCCAATAAAAATTTTAGACTACAAACTTTCCAATCTATAAACCTTCAGCCAATAAACTTTCCAGCGTCTAAAATTTCCAAACTTTTCAATAACTAAAATTTCCAAATTTTTCAGCGGCTAAAATTTCCAAACATTTTCAAGCTATAAACTTTTCAGCCTATAAACCATTCAGACTATAAACTTTTCAGACTATTATAAAACTTTCAGCCTATTAACCTTTCAGCCTATGAACTTTCCAGTCAATGAAATATAAAAATGTCTGAAATTTTTATATTTCTATAAAATTTTTTACGTTTTCCAAAAAATTTCATCCCATAAACTTTACAGCCTCTAACTTCATTTCAGTCAATAAACTTTATTTCAGCCAAAAATCCCTCCAGGCTATGAACATTCGACCTTAAAAGTTTTCAACCAATGAACTATCTTTCACTTGCCTATAAACATTTCAGCCTATAAACTCCATTTCAATTAATGAACATTTCAGCCTCAACGACCTTTTTCTCCTATATATTTGCAGCCTATAAACTTTTCAGCCAAAGAATTTTCCAGCCTCTTGAATTTACAGCATATGAATCTTTCAGCCTATGAACTTTTCAGCTTATGAATTTCCTGTTTCAGCCCTTAAACGATTTCCGCTAATGAACTTGCAGCCTATGAACTTTCAGCCAATGAACTTTCTATAAACTTTTTAGCATAAAATCTTTATTTCAGCGGATAAACTTTCAGTCTATAAACTTTCTTCAGCCTATGAACTTTACAGCATATGAATATTTAAGCCAAGAACCTTCAACCGCTGTTTCATCGTATGATCTTTTTCAGCCTACGAACTTTTCATCCTATAAACATCATTTCAGTCTACGAACTTTCAGCCTATGAACATTTTAATAATTTTTTCAGCATATAAACTTCATTTCAGCCCAACAACATTACAACCTATGAATTTTTTCAGCCTATGAACTTTACAGCCTATGAACTTTCTGTTTCAGCCAATGAACGTATTTTGCTTAATTACTTTCAGCCTATAAACTTTCTATAAACTTTTTAGCTTGTACATTTAATTTTGGCCTATGAAATTTCAGCCTCTGAACTTTATAGCCAATGAATATTTTACACAAATAACTTACAGGTTCTGAACCTTTTAGACAACGGAAATTCTGTTTCAGCCCCTGACTTTATCAGACAATGAACTTTTCAGCTCATAAACTTTTCAGCCAATGAACTTTTTAGTCTATGAACTCTCTGTTTTCGCACATGAACTTTTTCTGCCTGAGAATTTTTTTGCGTATAAACTTCATTTAAGCCTATTAATTTTCAGCTAATAAATTTTCTGCCAATGAATTGTAAGCCTATGAACAGTTCTTTTTTTTTCATTTTCAGCCTATGAATCTTTCAGCTTATGAACTTTCAGGCTACGAAATTTTTCAATCTGTAAAATTTTCAGCATATACACTTCATTTAAGCCTATGAGCTTTCAGCCAATGAAATTTCTTGCCTCAAACATTTACAATATACGAATATTTTCAAAATTTTTAGTATATGAACTTTCTGTTATAGCCTTAGAACGTTCAGCCTATGATCTTTTTTTCAGCCTATGAACTTTACACCATATGAATATTTCAGCCAAAATACTTTTTAGCTTATGAACCGTTTAGCCTTTGAACTTTCTGTTTCAGCCTATGAAATTTTTCCGCTTATGAACTTTCTGCCTTATGAACTTTCTATAAACCTTTTAGCATATCACCTTCTTTCAGCCTACGAACTTTTAGCCAATGAACTTTTTTTCAGCCTATGAACTTTTGAGCCTATGAATATTTCAGCCAAATATTTTTCAGCCTATGATTTTTTTCAGCCTATGATTTTTTCAGCCCAAGAACTTTTCAGCAAATGAACTTTTCTTTGTTTTAGCATATAAACTTTTTTTTTAGCTAATGAGCTTTCAGGCTATCAAATTCTTCAGCTTATGAACTTTCAGCCTATGAACTTTCTGTTTAAGCTTATGAACCTCTTTAACTTATGGGCTTTCAGGCTATGAACTTTTAAAGTTTTCAGCCTATAAACTCACCAGCCTATAAATTTTCTGCCTCTGAACTTTTCAGCCAATAAACTTTCCATTCTCTAATATTTCTTGTCTACGATCTATGAACTTTTCAGTCGATGGAATTTCTGTTTCAGCCTTTGACTTAAGCCAATGAACCTTTCTGCCTATGGACTTTTAGCCGATGGAATTTTCTGCTTCTAAACTTTTCCGTCTTATGAACTTTCCAGTCTAAGAACTTTCAAGCCTATGAACTTTTTCAGTCCTTTGAACTTTTCAGACTATGAATTTCCAAGCCTGTAAACTTTTCAGCCTCTAAAGTATTCAGCCATGAAAAATTTCAGCGTATGAACTTTCATGCCTCTATCACAACCAATGACCTTTTTCAGCTTACGAATTTTCAGCCTGTGGACTTTCAGCCTATAAATTTTTCATTCTATAAGCTTTTCAGCCTATGAACTTTCTAGCCTCTAAACTTTCCAGTCTATAAACTATGACCTTTTCCGCTTATAAAATTTTAGTCTAGGAACTTTTCAGCCTATGAACCTTTTACCCTATAAATTTTCCAGCCTCTAAAATTTTCAGCCTATGACCTTTTCAGCCTATGGACGTTTTTGGCCCACTGTCGTAGATAGACAAAAAACTGGTCGTTTTTTAAAGGAATTTTTAAACATTTTTTGGCTTACACTTATTATAAATAGATGTACTCTTACTAGTTTCCTTATCTCTTTATTGTAGACACAAGGTTCGTTTGTGAATATCTTCATTCTTCAACTTTAACTTCTTCCTGCTTAGTCGATAAAAACGAGAATAAGGTTGACCTTTTAAATTTGAAAAATATCAAATGTAATAAGGAAAGGGTATTGTCACGTGGTCTACCACTGAGAAAAGAGAAATAAGGAATTACCCCTACCCTCTGTGTTTGAATTAACAGGCCGCCAAAGACTGACCGTTGAAAGAGGAATAAGGAATGTAGGTCAACTTTGGCCGGCCTGTTGAAGAAAGTAACGAATGTAGGTCAGGCTATCTGTACCCCGTAACCCCACCCGGGTGGAAGAGATAGTAGTCCGAACGAATCGCCTGAGAGGGTAAAGGAAGAAGAAAGAGGGCGAATGATTAGCCAGTACCCTAAAGCGGAAGTGGTACCCTTTTCGTCAGCGGAAATAGGGATAAGGAAATCAGTTTAGTGGACGGAGATCACCGTGAACGGAGGGGCGAATCTCATGCCAAACTTCGGGCGAAGAAGCAGATCCGGGGTTTTCCGGACAGCAGGAAAAAGACGAAAAACGGACAAAGTACGTGCAATAAGAGAGATGGATGTTTAAAGAAGACTAATGTTAAAAAAAACCCTTAAAAACCCTTAAAAGACACTTTAAAAACATTCTTTACACATGCAAACAACCCCTGATGATAGCCTGTGAATGATCTGAAAGTGCTTGGGAAATTTTGGTAAATCCATCCACAAATTTCACCCTGAAACCAAGACACTTATCAGGAATCTTGAAAAGATCTTAATGAAATTATATACACAAAACGTGTCTTTATCATTTAATCAAACATGCTTAAATAAAAGACTGCTGGATGACTACACCATCACGCACTCACACACACACACACACACACACACATATATATATATATAATTGCACTACATAGTTCCATAAAGGTTTTATATACTTTACAAGAAGGCTTAGCATTTAATGCTTGTAAAATATCTTTTACATAAAAAAAAAAAAAAACAGGAAGTAAAATACTGACAGATAATCAGAGCAGCTTAAAACCATGTTTATTTTATCTATTTTTTTTCTATTGTAATTTTTAATTCTAATGTAATGGAATCATTAGTCTAATTTGAAGCAAATTAAATAATTATCTGAGATTCACTTTTCTTGTTAATTAATCGAAAATAACTTTACCTTGTTGAAACCCTGAAAAATATTGCAACATTCGAATTGAAGTAAAAAGCTTTTATCCAAATTTTATTGTATTTTACCCATTTTTTATTTAATGGAAGAACAATTCTCTGTCATCATTAACTTAAAAAATACTATCCTGTGAGCAGCATATGCACACACACACACACACACACACACACACACACACACACACACACACACACACACACACACACACACTTAGATAGACAGATAGATAGATGCAATACTTTTGTTTGTAGATTTCTCCGAGGAATTTGATTCAATCCCAAAGCAGAAAGATGTACGAGGTGCATACAATAAATTTCCAGACTTTTTTCGTATGGACATTTAAAATTGTCGTAAACTCTTGAAAATTAACTATGTTATTGCTATACATCTTATGAGATAACTGATCAATTTTTATGATTTCAGCTTAATATTTCAGCCTGATTGTCAAAAATGCAATTTGACACTTTAGAAGAAAGATATGCTGTTTTAAACTCGGAAAAAATGCCGCCACAGAAACGTATCGAATGCTTCAGACTGCTTTTCGACCATCTTACATGAATCGAGCATCAGTTTTTGAGTGGCATAAGAGATTCAAGGAAGGCAGGGAGTCTGTGAGGGATGATCAGAGGTGTGGAAGGAGTAAGGAAGTCAACACATCTGAGCTGATTGGCCAAAGGGTTAAAAGTGCCCATACGAAAAAATTCTGGAAAGTTATCGTATGCACCTCGTATGGGTGCACCAAGAATAATATATCTAACGTATGTTCTCTCTGAAGAAACTATTACTACCATAATGAGACTCTACAAAGTCACGAAATAATGATTCACACATCCACTACTGATGATAACGATTTCCAAAAGGAGGTAGATGTGAGTCATTTTTTTTTTTTTACTTATAATCTGCCTAGATTACATTATATGAACGTCGATCGATCAAATAAAAGAAAATGATCTCACAGCAACAAAAAAACAATAGAAAGAAGGAGACTATATCTCACAGAAGCTACCAACAGAGGCAGACTACGCAGATTACACTGGTTTACAAAGAAATTGAGGCAAGCACAAAAATACCCGTTTTTACCTAAATTGAGGGTGCTGAATTCAAATCTGAAATCCGTTTTTACTCATCACCTCAAGTTTTTAAGATATGCATAGTGTGCATTTTGTGCATATACGGTACATAAAGACGTATATGAATTCAGGCTTAATTCTTATATTGTGAGACTTATGGCTTATTTTTTAGTTATTATGCACTAAATATAAGTGATAGCATTACATTATATATATATATATATATATATATATATATATATATAATGTATATATATATATATATATAGTTTTATATATCAAGACATATTTTGACAGTTAAGGCAGCAGGTCTCAATCCACACTCTGGCAGTCATTGGAAGAGGTTGTCTCACAGGCGGCGCAGGAGGTTGGTGTCCCTCAACTATCGTGTTACACATCTTTTGGGTTATTAAGTATTAGTATTACATTTTCAAATGCACATTTAGTTCTCAACTTTGCTTTCAACTTTACAGTCCCGATGGTTTGGAGAAAGCCGCGAAACCACGCAGATGATTGTTATTTTTGTTTAACTAATATAACTGGTTTCAATGCATCTTCTAGGAAAAAGATCAAATATCCCAACCTTCGATCAGCTGTGAGACCCGTTTCCCATTCAGATGATCTTCCTGTACCCACACCTCCAGTAAATAAGGATCTTCTTTCCTCATCAGATGAAGAAATGCCTTCAAGGGAGGATTCTGCCGAGTCAATATCTTTGGAAGATATTGAGTCTACATATTCAGGAACAAGTGGCAATGAGCCACAGTGGATCACGCAAGAAGACCTGAATGATCTTGCTCGTGATTTGTATCTGTCAAAATAGCTGTCAGAGCTCTTGGCTTCTCGGCTTAAACAGTGGAACCTAGTCAAGGAAGATGTAAGGATCACTAGTTTCAGGAATCGGAACAAAGATCTTTCTTCCTCTTTCGACATGGAAAACAAGTTGTGCTACTGCACAAACATACCTGGCTTGTTTACATCCCTTGGTTTGCCACATAATACTTCAGACTGGCGTCTTTTCATAGACTCTTCCAAGCAAAGTCTCAAGGGTGTTCTTCTGCACAACGGGAATAAATATCACAGCATTCCCATTGCACACTCTATCCATCTAAAGGAGTCCTATGACAATATGGAGCTTCTTTTAGAAGCTATTAAGTACAGCGAGTACCAATGGATTCTTTGTGGGGATCTCAAGGTCATTGGTCTTCTTATGGGTATGCTTCATAAAGTACTGTTGTTTTCTCTGTCTCTGGGATAGTCGAGCTGTATCCCAGCATTACAAGGAGAAAGACTGGGGATCTAGAAGCACTTTTGTTCCTGGCGAACACAGCCTCAAGGAGAATCCTCTGGCGGACATAAATAAGGTGCTTCTTCCTCCTCTTCACATCAAGCTTGGTTTGATGAAGTATTTCGTGAAGGCGTTGCACAAAAATGGCGCGGCCTTCCAACACTTGTCTACTGTGTGCCCCAGGTCTTAGTGCTGCTAAGCTCAAAGAGGGCATCTTTGTCGGACCTCAGATCCGGGAAGTGCTCAAGGAAACTGATTTTGAGGAGCTTCTTAACTTAAAGGAACTGAGTGCATGGGAAGCATTTAAGTCAGTCTGTAATGGCTTCCTTCGTAACATACGCGTACCAGATTACCAAGCCTGTATTGAGAAGTTGCTAAAGTCTTACGAGGATATGGGGTGCCGAATGTCACTCAAGATTCATTTTCTCCATTCCCACCTCAGCTTCTTCCCGCCAAATCTTGGAGCAGTGAGTGATGAGACATTACGAAGATGGAGAGCAACTATCAAGGCAAATGGAAGCCCGGCATGATGGGAGACTTCTGCTGGATGCTCTTGCGTGACATTCCGGTGGCAAAATACACCAGATCTAAGAAAATACACTTTTGACTGTCTGTGGTACTATGAATTGTGTAATTGTGTCATCCAAGTATATTGATTAAATCAGTGTTCTTTATCTATCCTGTTTTATCTGTTATAAGCTGCTGCAACTCTTGAAATATGCACATATATTTTCTGTTTATACTAAAATGAGACTATTTAAAAGCCAGAAAACTAGAGGTGATTGAGCAAAACTATTTATAAATTTGAATTCAGCACACCCAAATTAACAAAAAGCACCTATCCCCATTCTTGCCTCAGACCAAAAATTTATTTTTGTAAACCAGTGTTATTTCACTTTTTCAAATACACCTACCTAAGCCGAATCCCTGCTGTATATTTGGGAACAGGCAACAAGACGCATTGGTCTGTACGTGAACTTAGATAACACAGAATCCATACGTTTCAAACAAGATAGAAACATCTCCACATAAAATGGCAAGACCCAGAAATTAATAGACTAATTCATATATGTATTTACCAGGATGTGACACAAGGTCTATTTTTAAGCGGAGTTTAACAGGTTTGAATTCATAGTTTTTTCTCCTAGACTGGTTGACTAACCGAGGCTGAAGAACCCAGTCTGCCTTACTATTTACACATAGCTGGAGGGAGAATAATTGGATTCATTCCTTTTCCAAATGTATTAGTGCTATGCGAAATACTTGTTCAGGATTTGAACTCGTGTCGCCGTGTCCGTTCCCAACGATCATAATCACTACACTGTGGGCACCTCCATTAGACTAATTCATATACCTAGGTAGCAACATCTGATCCTCTATAAGCGATTTCAACATCTGCATGCGAAAAACATGACTGCTTCTGATAGGTTATCGATCATATGGAAATCTGATTTCTCTGATAAAATAAATTGAGAAGTCTTTCAAACTGTATCCGTGTCAGTGCTATTGTATGGTTGCACCAGTTCGTCTCAAATGAATGCTTGGAGAAAAAGTTAGATGGAGACTACACACCCCGGAAAACAGCAACTGTATAGCCACTCATCTCCCATCTCACAAACCATCCAAATAAGACGAAAAAGACGAACTGCTGGAGTCACAGGGAAAAAGTAATATGTGACTTTCTCCAGTAAACATATAGACACACCAGTGTGGGCCACACACACACACACACACACATATATATATATATATATATATATATATATATATATATATATTTCTAGATGAGTAAAAGAAGAAAATAGTCATTTCGTATATTATTGTAGATAATTCATTATTGGTTTTGCAAAGTTAGAATTTTCTCATAAGTTAAAGATAACGTATGAATTTAGTAATTTAGCCAGCCTATTCTGGCACAAGGCTGTAATAATGGAACACGATTTTCAAGGTTAACTAACTTCTTGAAGAGCTATATCCCCTTTCCTTATTACATCTAATATTTTCCAAATTTAAAAGGCCAACCTTATTCTCGTTTTTATTGACTAAACATGAAGAAGTTAAAAGTGAAGAGTGAAGATATTCACTAACGAGCCTTGTGTCTATAATAAAGAGATAAGGAAAGTAGTAAGACTACATCTATTTTTAATAAGTGTACGCCGTGAAATTACCAAAGAAATGTCAAATAATTCCTTTAAAAAACGACCTGTCTTTTTTTCTATCTACGACAGTGGGCCAAAAACGTTCATAGGCTGAAAAGGTCATAGGCTGAATATTTTAGAGTCTGAAAAGTCATTGGCTGGAAAGTTCATTGGCTGAAAAACTTATAGTCTGGAAAGTCCAAACCAATACGTCGTATGTGCTGTTGATTTTTTTCTTAACTCTGTATCATTGAGGGCGATGCTGAGTAGACTATTAGGAGGACCAGGGTGAAAAATAAACATCGTTCGGTTAAATTTCATATGGATATCTTGGTCAGCCTATAAACTTTCAGCATCATCACCTTAAAATACTGCAATTCAGACAGACTATGTTTGTCTTACACTGTATTGACACTGGAAGTCGTCTAGAGGGCCTACCAAGCACGATGACCAATAGGGAAGGATGGCGAGAGAAAAAGTCAAGGGAATCCGTGCCATCAGCATATTGGTCTAATGAGTAGACTTTTCGCCAATGGTCCGGGAGACTGGGGTTCAATCCCAGGTCGAGTCATACCAAAAACTTAAAAAATGGTACTTGATGCCACCTTGCTTAATACTCAAGGGTAAAATGGAGCAATCCAGGAAAAGGAGTCGAATCATCCCCTACACCTCTCCGTGGTATTTGTTGAAAAAAAAGATCCGTCGGGTCACCCTCGACTAAGGTCACTAACTTTACTGTTTACTTTATATATATATATATATATATATATATACGAGGATCATTTAATAGGTTTCCAGACTTTTTTCGTATGGACACTTTTATTGATAGTACACTCATGAAACTCTCATCCCCTCTGAAGTAATCTCCTCCGGTGGCAATGCACTTGTTCTACCGTTTCAACAACTTCTGGAAGGCCCAATGGAAGTCCTCTTGTGTGTGCGAGTCTATGACCTTCGTCACAGCCTCTTTCATCTCCTCAGTTGTCTCATAACGACAGCCTCTGAGCTTAGGGAATAAGGAAAAGTCACGGGAGCAAGGTCTGGACTATAGAGACGGTGAGGAACTGTCTTGATGCCCATCTTGGTCAAATAGTCTGTAACAAGGATGGCGTTGTGGACTGGTGCATTTTCCTGCTAGAAATGCCACTGACCCGATTTGAAGAGTGCTAGCGACGGAATCTCTTCCTGAACGCCCTTAAAACCTCAACATAGTAACCCTAACCCAAACACTTTGGCCAATCAACTCTGGTGTACTGACTTCCTTACTACTCCCACACTTCTCATCATCCCTCACAGACTCCTTGCCTTCCTTGAATGTCTTATGCCACTCAAAAACTGATGTTCGATTTATGTAAGATGGTCGAAAAGCAGTTTGAAGCATTCCATACGTTTCTGTGACATTTTTTCCAGTTTTATACTGAATTTTATTGCATATCGTTCTTCTAAAGTGTCCTTACGTCCATATTGCATTTTTGAAATTCACCAGCTGTGACAATCAGGCTTGTTCGTAGGGTGTATTCCAATTGCTGCTGTAGCTATTCATTTGAACCTAAAATCATAAAAATTGGTCAATCATATCATAAGATGTATAGCAATAACATACTACGACAATTTTAAATGCCTGCACAAAAATGTCTGGAAACTTATTGAAGGCACCACCTAATTTTTAAGTGAATAGTTAGTAGATAATATGATTCCTAAACGTGTCATTGTTTATTTTTTTGCAAACAGTTAAATGGTTTCAAGTTTTGCTATCCATTATTAATAATTCCATTTAAGATGAGTGTCCATGTGGCTTATTGCAGGTCACCTGACCATTTTGGTTGCCATATCACGGACTACTCAGCTACGTCCTTAAGCTTAACAGGTCGCAACCCAGGGCAAACGGGTGGTCTCGTTGGTGAGGGTATCATACCCCTCTGCTAAAGGGCAGCGGGTTAGTTCCACTGCTCCAACCGATAGAAATCGTTCTAAAAGCATTTTTTATATTAAAAATATATATGATTTGTAAACACCTTTTGTAGATAACATTCTTAAACAAGCCTGAGCTGTTTTTTTTTTTGCACACAGTTAAATGGTTTCAAATATTGCCATATAACAGTCACAATCTAACATCAGTCATTTGTTTGCACACTTTGTTTTAGTTAACCTACAGATAGGACCTTATTAGGTGCTACCACTCCGGTTCAGAGTAAACCTGGGAGCGATGAAGGGGTACTCTACATTTCCCAAATCTCCAAGGCTGGAGCCTCACCATGTGATTGCTTAGTGTCAACTCAGGACACTCGGGTGGTTGGAGTCTTACCCCTCGGCAGCTATGCAGTCGGTGTATTCTACAGCTGCAGCAAACTGGGTTGACCTTATTGACAAATAGTTAAGCCTTGTTCTAATTTAAGGAAAAGCCTAGAATTAATTAATATCTCCTCACCCCTTTAAGATAGTCGTGGAACAACAAATTTCATGTATTAAAAAAACGGTACCGTTATGTGCTACTCCCTCTTGATGCTTGTATATTTCTATAAAATTACGTAAAACTACGGGAAATGCATTGAAGTGTTAAATAGACACACACATACACACATACACACAGAGGGGGGAGAGGGAGACGGAGTTCGAACTCAAAATTGACATACTTATGACGAGCAAAGTGTGACACTATGAGGTGGGGTGAGCCAAGCAGACGATCTTTTTGTTTATTTTGGCGCGAAACCAAACAAAAGCCTGACCGGAAGTAGGCAAGGGAACGCCAGAGAGAGAGAGAGAGAGAGAGTTGGAAGAAGGAACCCACAGAGAAGCACTTGGCGAAGGGTGACACCGAGGGGCGGTCGACACTGGACAGCAGAAGAGACCAGTCGGCATGAGATAGGGTCCAGGAGCAGTCAGGGAAGACCAGTCAAGATGAGTCAGCATTCATCGTGGCTTGTGAAAATTTCGCAAAAAACTACACATCCGCGATAGTCTACAGATGCACAAGGAATGCGGAGTGTCTCAACTTAACCTTATTGCACTTGAGTTAACCCAAGCCCATATTGTTCGTTTGTTCTTTGTTCTTTTTCTCCCACTCCCTTGATTGTATTTCTTGTGCTGTAAAGAAATGTGTGATACCCCTATCGGAACCACTAGATGCTTCACCGGTCAAGATTGAAATGGTTTAAAGACATTGATGTATTCAGGGGGCCGAGTGGGTATTGTCACAAAAGGACGACCCGCTAGAACCTACATACAACAGCTCTGTGCTGATACAGGATGTAACCTTGAAGACCTACCGGAAGCTATGGACGATAGAGAAGGGTGGCAAGAAAGGGTCAGTGAGATCCTCGCTAGTGGCGTGACATGATGACATGATGATGATTATGATATATATATATATATATATATATATATATATATACGAGTGTTTGTTTTAGATTTATGACAAATCAGCTTTCGTTGTTTTTTTTAATGCCAAATCCATTTTTATACAGATGAACAGTTCTATTTCAAGTAATCCAGTTTATCTTAAGTACGCAGTTTAGTTCTATCTAACGCATAGATAGGATCCTACCAGGTGCTACCACTCCTGGCAAGAGGGGACGTGGGAATGATGGCAATGAAGGGGTACTCAGCATTCCCCAAAGCTCCAGCATTATTGGAACTACACCATCAGATTGTTTAGTGTCATATCCAGGACACTCGTTAGGGGAGGGTCTTACTCATCTGCAGAGATGCAGTCGGTGTATTCTGCGAGACACGTTGAGCGAGTCTTACCCATCTGCGGAGATGTAATTGGTGTATTCTACAGCCTTCCCAGCCGACTGGTCAATATATACGAGTTTCATTCAGTAAATAAGAATTATTTTGCCAAATTATTTGGCAATAGGAAGCAGTTTACATTTGCACTTTTTTTTTTCTAGGAAAGTAAGAGATGGATTTTTTTTTATTTCTCACAACACTGTCAGTATGACCTTCCGTACTTGCCACTTAACCGGGAACTTTTCTTTACCTGATATTTAGAATGTTTCACCTCTTGGGCATATCTTTTCGACCCAAGCTCGTCAGGCTGAACACACGTTTAGCCAATTTGTTAACAATCTTTTGTCTAAAACATGTTTCTCCGTTCGCTTCACGCATTCTGTAAATTCCATATGGTTTGTACTTCTCCCCAACTAAAAATTTCATGAAACACCTCTGTTCAAGATTGAAGCACTGTTTGATTTGCCGCCATTTTGAATAGACTCAAAACAAATATTTCTATGGGATTAAAATAATATTTGCAAAAAAACAACTCTATACAATGTTGAATTTACATTTATGAAAAAAAATATGAAAAAAGGAAAAAAAAAAAAAGAAAATAAACGAAGAAAACAAAACGAACTTTAAAAAAATACTCCTTGACTTATAAAAGTAATTATAACATTAATTATTCTAGTAACGTTATGATATTCATTCAATTAAATCGTCTATTATAATCAAATAGTCTATTTCTATTATCACAATTATTATTATTTCTATTATAATATCACAATTAAATAGTCTATTACAATTATGATATTACTAATATATTTACTATCATAATTATAATAGTAAATATATTAGTGATATTATAATTACAATAGACTATTTAATTGAATGACTTTTGTATCTATTAAGATTTTTCTCAAAGCAATTATACAATTTTAAAATTGTTAGGGATTACCCTTATAATCTTAATTATTTCATATGAAGTATATATGTATAGTGTAGAAAATTTCAGTTAGGTTGGTATTTAGAGGTCGCTGCATTAGGCATTACCTTTTTTTTTTAAAACAGCGTTTTGTTTCGCCGAATCAATCGAAACAGTCAAAAATCTGAGGAATTCCTTTTTTGAAAGTTTTATGTGCTTAAATAACACTTGCTGAAATTCTTTTATCAATATTTCATCTTACACAAGGAACTGAGATTGGTTTCTTCAAGTGAATTAATAAAGGATGGCACTTTCAAAAACAAAGAATTAGTCCAAGAAACGGAAATCTTTTTCAATTACACGCACTTCTTAAATATGAGAAATGAAATGCTAAACTATCTACCAACAGCACTGCACACAACTTCTAGTCGCGTTAACTTCAAGAGATTCTTTGAACTGCCCTTACTCTTTTTGTGATGGGGAAACCATCGAATAACCCACCAAGGTTGTTGGACAAGAAAGGAAAATACTTGAACCTTGCTGGAAAACTAAGAAAAAGCTGTAGACTATGATTGTAACGGGGACACCAATTATTCGAGAAACACACCACGTGTAATATGATAGAGATCCTAGAAATGAGCGGGAAGGAACTGTAGATGGTCGGTTGGTTGGTTGGGATTATGACATATCAACCTATGTTGGTTATTTAACGCCGAATTCATTTTAATACAAATAATCAGTTCTCTTTCAAAAAATTCCGTTTAGCCTGACTACATAGTTTAATTGTAAAAAAACATTCCTATTTCAAGCTATTCAGTTTAGTCAACAGTTCGATTTCAAACAATTCAGTTTAGCATAAGTACGCAGTTTAGTTCTAATTGGGCCATAGATAGAATTCTATGAGGTGCTACCACTCCGGGCCACAGTGAGCCTTGGAGTGATGGCAAAGAAGGGGTACTCCGCATTCTCCAAAGCTCCAGCATCAGTGGAACCATTATCAGATTGTTTTCTGTCATATCCAGGACACTCATTTGGGGAGGGTCTTATCCCTCTGCAGAGTTGCACTCGGTGTATTTTATAGCCCCAGCTGTCTGGGCTCAAGAACTGTAGATATCGTGAAAGATTAAAAACAACTACTTAAAAGTATTATTGTGATCGGCTAGAATATTTCAGAGGACCATGGAGAGCTTTGGAGTTTTGCTATCATTTAGACACCAGTGAAAGCCAGCAGTGCTTACCATTGTGAAAGCTATCAGTAATAATATTAATAATAATAATAAAATGGACACGGCGACACGAGTTCAAATCCTGGACGTGACTGACTGCATTTCACATAGCACTAATACACTTGGGAAAGGTATGAATCCAATTATTCTCCCTCCAGCTATGGGTAAATAGTAGGACAGACTGGGTTCTTCAGCCTTGGTTAGGCAACTAGTCTAGGAGAAGGAAAACTCTGAATTCAAACCTGTTAAACTCTGCTTAAAAAATTGACCTTGTGTCATATCCTGCCCGAGCGAAGGGGTTGGTAAATAGTATTATAATAATAATAATAATAATAATAAGAGAGAAATGGAATCCCACCTAATAGCAGCACAGGACAACGCCATAAGAACCAATCATATCAAAGCGAGAATAGATAAGATGCAACAAAACAGTAAATGTAGACTATCCGGTAACAGAGACGAAACGATCAATCACATAATAAGCGAATGCCGCAAATTAGCACAGAAGGAGTATAAGGCGAGACACGGCTGGGTCGGCAAGGTGATCCACTGGGAAATGTGCAGAAAATTTCAATTCGACCATACAAACAAATGGTATATGTACAACCCAGCACCTGTCCTAGAAAATGACACGCATAAACTCCTATGGGACTTTAACATACAAACGGATCAACTAATCCCGGCCAGAAGACCAGACCTTATAATAATCAACAAAAAAAAAAAAAAAAGAGAATTTGCAAAATTGTCGACTTTGCTATCCCGGTTGACCACAGAATAAATCTGAAGGAAAGAAGGATAAGTACATCGACCTTGCTAGAGAATTGAAAAAGCTGTGGAACATGAAAATAACGATTGTGCCACTTGTGATTGGTGTATTAGGCATAATAACAAAAGGATTATTAAAAGGCCAGGAGGACTTAGAAGTTGGCGAACGGGTACAGACTATCCAGACGACAGCATTGCTAAGAACGGCCAGAATCCTGAGACGAGTCCTGGAGACTTGAGGAGACTTGCTGTCACTCAAACTCCAGTGAAAAACCATCCGCTAACGCTGATGTGAAAAACTCTAATGAGTAACAAAAATAATAGAAACGGGTCGTTTATTCTTGACCAGATATAGTGATAGTCAACAAAAAAAGAGAACCTGACAAACTGTGGACTTTGCCGTCTCGGCAGACTATAGAGAGATAAGTACTAAGACCTTGCAAGGAAACTGAAGAAACAATAGAACATGAAGGTGACGATGATACCAATTGGTACAGTCACCAAAGGAACAGAGATTGGGCAAATTAGAAATAAGAACAGGAGTGGAGACCATCCAAACTACAACATTATTAAAATCGGCTAGAATACCTAGAAAAGTCCTGGAGATGTGAGGACTCTTACAGTCACTCAAACTACAATGAGAAACGAACTGTTTACGCTGGCGTGAAAACTCTCAAAGTAGTAAAATAATGATTACAATAGAGGAAGAATTGAAACCATGTAGACCACAGCACTCTTAAAATCGGCTAGGATACTGAGAAGAGTCCTGGAGGTCTGATGGGACTTTCTTTTATTGAGACTCTAGTGAAAGACCAGCAGTTAGAGGTGATGTAAACCACTCACAAGAATAAAAATAATAATGTATTTTTATTTCCTGTGGATAAGAATTAAAGTCACATCTAATATCCTCATAATGCAACGACAATATTGAAAAATCTGTTCTTTCTCTGCTTAAATCTAAATAATAATAAATGTCAACTTCTAAAAATTTCATCACTAAACTTCCAGTATCCAAATAAATAGATGCAATTATTTTATCAATGAAAAAATTTATCAATGACAAAAAAAAAAAAAATTAATGAATCATCTCTTTAAATAGATTCTCACCGTTGCAGTTAAAAAAAAATATCAATCCTAAAATCCAACGAGAGATTTAATTTTCTTGAATAAATTGTGTTTCATAAGCGTTCCTTAATTTCATGCATTGACAAATTAATTGAAAACAGAATTAAATGGAAAATTGAATTTTTTAACAACAATTTGATTGATGAAAAAGAAAGATATCTAACTTATCCGCCTTCCGCGGACTTGATCGCTCCAGGTAGTGCAATGGATAATGAGCTACTCTTGCATACAATTGCGAGTACATTTAATCTTAATTTGGTGACCCACACGTCTTCTTTGTACCAAAATAAACAACGCTCAGTAAATTACCTCCTTTCTTGAACTTTTTGAAAGATTTCAACGACGGGAAGATGATGAATATACGAAGTGTACACGACAAGTTTCCAGACTTTTTTCGTACTGGTACTTTTATTGATAGTACACTCATGAAACTCTAGTCCCCTTCGAAGTAATCTTCTCTGGCTGCAATGCACTTGTTCTACCGTTTCAATAACTTCTGGAAGGCCCAATGGAAGTCCTCTTGTGTGAGCGTGTCAATGACCTTCGTCACAGCCACTTTCATCTCCTCAATTGTCTCATAACGACAGCCTCTGAGCTTAGGGAATAAGGAAAAGTCACGGGAGCAAGGTGTGGACTATAGGGACTGTGAGGAACTGTCTTGGTGCCCATCTTGGTCATATAGTCTGTGACAAGGATGGCGTTGTGGACTTGTGCATTGTCCTGGTGGAAATGCCACTGACCCGATTTGAAGAGTGCTGGCCTCATCCGACCGAATCTCTTCCTGAACTCCCTTAAAACCTCATCATAGTAACCCTAACCCTAATCCTTACCCTTTGGTCAATCAAATTGACTTCCTTACTCCTCCCTCACCTCTCATCATCCCAAAAAGCAGTCTGAAGCATTCCATACGTTTCTGTTGCCTTTTTTCCAAGTTTAAAACACAATTTTATTGCAAATCGTTCTTCTAAAGTCTCAGATTGCATTTTTGAAATTCCCCAGCTGTGACAATCAGGCTTTAGTAGGGCGTATTCCAATTGCTGCTGTAGCTGTTCATTTGAACCTGAAATCATAAAAATTGGTCAGTCATCTCATAAGATGTATAGCAATAACATAGTGAATTGTCAAGAGTCTACGACAATTTTAAATGTCCATACGAAAAAAGGCTGGAAACTTATCGTATGCACCTCGTCTAACAATAGTTAGATAATTGATCAACTGATTGAACATTTCAAACCATCAGGGGTTATTTCATACCTTAAGGTTAGGAAATAGCATACGTTTATGCATATAGTTTTTGCGTCGCTAGAGATTTTGTATACAGTATCATCATATCAAATATATCTATCTTATACAAATTTCAAGCAAATTCACGACACTCCAAATGCTGAAGTCCAGGAGATTAAAGTTATTCGAGCAAGGAGGACATAAGTTGTGGAGAGTGGGTTGATCGTGAAAATTCTGATCAGAATTTTAATGAAAATTCCCGGTCTGTACCCAACGTCCTAACGCACAACATGTTTGATTGTAGGCTCCATCATTTTGAGTTAATTGGTCATGGCCCTAGACAGCTTGATACTTGCCCAGTCGGCTGGGGTTGTAGAATACACCGACTGCATCTTTGAAAAGGGGTAAGAGCCACCACCTCAACAAGTGTCCTGGATATGACACTAAAAATCTAATGGTGAAGTTCCAGTAATGCTGGAGCTTTAGAGGATGCGGAGTACCCCTTCAGTGCCATCACTCCCATGTCCACTCTGGCCCGGATGTGGTAGCGCCTATGGGTCATATAAAACTAAACTGTGAACTTATACTGAACTGTACTGTTTGAAATGGAACTGTTTTTTGACATTGAAACTGAGTACTTATACTAAAATTAACTGTGTGCAATAGAATTGTTTATATGTATAAAAATTGATTTGGCAATAATAACCTACAATGGTTGTGCCATAAAACCGAACAAAACCAAACCAAACCCAACAAAATGATATCAACTGGGACTTGCGAGAAGCAACTCGACGTCTGGCCGCAAAGAATTTATCTTTTTCTTGGCCATAGATGACACATCTTCGACAGTCCTCCAGCTGGTTCCTGATTTTGAACACGAAGAACTCAGCAGTTCTCAAGAATTTGTCTGTTTCTGAGCGGTTTTTGTTAGCGTGCTTTTAAATTACCTTTATTAGTTTGGAGAATGTCATATTGATGCTTCAGATGGAACTGAATGAGAAAGGAGAGCGTTGAATAATTGATGCAACCTAGGTTCAATCCCAGGTCGCGTCATACCAAAGACTTTAAAAATGGTACTTGATACCGCCTTGCTTAACACTCGGTTATACAAGGTACATTTCAAGGGTAAAATTAGACAATTCAGGGAAAGGAGTTGTGCCCTCCCCGACACCTCGGTGTTGTAGCTATTGAAAAGGGAGCCTTCTGGTCGCCCTCGACTAAAGGGAGACAACTTTACTTACTTACTACGATATTATATTATTTACTTTGACTTCTACTAATAACTAATTAAATGTGGGTTTTCAAATATCTGTCTCACATTTATATCAAAAAACGTTTATTTATTTTTACTGTCTCTGTTAAATTGTGTTTAGGTTAGAATATAGTATCTGTGTGCTTTACCAATATATATATATATATATATATATATATATATGCATGGAGGCCCCCATGGTGAATGGCTATCGTCGAAGCAAATGGATACGGCGACACGAGTTCAAACCCTGGACGAGACTGATTGCATTTCACATAGCACTTATACCCTTGGGAAAGGTATGAATCCAATTATTTCCCCTCCAGCTATGGGTAAATAGTAGGACAGACTAGGTTCTTCAGCCTTGGTGAAGCAACTAGTGTAGGAGAAGGAAGACTCTGAACTCAAACCTGTTAAACTGCGCTTAAAAAACAATTGACCTTGTATCATATCAAGCCCGAGCGGAGGGGTTAGTATATATATATATATATATATATATATATATATATGGTTTGAGTCCCACAAAGCAGCAGTAGTAAGGCCACCTACCTTCCATCTCTTAAACAATCCAAATAAAACGGACAAGACATGCAGGACACTGCTGGAGAAGTAAGAACGAACTCATAAGCGACGTTCTACTATTGACTCTTTCAAACGGACGTGCAAAAATTAGAAGATCAACAGGAAATTATCTACAACATATCTGTAAAGACACAGGATATAGTCTTGAAAACCTGACAGAAGCGATGGATGAAAGTGACGAATGGCGAGAGATAGTCAGAGGAATCCGTGCTAGTAGCAAGACATGATAATTATGATGTTGAAGAGCTCTACGAACGAATTGAGCACTCTGGTATAAAATGTAAACAAACGAAAGCTGCTGCTGCTACATATTACCTACTAAATTCCCTTGCTGACGTGGTACGCTTGTGGCCGAGCGGTCTGATACTAAGTCAAACGTAAAGTTGGGCGGGTTTCGATCCTAGCTTCTAGCGTCCTGCGTGTCTAGCCACACTGAAGAGATGTGATACAACGAAACAGTCTGTCTATTGATGACAATATATATATATATATATATATATATATATATATATCGTCCTTAAAGAAAAACCCAAAATTCGATCATATGAGGATTATGAATTTATTTCCATCCTGTTAAGAGCATTGATATGAATCAATAAGTCAAAAAAATTTAACTAGACTTCTTTAGATTCAACATGGAAATAATGAATACAGCCAGAATGGGGGTGGTACAGGAGGGAAGGTGAGGGAAAGAGCCTTCTCCCATTAAAGATTAGTTCCGGTCTCCGGTTGAGAAAATAACAAAATTACTCGGAGACGTAAGTTTTGATTTAATTTCTACAATAATTTGAAGTTCATTTTAAAGTAACTCTTTGGGTTTAACAATAAAATAAGGAATTACAACAAAACTAAATTATTTTAAATAAACATGAAAAGAAAAGACCACAATCTAATCTATTAGAGTAATACTTAAGCTCCAAACATTCCTAATGTCATTTACTCCCCGCCCTCTTTTTTTTCTTTTTAAAACGCATCACCTTACACGGAGAGATTGTTTAATTATTTTTAAATTATCTATCCCAATTCAATAATGTTTTTATTGTTAATTAATTATTATCTTAGATTTTCGGCTATAGTTTAAATTTATTTGTATTGTATTTGTCGCTGCCTCCCACCAGACAGGATTTGACACAAAGTCAAAAGCCCGAAGGCCGATTAAAGTGAGAATAAAGGGGAGGGGAAGGTCGGGAACGAGCCGAGATTCGAACCCTGCTGGTCTGTGCTTCTCATCGACCCATTAAGTGCAATGTGGTTCTAATGAGGTAAGCAGTTTCACGAATCCAAATTTGGATCCGGGCACGTATGCCGGGTTATAGCTTGAACTAGATATCAAGGTATAGTGCTATACATAGGGATAAAGGTTGCAGCTCGCCCACCCGAAGGTGGCCCAACCGAAGCTGAGGGCCTTTCGACCTCGAATCTTCCATTGACTTCGATACCCCATCTAGTACAAATGCCAGACGGCCCAACCAAAAAGCCAGGTAAGTTTAAATCCATTTGTATGCCTACATCTAGCTAAGTAAAATTGGCGACCGTAGTCGAGGGCGACCCGAAGGCTCCCTTTTCAATAGCTACTACACCGAGGTGTAGGGGAGGGTGCTACTTTCGCTGGATTGCTCCATTTTACCCTTGATACGTAACTTATATTGCTGAGTGTTAAACAAGGAGATACCAAGTACCATTTTTTAAGTCTTTGGTATGACGCGACCAGGGATTGAACCCTGGTCTCCCGGACCATTGGCGAACTCTCTACCCACTAGGCCAATGAGCCTACACCACGATGTAGTAGCTATTGAAAGGGGAGCCTTCGGGTCGCCCTCGACTACGATCGCCAACTTTGCTTTACATCTAACTATTATATCACATCTCTGATTTAATAGTTTATCTGGATCAGGGTATAACATAATTTGCATGTTTTCTTCTAGACACAAGGAAATAATTTAGTTTTGTTGTAATTTCTCATTTTACTCCGGATTTACTGAATTGAAGAATACCTATATATATATATATATATATATATATATGTGTGTGTGTGTGTGTGTGTGTGTGTGGTGGTCATTAAGCTCTGTCGTAATTTTCGGAGCGGTATTCCTGTGATCCTTCCAAGCAATCCGCGTAAGAGTCCAACGGTCCCTATCAGACAGCATTCACTTTCTTCAAGAGTTTTGCTTCAGTGAGGATATTTTTTCCTTCTTTCTCAAATGCTGTCAATACTTTCGAGACAGTACTCTTTGCTACACCAAATAATTCAGCGGAATTTGTTACTCTAGCGACTGCCATACGAGCATCAACAATGTGACCACTTTAAAGTTTGCTAGATCTGCCATTTTAATGAATTTTGACTAATTTCTTCTGATAATATCAGGGTTCAATCCCAGGTCGCGTCATGCCAAAGACTTTAAAAATGGTACTTGACACCCCCTTGCTTAACACTCAGCAATATAAGGTACGTATCAAGGGGAAGGTGGGGTAATCCAGGGAAAGGAGTTGCGCCCTCCCCTACACCTCAGTGTGGTAGCTATCGAGAAGGGAGCCTTCTGGTTGCCCTCGGCTAAGGTCGCCAACTTTACTCATTTAACTGTTAACACTTCAAAGCAATTATTAAATTCAAAAAAATTATTTATGACTACTTCAGATGATAACTAAGGAAGACGCAGTTAGGGCAACAGTTATCGCCGTATGAAATTGAATCATGACTCGATTTCAAATCCCTACCGAAGGTATCAGTGTTTCACTAACCACTAATGTTTTTAAGAAAGGCATCATACATTCTGTGCTCCCTCCACAAACGAGTACATAGTACAGCATACAGAGCTGGTTAGCCTTAATTAGGCAACCACTCTAGGAGAAAGAAAAACTCTAAATTCAAACCAGGTTTACGCTGCTAAACAAATGACTTTGTGTCACATGCTGCTATTAAAGGAGGGGTTGGGTACGTACATTCTTTTTATCTTCATCTTGAATCAAAATGAAAGTGAAACTGAACCAAATACCATGCAATTCTACATGAATAATTTTTACTCCAAGCTCAACACCAAAAACGAGATTTCCAACGATACAATAACTGCACACCAAAAATAGTATTGGCAGAAAGTCTTTTCATTGGCAACGTAAAAAGACACTACACTCTGATCCTACGCATAAATACCACCGGTATTAAATAACTGACAAGGGTTGATACGCCATAAAATATAACCAATCTAACAACAAAACTGACGATCAATGCGTCAGTAATTACTTTGATAAAATACAAAGAAACAACTAAATTTATAAAAAATCTTGATAACATATATTAGAGAAAGCCTGGATCTTAAATTGATTTAAGTCTGTTCATATCTATCTATCTATCTATCTATCTAAGTATATTCATATCTATCTATCTATCTATCTATCTATCTATCTATCCCAGTCTGTTCATATCTATCTATCTCACTCCATTCATATCTATCTATCTATCTATCTATCCCAGTCTGTTCATATCTATCTATCTCACTCCATTCATATCTATCTATCTATCTATCTATCTATCTATCTAAGTATATTCATATCTATCTATCTATCTAAGTATATTCATATCTATCTATCTATCTATCTATCTATCTATCTATCTATCTATCCCAGTCTGTCATATCTATCTATCTCACTCCATTCCTATCTATCTATCAATCTATCTATCTCAGTCTGTTCATATCTATCTAAGTATATTCATATCTATCTATCTATCTATCTATCTATCTTAGTCTGTTCATATCTATCTATCTATCTATCTATCTATCTATCTATCTATCTATCTCAGTCTGTTCATAAGCCCAATCGGCTGGGCCTGTAACATATATCAACTGCATCTCAGTAGTGTAGTCGTTATCGTCGTAGGAATTGGACACGGCGACACGAGTTCAAATCCTGGACGAGACTGATTGCATTTTTCACATAGCACTAATACCTTGGGAAAGGTATGAATCCAATTATTCTCCCTCCAGCTATGGGTAAATAGTAGGACAGACTAGGTTCTTCAGCCTTGGTTAGGCAACTAGTCTAGGAGAAGGAAAAACTCTGATTCAAACCTGTTAAACTCCGCTTAAAAACTGACCTTGTGTCATATCCTGCCCGAGCGGAGGGGTTGGTAAATAGTATCAACTGCATCTCAGCACAAGAGTAAGACCCCTCCACCCACCCAAAGAATGTCCGAGACATGACACGAAACAATTTGATGGTGAGTCTCATGTGATGCCGGAGCTTTGGGGAATGCCGAGTACTCCTTCAGTGCCATCGCTCCCAGGTCCATTCTGGCCTGAAGTTGTAGCACCTGATAGGGTCCTATCTATGGGTCAAATAGAACTGTTCAACATTCAAACTTTGAAAACAAATGACTTAAGATAAGTCATTTAAACTGAATGCAAACAAAATACGTATACTAAATTGAATTGTAAAAAATTTAACCATGTATAGACTGATGTTTAATAGAATTGTTAGAGATACATAGCAATACTTGGAACCCTTTAACTTAGTTTACTTATCTTAAGTTGAATTGTTAGAAATAGAACTGTTTGATTATTTAACAGGTATAAACAAATGACTGATGTTTAATTGAATTGTTAGAGATACATAGCAATACTTGGAACCCTTTAACTTAGTTTACTTATCTTAAGTTGAATTGTTAGAATAGAACTGTTTGATTATTTAACAGGTATAAACAAATGACTGATGTTTAATAGAATTGTTAGAGATACATAGCAATACTTGGAACCCTATAACTTAGTTTACTTATCTTAAGTTGAATAGTTAGAAATAGAACTGAGTGTCCGAAAACATTTCCGCAACCACAT
>OY757926.1:15045929-15095929 GCA_963585895.1 Sepioteuthis lessoniana
AAACCTCTTATATATATATATACATATATATATATACTATATATATATATATATTATATATATATATGTATATATATATATATATATATATTATATATAGATAGAGAGAGAGAGAGAGCGAGAGAGAGAGAGACTTTTTCTTCTACGAAGATGACTTTAAAGTTAAATATCTCACGGAGTTTGTCATGAAATAATGCAATCAAACCAAACCTATATATATATATATATATATATATATAATATATATATTATATATATATTATATATATATATGACTTATGCCTTTATATTTGCATGTGATCAATTGCTGAAATCTATGGCTCCATTTGATAATTCGATAATATTAATTGATCCCGCTCCTACTTGCTTTATGGCTTGTGTTTAGACACCGGATCAAATTGAAACTGCTATTTAATCTTCCTTGTGACATTCTTTATTTATCTATAACAAATGAAAATACATCAATTTAGATCGCTTTCCTGGCAGATTAGAGTGGGTTCATCATTATCTTTCTTTGAAGGATGGCGAGAAGGAAGTCATGAATCTATGAAAATGAACGATAGCCACTCTGTTCATTACCCACTCCCCCCCCCAAAAAAGAAAAATAAAACAAGGGAATAGAAGCAACGAAAAGGAAAGATTAAATTTAAACTGACAAAACAGTGACACTTGAAAGGACGACAATTTCATCACGAACTAAAAGCCGTTTAGATAGGGAAATATTTGCACTCCCAGATTTTGTTCATATATTGAATTTTTTTCATCTTGTTGAGAAAAAATAAGAAGGTTTTTTGTGTATCCATTTTTATTGTGTGGTTTATGAAAATATTACCCCCTTGTAAATGTCTCTTAGTAATATATATTATGTACATTTGAGCAGCCTGTCTGATACATGAGTAACATTACTTGAAGTGCGCGCAAACACGCAATACTGGGGTTTGGTAATATATATATATATATATATATATATATATATAATATATATATATATATATATATATATATATATATATATATATATGGGCCTCTTTGCACAAACAAACAGACACACATAAACATAGAGGGCAAAATGTCGCTTTCTGTGCGCATTGCTCACGTGGGGTGTCTTTCGGGACGGTTTTGGTTTCAAATTTACCCCAAAAGACGTTTCTGGGGGAAGAGGAAGAAGAGAAAGAAAGAACCAACCCCTGTGGAAAATCTAACTCAAAACCGTGGCCGCTATATAAACTGATACAAAACCTGAAAAATCATTAAATGTTCTCTGACAAAAGTAACAAGCTGGAAAGAGACCTATGTAAGAACAAAAGAAATAACTTAAATATGTATATTGTGGACCTATTCATTCTGAAATTTATACATATATATATGTTACATAGGGGGGAAATGAAAATTAGTCGGACGGTATGTAAATATAAATATATGAAAACAAATATAAGAGAATGATCTTATTTTTGTTTGAATTATTCGTTAAAGTTAAATGTTTCTGTTTTTAAACTAAACAAATCTTTTAATTGATATGTCATGCTTTAAAAGAAATTTTGAACGCTTATTGAGTCGTATGGTTTTGAAACAGAAAGCTTAGTAGAATGCGAACACTTTTTTAATTTATCTTAAAATCTAAATTTGATTATAATTCAAAAGATACGACATCGGACACACATTGTATATTCTCAACGAAAGTAAGGAATATAATGACGTTCAGTTGGCAAAAACTGTACAGGTTTGAACAAAATGTTTTCCATATCTAAGTAAGTAAAGTTGGCGACCATAGTCGAGGGTGACCCGAAGGCTCCCTTTTCGATAGCTTACTACACCAAGGTGTAGGGGAGGGCGCTACTCCTTTCCCTGGATTGCTCCACTTTACCCTTGTTCCGTACCTTATAATGCTGAGTGTTAAGCAAGGAGGCATCAAGTACCATTTTTTGAGTCTTTGGTATGACTCGACCTGGGATACGACTATAAAGCAGAACAAAATATACTTAGAGTGAATGAGAGTAGATTATATATATATATATATATATATATATATATATACGTGCTGCCTTCAATAAGTTTCCAGTCTTTTTTGCACAGGCATTTAAAATTGTCGTAGACTCTTGAAAATTCAGTATGTTATTGCTATACATCTTATGAGATGACTGAAATGAACAGCTACACCAGCAATTGGAATACACCCTACTAAAGCCTGAGTGTCACAGCTGGGGAATTTCAAAAATGCAATCTGACACTTTAGAAGAACGATATGGAATAAAATTCTGTTTTAAACTTGGAAAAAAATGCCTCCGAAACGTATGGAATGCTTCAGACTGCTTTTCGACCATCTTGCATGAATCAAGCATCAGTTTTTGAGTGGCGTAAGAGATTCAATAAAGGCAGGGAGTCTGTGAGGATGATGAGAGGTGTGGGAGGAGTAAGGAAGTCAATGGAACAGAGTTGATTGGCCAAAGGGTTTGGGTAAGGGACTTCAGGAAGAGATTCTTTGGGAAGAGACCAGCACACTTCAAATCGGGTCAGTGGCATTTCCAGCAGGACAATGCACCAGTCCACAACTCCATCCTTGTCTCAGACTATTTGACCAAGATGGGCATGAAGACACTTCCTCACATTCCCTATAGTCCAGACCTAGCTACCTGTGACTTTTGGTTATTCCCTAAGCTCACTGGCTGTCGTTATGAAATAACTGAGCAGATGAAAGAGACTGTGACGAAGGTCATTGACATGCTCATACAAGAGGACTTCCCTAGGGCCTTTCAGAAGTTGTTGAAACGGTACAACAAGTGCCTTGCAGCCGGTGGAGATTACTTCAAAGGGGACTCGAGTTTCATGTGTGTACTCTCAATAACTGCTGGAGAAGCAAGGACGAACTCATAAGTGATGTACTCCTAATTTAAATAATCCCGATCCAGAGCTCAATGTAAATAAAATCCACAGAGCAAATATTTTTCTCTTTAAAAAAAACAACAACAATCCATCACATTTACATAATAATTCTATTTCCATCTTGTTAGAAGCATTAGTATAAATCAATGCTCTAAAAAATTAGTATTTTCTTGTTTGATCTGAAGAAGTCCTGCTAATTGATCAGAAGAAGTCCTGCTAATTGATCTGAAGAAGTCCTGCTAATTGATCAGAAGAAGTCCTGCTAATTTTTTAGAGTATTGATTTATATCAATGGTTTTAACAGGATTGAAATAAATTTATTATCTTAATGTAAATGATTGTTGTTTTTTAAGAGAAAATTATATATATATATATATATATATATATATATATATATATATATATATATATATATATTGAATCTGAAGGAGTTCTTGAATGAAAAACGAAATATTACTACTAAACCCGTTGTAAGTGTTTGAGTTATCGACTTATTTTCATCATTTGGTCAGATTTACCAAAATCTACCATCCGAAGTAGCTGATACAAATGTATTGGAGGTATCCTGAAAGTGTCTTCCTCTATAAACTCCTTTTGGAAGGGAGTATGAAACGATTGATTCGAATAATTGCTGTTCCCAATCGGCAACAATCGACTTCATGAAAACGTAAAATAAAATAAAAGAATTGGAGGAAAATAATTCATAGCGCTTGTCGTTTTCCTGCGTATTTTTTGTTTATTATTTTTTTACGTGACTAGACAAACACTTTACAATTTGACTGAGAAATTCTCATTCATCCATCGAATTAACAATCGCACTAAAGTGACATCATTCTATTCTGGTTTTTATAGATCTCTCTCGATGAAAATAATCTAATCCTTTTCGAAGGCAGTAAAACGCTCCTTGGGAAGTTCGTTGGTAAAAAAAAAAGATACGATTTTGTTGCGATATATTAATTAAGCAATGTGTAAAATCACATAGACGATAGTTGAGCAAAACCGTAAAAAGGTTATACCAATAAAGGAAGATTAAAAAAATAAAAGAAATATATTTTATTTTTATTCAATTTTAATTGGTCAAAGCAATATTCTTCAAATCAATCTAAAAATTTCGAAAAAAAGTCGAAAAGCTATCTATCTATCTATCTATCTATCTATCTATCTCACTCTGTTCATATCTATCTATCTATCTATCTATCTATCTATCTATCTCACTCTATTCATATCTATCTATCTATCTATCTATCTATCTATCTATCTATCTATCTATCTATCTATCTCACTCTGTTAATATCTATCTATCTATCTATCTATCTATCTATCTCACTCTGTTCATATCTATCTATCTATCTATCTATCTATCTATCTATCTCAATTTGTTCATATCTATATGTCTCTCTATCTATCTCAGTCTGTTCATATCTATCTATCTATCTATCTATCTATCTATCTATCTATCTATCTATCTATCTCAGTCTGTTTCTATCTATCTATCTATCTATCTATCTATCTATCTATCTATCTATCTCACTCTGTTCATATCTATCTATCTATCTATCTATCTATCTCAATTTGTTCATATCTATCTGTCTCTCTATCTATCTCAGTCTGTTCATATCTATCTATCTATCTATCTATCTATCTATCTCACTCTGTTCATATCTATCTATCTACCTATCTATCTCAATTTGTTCATATCTATCTGTCTCTCTATCTATCTCACTCTGATCATATCTATCTATCTATCTATCTATCTATCTATCTATCTATCTATCTATCTATCTATCTATCTATCTCAGTCTGTTTCTATCTATCTATCTATCTATCTATCTATCTATCAATCCATCTATCTATCTGCCTAAAGCTGAGTTACAGCTGAAACAAAGTAAGCTATCTGTCTACAAATGTCGAAAACTGATAATAACCCAGGGGTTAGGCAGAATTTTGGCATTAAAATACCATTATCCAAAATTTTTCCTGCGATACATACGATATCATCATATTCAAATAAACCCCAACCATGCTGTCAGGATCACGTGATTTATGAGCCACGACTCGATCAGAAGCAAAAACAAAAAACAAAAAAAAAAACAAGCCAACAAGAAAATAAAACGACCTCCTGTAAAAATAATTAAAGTGTTCATGCATTTTTTCTGTTAAAATTAAAATCCTTTTGTAATCTCAGGGCGTTTTTGTCTTTGTTTTTTTGAGCAAAAATCCAAACAAATGGAATATTTTAGTTTCTTTTTGTAATTTTTCAATTTTTGTTGGATTTAATTTGTTGAAATTAAACATTTATTTCTGATTTTGCTTATTAGAAGAATTACCTTCTGATATTTATTTTCTCCAGCAAAATTCTTTCACTTTCTTATTTAATATTTAAACAAACGGTAAAAAAAAAAAAAAATAGAGAAATTTATATTAATACATGTTTATTTTTTATTCAGCTTAAATGCAATTAGATTTTTCGAAATTTAATCTATTTTCGATATTGCATGTCCACCCCTGAAGAAAGTAAAGAATTATCAGAATCCAAAGAAGTGAATATTTTCTCATTTAATAATAAAGGTCAGAGCATTACGGATAATCAAAAACAGAAGCCGAAAAGAAAAACTAGGATTAAAGACCAACCAGAAACTTCTCAACAGAAATTCTGAAAACGGATCAGCATCCCAAGGATTGAATTTGGAAGTATAAAAATCCATAAAAAACGGAAGACCAAAATGTCTTATATTTCCTGGAATCATAAATGTTACGCATGTTTTGGACTAAATATCTTCATGAAAGTAACGTTTCTAATTATTTGGTCTTAGATCTTCCCAAAGAGGAATTTATATTCGGCAGTTTTTAGAATTTACGTAGATGAACACACTTAGGCATACGCATGCGTATAAAAAGAAAAAAAATGCACGCTCCCAATGATATCGACATTGAAACAAATAAATACACAAGTAGTTAGTAAAGTTGTCTCCCTTTAGTCGAGGGCGGCCCGAAGGCTCCCTTTTCAATAGCTACTACACCGAGGTGTAGGGGAGGGCGCTACTCCTTCCCCAGAATTGCTCCACTTTACCCTTGATACGTACCTTATATTGCCGAGTGTTAAGCAACGCGGTATCAAGTACCATTTTTAAACTCTTTGGTATGACGCGACCTAGGATTGAACCTAGGTCTCCCGGATCATTGGCGAACATTCAAACAATGAAATTACTCTCAACATAATCGTTATTGTCGAAGGAAAGGGACTCGATGACTTAAGTTCAAATCCTGGACGAGTCTGTTTAATTTTAATGCCCTTGAAAAAAGGAATGAATCCATCTATACTTCCTCAGATAAGGCTAAATAGTATAGGAAACTTAATTATTTAACTTTGTTGCGGTAACCAGTCTAGGAGAAGAACAATTTGGAATTCAAATCAGTTATACTCAATTTAAGAACTGACTCGGTGTCACACCTTGACTGTGGCGGATAGCTTGGGTAAATACATGCATGCCGAAACAAGAACACAAACACACAATATGGTATAAACTCCTCCCGTGGAGGTGGCCGTGTAATGGTTATCGTCGCAGAAAATGGGCACGGCGACACGAGTTCAAATCCTGGACGAGACTGATTGCATTTCACATAGCACAAATACCCTTGGGAAAGGCATGAATCCAATTATTCTCCCTCCAATGGGCAAATAGTTGGGCAGACTAGGTTCTTCAGCCTTGGTGAAGAAACTAGTCTAGGAGAAGGAAAACTCTGTTGAACTCCGCTTAAAATATTGACCTTGTGTCATATCATGCTAGAGCGGAGGGGTTGGGTAAATATGATAAACTCTTCCCTATACATATACACTCACAAAGGTATATATATACAAGCAAATACAGATACACACTAGAACACATGGACATATAAAAAGAATCCAGAAAAAGTAACAAAAACGTCGATCTTTCACACACCTGTTTGATTAAGAACAGGAAATTGGCAGGTAGTTTAAAATATGAATTTAAAAGTCAAAATCTAAATAAAGATATGTTCATAGCTGTGAAGCTTATGAAATAAAGCGATTACATTTCGAAACTGTTTTTAAAGTTCATTAACAATTATTAAACAAGTCTTGATAATTTTGAACGAAATCAATACTTCTTTAGACCACAAGATTTTGTCAACAATTTTAAACCTTGTCTTGATTCTTGTCGGATGTAAAAAATTGTTTTTTACACCTCATGTCGTTGTCAACAATTATGACCTTCGTTTTTATTCTCGTTGGGTGTGAAAAATATTGTTTTTTAGACCTTAAGAATTTATCAATGATTACGAAACTAATTTTGATACTTTTCGAACATAAAAAGAACTGTTTTTCTGACCTCTAAACTTTATCAACAATTATGACACTTGACTTGATGCTTGTTAAAAGTAAAAAACAAAAACTGTTTTTCAGTCTTCGAGACTTTGTCGACATTTACGACCCGTGGTCTTGATTCTTTTCGGACGTAAAAATTGTTTTTTTAAACCTCTAAGATTTTATCAACAATTATGAACTTAGTCTTCATTTTTTTAGCGTAAAAAACCTCTTTTTCAGACGTCTAGACTTTGTCAACAATTCTGAACCTAAACTTGATTTTTGTCGAACGTAAAAAACAGTTTTTCAGACTTCTAGAATTTATCAACAATTATGACTCTAGTCATAATTCTTGTTGGATGTAAAAAAAACTGTTTTTCAGCCTTTTAGATTTTGTCAACAATTATATAACAACACTTGATACTTGTTGAAGGAAATCAACTGCTCTTTAGATAACCAAAATTTGTCAAGAATTATAAGACTAGTCTTCATATTTGCTGAGAGAAATACGTTTGTTAGAACCAAGGCTAGTACCTCTGCAGCATTCTCCATAATTATCAGACTTATCTACGTATGACCTTTTTGCTTATTCCTAAATTGGAAAGTCATCTTAAGTGTATAATTTGAGGCTGGAGAAGACAAGAAAAGAAACATATCAGTGCAGTTTCATATTGTTATGTAGAAGTATGGGCCGATAGCCACCAGTGTGATTTGAACACGGGTCTCTAACCAACAAACACAAGTGTTGAAATGTATTGTGCTAATGGAGTTCATGTAACTAGAAGTGGTGGATATATAAATGGACCAGAAAGAGGTCTGACGACAGAAGAGAGACAAGTGCGTACGTACAGTCTCTGAGCATCGCTGGGCTGGGACACACTTCGGTTGGCTGTGTTGGTCGATACACGGCTCTGGTGGGGTGTGTCCTGGTTTCGGTGTCAGACGGCCTCGGCCGACTGACATGGATTCCGGGAAGCCAGCATTCATGTCAGGAGCGCTAAGACCGGAATGTTCAAGCCTCGGGTAAATGCGTCCCCCAGGCTCTGAACATTCTTGGAGGGCCTAGCTTTGTTGTCTGGCACTTGAGGCACCCCTTTTTAAGTGAATGCCGACGGGGCCCGAGGCATTTTGTGCTCACAATGCGTGTCTGCGCCAGTGCCCTGCGTCTAGACCCACCTAAAATAAGGCCTTGTGTCACACTCGTCAGGTCGGTAGAACGTACGATAAATACTGACACGTAGGTACGCAAAATAGAGGTGAAATATAACATTGCAAGTTAACATACCTAGGAAGCAGTGTCTCATCCACCGAAAAAGACATCGACACGCGACTAGCAAAAGCATGGACAGCTATCGATAGGTTATCGGTCATATGGAAGTCAGACCTGACTGCTAAAATGAAACGCAGTTTCTTCCCAGCAGCAGTCGTGTCGATACTGCCATATGGATGCACCACATGGACGCTGACTAAATGTATGGAGAAAAAACTTGACGGCAACTACATAAGAATGCTCCGAGCAATTTTGAACAAGTCCTGGATTCAACACCCCACAAAGCAACAGTTGTACGGCCACCTACCTCCCATTACGAAAACTATCAAAGTTAGACAAACCAGACATGCAGGACACTGTTGGAGAAGCAGGGACGAGCTCATAGGTGATGTTTTCCTATGGACCCCCTCACATGGTCAAGCAAAAGCAAGGCGACCAGCTCGAACCTATATGCAGCAGCTCTGTGAGGATACGGGATGTAGCCCTTAGGACCTGCCAGAAGCGATGAACAATAGGGAGGAGTGGCGAGAGAGGGCCATGGATATCCGTGCTGGTGGCATGACAAGTGATGATCATGTCCATACACAGTAATCGGCATTGAACGAGAGTGAAGAGATTTCAAGTATCGGTCAAAATTACCCCCCCCACTCACGGGACATTAAAAAAGTAGCGACAGGGAATTCTTTCGAACATACAACATGCCATATCAGAAATATTTCGACTAATAGAAAGCTAGTTGGACTGATTTAGTTAAATGCCAAAGGGACACTATTAAAGAAAATAGTTTTTTTTCACTGTTAATTTCTCTTTTGAGTAAAACAACTTTCGTGTCGATAAGTTTTTAACACGTAACATAATACTACCTATTTACATAATTAGATATTATATTTATTCAAAGAAATGTATTGAATATTGTGCTTAAGCCTTTGTGTCAAACTGAGGGTCAGGATAAAGAAACTAAAGGATAATGTTGAGATTGAATGTTATACAAATACCTTTGTGATACTCTTACAACAAATTTAAAGTGAGATACTCTTACAACTAATTCAAAATGAAACACTCATACAATTAATTTAAAATGAGATACTCTTGCAATTAATTTAAAGTTAGATGCTCTTAAAACTAATTCAAAATGAAACACTCGGCTGGGGGTCACTTATTCTAATTTCGTTAACCATCACAGAGTATAAGTGAAAAAATTCCTGTATTGTTACTTGCCTGCAGTCAGGATTGAACCTGCCATCTCCAGACGATTGTCTTCTTAGAATCTAAGGAAACTAACGTCTATAACCGTTATAATAGGTGTCCTGCTGGACAGGTCAAAGGCAATTTTTGGGACTTATAAACTTAAGGTTCTTACATCACTATAAATTACGACTATTAAGTAAGCATTTTAATCTGAGTTCATATTGCGATTTTTTTCATCTAACGTTTTGGATTATTTTCCCCCATATCTTATTCACCTCTATACTTGGTTAACTCAACAGGTCACTGTAGCCCAACATATGGGCTGATTCGTTAAGGCGTCTAATTCTCCAGAGTTCTCAATTATTTTAACTTCATCCCATAAGGGCAATTGGTTTCTATTTTTCTTCCATGCATGGTCCGCCATACCGGACTTTTCAATTTCACCTCGCACTACTGCTTTTCGATGTTCTTCAAGCCTTACAGGCTGGAACGATGAAATTGTCCTAAAGAAAACAACACTACAGCTTTATTTTAAAACGTTTATTGAAAAAATCAATTCAGCTAATTTGATTATGTTGTGGAGCTGACATCTACAGGGTGGAACGATAAGATTGTCGTCCTAAAGAAAACAACACTACAATTTTATTTTAATACTTTTATTGAAAAAATCAATTCAGCTAACTTGATTATGTAGTAGAGCTGACATCTACAGGGTGGAACGATGAAATTGTCGTCCTAAAGAAAACAACACAACAGCTTTATTTTAAAACGTTTATTAAAAAAATCAATTCAGCTAACTTGATTACGTAGTAGAGCTGACATCTACAGGCTGGAACGATAAAATTGTCGTCCTAAAGAAAACAACACTACAGCTTTATTTTAAAACTTTTATTGAAAAAATCAATTCAGCTAACTTGAGTACGTAGTAGAGCTGACATCTATTCAATGTAGCCGCCTTCAGCCTCAATCACCGCCTTGATACGGATACAGATTCGGAACTGGGAGCATGCCTTTTCCACAAGCGCCCGCGGGAACTCGGCGATTACTCGGCGGATGGCGGCGATCAGGCTGGCTTTGGTGTTGTGGGAGGTCATGTTGGTTATGTTCTCAACGTTTGACCAAACGAAGCAGTGCAGCGGGTTCAGGTAGGGGGAGGAGGGGGCGAGTGAGAAAAGGGTACAAAGTCGTAGCACTATTTCTGAAGCCAAGCCTGGGTCTCTTTGGACTTGTGGGCCGGCGCCGATTCCTGCTGCCACACCCAGTGTCTGCCACTAGCCACCTGATTGCACCCGGGGATCACCATACTCTTCAGTACATCCAGTTACACTTTGGTGTTGACTTTCAAGCCGGCTTCGAAGACGTGAAGTTGTCTGCAACAAAAAAGAAAAAAGAAAACCGATTTTCATTAAACGGAAATGGAATCATGTCGTATTTTCTTGGGCGACAATTTTATCGTTCCACCCTGTACTTTTAGTTGGCGGCATGTCTGGCCTTTGTATACTTTAACACAATTGCAAAGGATAGATTACACAGAATGTCAAAGGCCTTGACGAAAGAATCCGAAAGATATATAGTTCATATGACATTAGGACTATATTCAAAAGTGTCTCAACTCTTCAGCGGTGTCTCATATGGTAGATCTATTTTTCCGAATAGTGGGAATTTACTGTTGAGGCGGATTTCAAAAACTTTGAACGAATTAACTCACCAGATCAAACAGCGATAGTGGTGAGGTTTATGATTTTTAATTTATCCAAATTTATTTTAATTATGATTTTTAATTTACTTCAGAAAAAAATGTAAGAATTTAGGATAACATTTTTTTGGAATTCTTGCAAGAATTATTAAACAGAATTTGATGAAATTAGTCTTGATACTTATTTACCGAAATCAATTGTACTTTAGAGCTCTGGACTTTGTCAACCGTTATTAAACTAGTCCCCGTATTTGTTGAGCGAAATACTTTTTGTTAGAACTAGGGATAGATCGTATGTAGCCTTCTCCATAATTTTCAGACTTATCTCTATATGAAATTTTTGTTTATTGTAAATTGTAAATTCATCTAATGTGTAAGTGTATATAAATACTGTATCAATTGTGTATATACTTCAGTAAAAAAATCCTTTCTTTTTCTGAGGTTGGAGTAAGAAGATAATAAGAAGCGGAAATGCATAAGGAGGCATAACATATAAATGAATGAATGAATGAATAAATAAATAGTTTCATTCATTGTTCAGTTATGTCTTGGTAAATACAGATTCAGTCTTGAACACACCTCACATAATACTGTGTCCGTCCCATAATTGCCATCCTTCTAGAATAACAGTTGTAGTACTATTTAACCCATAGCTGGGAGGATAAGGGGGTTCGTACCTTTCCCAAGGGTATTTGCCCGAAAGTGAATAACAATTATTGTCTTCGTCCTAAATAGAAGAATCAATATCAACTTGGCCCTGTCTTACAACAGAAGGCCAACGTGTTCAGGGACATCTAGTATTACACATTTGGTGACAAAGAGAAAAAAAAAAATAAACGGAACGGACAAACGTGTATATTCCCTCTGTATTTCTGTTGTGTGTTCTTGTTTTGTTGTTTAATAGCATATCAACCTTTATAGGTTATTTAATGCCAAATCCATCCTTCTAAAACAACAGTAGTGGAACTATTTAACCCATAGCTGGGAGGATAAGGGTGTCCATACCTTTCCCAAGGGTATTTGTCCGAAAGTGAACGTAATAGCGCGACTGGCGTACGAACTCACTTACTACGATTCCGCAGTCCATCGCTTTAACCAATCCACCACGAGAACACCCCTGTCCCATAATGAATGCTACATTTGGTATAAGAAATGCATATAGAAATGTACCAAAACTAATTTCATCATTAGTTTTCGGTAAATACGACTTCATTTTCAGTAACTCTTTCAAGACGCCTCGCATCATACTACTCCTGTCCAATAATAGATGTTACATTCAGTAAAAGAAATGGTTGTAGAGATGTACCAAATGTTATAGGACAAAACTAGTTTCGTTGATTCTTCATTTATGTTTTGGTATATACTGCTTCTGTTTTGATATTTATTTGCACACGGCTCTCATGTCTGCTTTTTGATTGCGAAAGTTTTGAATTTGAAAACGAGGCCCTTTTAGCAAGACTGTACAAAGTGAAATGCTTTCTTTCTCCTTAACTGTCTGTCTGTCTGTCTTAGAATATAAGTGCTCCATTTAAGAAAACAGACATCGTAGGACACTGATAAACGAAAGTAGAAATATGATCGTCATGTGAACAATTCAAATTTTCGGTATTCAAAGTTTTGTTTGCTTGTTTGTTTGTTTGTTTGTTTGTTTGATTTTTTGTATGTGTGTTTTCTTTTTGGCTATTTAAATGTTGATAATACATTTTCGCTTGCCGTTTAATGTTGAGAGAGTTAAATTTTGATTTTATTTCAACGGTAAATTATCTTTAAATTCGGGACGGATGTCGTAATCATTTTATTTCTGGGGCGCAAGGGGGAAAAAAGTAATAATTATGAATATTTATCAATGAACAAAGCGACAAGTGTCAGGTTTTCATTTTCCCAGCCTAAAGCTCCGATCGATATCAGAAATTATTTGAATAAGCCGAACCGTAAAAGACGCCCGAATCAAAATCCTTTGCTTTATGGTTTGAACATCGAAAGGATCTTTATTTAGTTGAGCGAAGCAAGTATTTAAAAGTAAATTATGCAAGGACAGAGAGAGAGAGAGAGAGAGAGAGAGAGAGAGAGAGAGAGAGAGAGAGAGAGAGAGAGGACAAGATCGGATTTTCATGTATCGTTAAAAAAAATCAATAGGAAATGTAAAACGCATTTAAAAAGAAAGCTGAAATCAAAGAAAAAAAAAAAAATGAATGTTCTAGTAATTTATTTATTTATTTATTTTTACTGTTCCCCAAAATTTAATCGGACGAACAAAACTAAAATTCTTTTTAAAACCAAATAATACGCAGAAATGACTTCACATGTTTTTGTTCGTTTCATTTAAATCGAAAAACTTAATCGGTACGGCTGACAATACGACGTCAGATTTTTTTTTTTTTTTACTCAGTTTGAGAACGAGGAGGTTTAAAAGCATCCATTCTTGTGGGTTTTTTTTCCATATTGGTGAAGCTCGAAACTAGAAAGAAAAAAAAAAAAGAAAAAAAAAGACTAAAAAAAGTAATAAATATAAAAAAACCACTGCTTCAAAATATTTCTAGAGTAGTTTTAAAATCAAGCATTTATGTTTTGATATTTTCAAAGATCAACCTCTCACCTATCAGGTAAGCATATGTTATACACCCCACCGCAATCAGATGCGCGGGCAGAAAAGCGCACTCTACATCCTTTAAATGCAAGAACATTAAAAACAACATGGTACTTCGAATTTGGAATACCACTGATGGCTTAGTTGATTTTATTGATATATCAACTTTCTCTAATCATTTTAATTGTCTTCGCATGAGTCATTATTAAGAGTCTAAAAGTTCAAAGAACAATTGCTATCGTTTACCAAGTATCAAAACTAGTTACATAATTGTTGACAAAGTCTAGAGGTCGAAAGAACACTTGATTTTCTTCACCAAGTTTCAATATTAATTTTATAATTGTTGACAAAGTCTAGAGGTCAAAAGAATACTTGATTTTGTTCACCAAGTATCATAATAATTTTGTAATTGTTGACAAAGGCTAAAGGTCTAAAGAACACTTTTGTTCAACATGTGTCAAATCTGGTTTCGTTAAAATTTTTTGAAGGAAACATTATTGGCCTGCTTCCAGCGCATGATTCAGCCATTGTTCGGTTCAAAATCATCTTCAGGATTTACGGCCAGTTGTGATGCTTTCTGCCTGATGACGTGATTGGTGACGGGAGCTCCATGAGCACATGTTTGCTTAAACCATTCTGTAGGCACTTCGTTAACGTCCTTGTGCACAGATTGGCGCTTTTGTTTGCGATTAGTGTTTCCGTTTATTTGCATGCAAGATCTAAGATCGTCTTCTTTCTAGAGAATTTTTGCTGCTGTTGAATAACCGATTCCGTACTTTTTGGCTGCAGCGGCCAGTTTGAGTTTCTTCACTTTGACATCGTCGATGAGCTCCAACTGATAATAAATGCTCAGAGTTTTTCGTTGAGACGCTGACGCCGACATCACTAATCGCAATGATCGCAAGCAAACGGTTTTCAGTGGCAAAATTAACAAACAGACAAACTTCTGACTCAACAGAAGAGTGGATAAAGGGAAAGTGCTATCCAGTAAATGCAACGACAAGCAAAGTCAGCAAAAAAGCGGGCGGCGCTACCCTTAGACACACAAAGCAAAATCATAAGGTAGAGGGTGTCTCATACAGACACAGACTGGACACACCGTGTCTCTAGACAAATCAACATTAAGTCATTGAACTTCACTCTCTCTCTAACTGACCTCTGTTTGACTGATTTACGACATCACACTTTAAACGAACTCTCTTATATCGGGGACAACGGGACTAGATAAAAAACCTCTCTTATATCAAGGTCTAAATTATATACATTAACCACTCGGGCAGGATATGACACAAGGTCAATTTTTAAGCGGAGTTTAACAGGTTTAAATTCAGAGTTTTTCCTTCTCCTAGACTAGTTGCCTAACCAAGGCTGAAGAACTCAGTTTGCCCTTCTATTTACCCATAGCTGGAGGGAGAATAATTGGATTCATACCTTTCCCAAGGGTATTAGCGAAATGTGAAATGCAATCAGTCTCGTCCAGGATTTGAACTCGTGTCGCCGTGTCGATTCCCTACGACGATAATCATTACACCACGGACCCCTCCAACATTTATATGCATTAACACAGGCTCTAATTTGGGACCAGAGAAAAATCGCTCTTATATCCGGGTTACACTGCCTGTTCTTTAGACTTAGACAACACTTAATTGTTATCTAAGTGTAAAGAACATTTGATTTTGTTCATCATCTATACTAATTTCATAATTGTTGACTAAGTCCTGAGGTCTAAGTCCTGAGGTCTAAAGAATACTTGAATTCGTTCAACTACAACCCAGATTGTAGACAAAGTTGATCTAATAAACATTTTTTACGTTCAACAAGCATCAAAACGTAGTTCATGCATATTTCTACAATATATTTCTTATATTAGCTTTAAGAAAGTTTATTCAAAGAGATATTACTATGGGTTAGTAAAAACAGAGATTGTACTTCAGTCTTTAAATATCATCTTCGCAATCATAGCATGTCATTTTGATCGATTGATTGACAGATATTAACGGCATGCCAAGCCGTCTAGAGTTATTTTCTACCCAGTAGTTATGGAATTACGTTCATCATAAGTTCATATTTACATTTTTTGTATATTTTTTATAAAATTTTTTTTTTTGCGTTCGGTCCTACCGAATACGAACAATTTTGAACATATCAATTTGACCTATAGATGGGATCCTAATAAGTACCATCACTCTGGCTCAGAGTTGACCTGGGAGTAATGGCAAAAAAGGGGTTCTACATACGCCCCAGCTCGCCAAAATTGGTGTCTCACTACTCTGTACAGTTTAGTGTCAAATTATAAATAATATACTCGTAATTTAATTGATAGATACAGTAGACCTCTTTGTCACGGATATTCGCAAATGCGTGAAATCGATTTTACTCGTGATCAATACTTAAGAAGTTAATCCTCTGAATCGAGCAGATATCGTGGCTTAGAGGGTAAACAAGTTGGTTCTGTTGCTTGTAGAAATCTGACAGTCGGGAGTGGACGTTTTATGATGTTTGAGTTGATAAGACATTAAGACGAAAGGAAAAGTAAAAGAAAAAATGTCCCAACATCATTAATATTCATCGTCAGTTGAAATGGCACAAAGCCAAAGAGACAGTCAAACGGAGAAGAATGAGAACCAGAAGCGAGCTAGGTCCCACCCAAAAGAGACTAAAAGACTAAGGAAATTCTTCAAGGGTAAAATTTATGCAGATATGAAAACTGTTAAGCAAAACAAGTATCTGTGGGGAATTAGCGATTGAAGACTTTGAAAAAGAACAGAATTTAAGACGGAAATAGACCATCTCTACGAGGATACCTCTCTCTTGTTCTCTCTTTCTGTCTTATTCTCTCTCTCTCTCTCTCTCTCTCTCCACACACACACACACACACACACACACCAATACATACACTATAGCAGGACAAAATAAAAAGTGCTCAATGTAAACCGATAGATGTAATATATGAGCAAATTATATATATATATATATATCATGCTGCAAGCGCAGATTTCCCTGACTCTACCTCACCATTCATCTCTGTCATTCATCGCTTCGGGCAGGTCTTCTAGAATACATCCGGTGTCCCCACGAAAAAAACAAACTAGCACGTACATCTGAAGGAGTCCATTAGAGAACGACGCTTATAAGTTCGCCTTTACTTTTCCCTGCACTGTCCCCTATGTTTTGTTCGTCTTATTTGGATGGTTTTAGAGATGGGGGTAGGTGTCAGTACAGCGGCTGCTTTGAGGGATGTTACTTCCTGGATTTGTTCAATATAGTTCGTGGCATTTTTGTGCGGTTGCCATCTAGCTTTTTCTCTAGACGCTTAGTTAGATCCATGTGGTGCATCCATATAGTAGAACTGGCGTGAACGCTGCTTGGAAAAATGGCATTTTATTTTATTGGATAGGTTAGACTTACATATGATCGATAACCTATCAATAGTAGTCTATGCTTTCGCTAGACACGTATTGATGTCATTTTCGGTAGATGAGACGCTGCTACCGAGGTACGTTAACTTGTCCACTAATTTCAGAAAACCATGATTTAGAGAGGAGATAACTTCTTTTTAATATAAACACATATATTCTGTTTTGTCTGCATTCACATGGAGGTCAACGCCACCTGCTGCCTGCTCCAGACACTGTTGCAGGGATTCGGCTTAGGTTAGGTGTATTTGCTAGCTGCGCTATGTCATCTTCGTAGTCTGCGTCTGTAAAAGTTTGTGCGAGGTATCATCTGTTTCTTGGCTATTTTAGTGTAAAGCCGTTTTCTTTCATTAGATCTATCGATGTTCGAAGTACGTTGTCTAGGCAGTTTATGAACTGATATGACGTTAATGTATCCTCTAGAAGAACACAAGCAACAATGTCAAAGAAGTCAGTGTCTCCATCCGGTGGGCGAAATTTTACTTTTGTGTTTTATTAAGCATCATTAAGGCAGTCTCAGTTTCATTAGGCTAAAAGCTAATAGGCTATAGACTAAAAGCCCCATCTTCCCTATCTATCTATCTATCTATCTATCTATCTGTCTATCTACGTGGTGCCTTCAATAAGTTTCCAGACTTTTTTTGTAAAGGCATTTAAAATTGTCGTAGACCCTTGAAAATTCAGTATGTTATTGCTATACATCTTATGAGATGACTGACTAATTTTTATGATTTCAGGTTTAAATGAACAGCTACAGAAGCAACTGAAATACACCTGACTAAAGCCTGATTGTCACAGCTGGTGAATTTCAAGGTTTTGTTTCTTTGTTTTTAATGGCATATCAACTCTTTTTAGGTTATTTAATGCCAAAGCCATTCTCCTAGAAGAACAGTAGTGATACTATTTAACCCATAGCAGGGAGGATAAGGGGGCTCATACATTTCCCAAGGGTATTTGCCCGAAAGTGAACGTAATAGTGCGATTGAATTACGAACTCGTGTACTACGATTACGCAGTCCAACGCTTTAACTATTACACCACTAGGACACCCCCTGGTGAATTTCAAAAATGCAATCTGGATGTAAGGACACTTTAGAAGAACGATATGCAATAAAATTCTGTTTTAAACTTGGAAAAAAATGCCGCCACAGAAACGTTTGGAATGCTTCAGACTGGTTTTAGACCATCTTGCATGAATCGAGCATCAGTTTTCGAGTGGCCGGCAGGGAGTCTGTGAGGTGGGGATAAGAGGTGTGGGAGGAGTAAGGAAGTCAATACACCAGAGTTGATTGACCAAACAGATAGGGTTAGGGTTACTATGTTGAGGTTTTAAGGGAGTTCAGGTAGATATTCCGTCGGAAGAGGCCAGCACTTTTCAAATCGGGTCAGTAGCATTTCCACCAGGACAATGCACCAGTCCACAACTCCAACCTTGTCACAGACTATTTGACCAAGATGGGCATCAAGACAGTTGCTCACCCTCTCTACTGTCCAGAACTTGTTCCCTGTGACTTTTGGTTATTCCCTAAGCTCAGAGGCTGTCGTTATGAGACAATTGTGGAGATGAAAGAGGCTGTGATGAAGGTCATTGACACGCTCACACAATAGGGCTTCAATGGGGCCTTCGAGAAGCTGTTGGAACGGTGCTACATGTGCATTGCAGCCGGAAGAGATTACTTCGAAGAGAACGAGATTTTCAAGTGTGTAGTATCTATAAAAGTGCCCATACGAAAAAATCTGGGAACTTATTTAATGATCCTCGTATATATATATATATATATATAAACAGTTTATCAGGTGAGTCCTTATAACGTAGTTGTTAACGTTCTAGACAATGACATTGTAGTAAGCACGTTTGAATGCAAGTCACACGCATACGTTTCCTTACGGACTAATGCCCTTGGGAAAGTTATAAAGCCCTTTAATATCGAAGCTATTGGGTTAAGTAGCACCACAACTGTTCTTCTATAAAGATGGCTTTGGTATTAAATAATCCCAAACATTTGATATGCTATTAATTAAAGAAAAAACTCAAGTAAAATAGGTCTATCAACGATAATAGCGATTTTCAGTCGATGGTAAATCTGTGAAAGAATCAAAATGATTTTTTTTAATTCTTTGTAGAAAAATGAATGTTTTTATTCTCTAAAATATATTTTTTCTTTTACTTCTTTTGAGAATTTTTTTACACTAAAGATAGCTGAAGGTTTCTAATTGAATTTTGTGTGACAGCAAGACTCCTCAAATCGCCAGGACTCTTCTCAGTATTCAGGTCGATATTAGTAATGCTGCAGTCTTGATGGTCTCTACTTGTCGTCTGATTTGTAAGTCTTCCAGCCCCTTTAGCTATCTTTTGAAGATCGTTCCAAGTGCACCCATTACAATTGGTATAACCGTCACTTTCAAGTTCCATAGCTTCTTCAGCTCTCTCGTGAGGTCTAGATATTTATCCATATTTTCATCTTCTTGAATTTGAACTCTTCTTGCATTTTCAAAGTTCACTCTTCAACAGGTTTTCTTTCTTTTTTTGTTGACTGTTACTAGGTCTGGTCGTCTGGTTGAGATTAAGTGATCAGTTTGTATCTCAATATTACTGAGAAATTTGTGCGTCTCATTCTCTTCGACGGATTCCTGGTTGTGCACACAGTACTTGTTCATATGTTCAAATATCAATTTCTTGCACAATTCTCAGTGGATCATCTTGCCCACCCAGTGGTGTCTAGTCTTATACTCTTTTTGCGCTAATTTGCTGCATTCGCTTCTTATACGATCAATCATTTCACCTTTATTATTATTATCATATTTACCAACCCCTCCGCTCGAGCAGGACATGACAAGGTCAATTTTAAGCGGAGTTTAACAGGTTTGAATTCAGAGTATTCCTTCTCCTAGACTAGTTGCCTCACCCAGTCTGTCCTACTATTTCCCCATAGCTGGAGGGAGAATAATTGGATTCATACCTTTCCCAATTGTATTAGTGCTATGTGAAATGCAATCAATCTCATCCAGGATTTGAACTCGTGTCGTCGTGTCCATTTTCTACGACGATAACCATTACACCAAGGGCACCTTTATTATTATTATTGTTTTTTTTTTTTTTTTTTTTTACTCATTGACTTTTTTACATCAGCGTTAGCTGATGGTCGATGGTCTTTCACTGGAGTTTGAGTGAGAACAAATCTCCTCAAGTCTCCAGGACTCTTCTCAGTATTCTGGCCGATATCAATAATTCAGTCGTTTTGATTATCTCCCCTCATCCTCCTATTCACAGGTCCTCCAGGCCCTTTAATAATCCTTTGGTGACTATACTAAGAGGGCCAATTATGATTGGTATAATTGTCACTTTTATTTTCCACAGTTTTTTCAATTCCGTAGTGATATCCAGTACTTATCCTTCTTTTTGCTTTCTTTCAATTTTATTGTGGTCAGCCGGGACAGTAAAGTCCACGGTTTCTCAAGTTCTCTTTTTTTTTTTTTGTTGATTATTATAAGGTCTGGTTGTCTAGCCTAGATTAGGGGATCCGTTTGTATCTCAAAATCCCAGACAAGTTTATGCGTGTCATTTTCCAGGACAGATTCTGGGTTGTGCATATACCATTTGATTGCATGGTCAAATTTCACTTTCTTGCAGAATTCCCTGTGGATCACTTTGCCCACAGAGTCATGTCTATTCTTATTCTCTTTCTCTGCTTATTTGATGCATTTGCTGATTATGTGATTGACAGTTTCGTCTCTATGACCACATCATTATTATTATTATTATTATTATTTTCCTTTTTATTTAGACTTTGATCTCCTTTTTTTACGTGAAATTTTAGTAACGACTCCCCATATTTTATCAAAAATCACCCATTTAACTTTATATAGACATATAAAAAAATATATATATAAATATATATATATATATATACTAGGAAGAACCAAAATGGCTTCCGGAGGAAGAGATGCACGACGTCACAAATTTTGACTATCCGTTAAATTCTTGCAGGGGTACGTGCAAAAAATCTACAGGCTACAATATTATTTGTCGACTTTATTAAGGCCTTTGACTCCATTCACAGAGGAAAGATGGAGCAAATTCTACTCGCCAACGGGCTACCGAAAGAAACCATCGCAGCTAAAATGATGCTCTATAGAAACACCAAAGTAAAAGTCCGTTCCCCGGATGGAGACAAAATTACTTCGACATTGTAGTAGGTGTACTGCAAGGAGACACATTAGCCCCATACCTCTTTATCCTCTGTCTAGACTATGTGCTTAGAACATCTATTGATAAAATGAAAGAAGACGATTTCAAGCTAACAAAGGAAAGAAGCAGAAGGTAGTCCGCACACATAATTACGGACGCCGACTACGCAGATGACATAGCGCTTCTAGCAAATGCACCCACCCAAGCCGAAACTCTGCTACGTAGTCTGGAACGAACAGCTGCAGCATAGGCCTCCATGTCAATCCACACAAGACGGAATATATGTGCTTTAATCAAACAGACGACGTCTCCACACTAAACGGTAGCTCTGAAACTAGTAGAAAAGTTCAAAAACATAGGAAGCAGTGTTTCATCAACAGAGACAGACATCAGCACGTGACTAGCAAAAGCATAGACAGCTAACGGTCATATGGAAGTAAGACTTGACCGATAAGATAAAACGCAGTTTTTTCCAAGCAGCGGTCGTGTCAATACTGTTAGAAGGATGCACTACATGGACGCTAACTAAAAGTATCGAGAAAAAGCTAGACGGAAACTACTCAAGAATGCTGCGAGCAATATTGAACAAGTCCTGGAGGCAGCACCCTACAAAGCTGTAGCTATACGGCCACTTACTACCCATTATGAAAACTATCCAAGTTAGTCGAACCAGACATGCGGGACACTGCTGGAGAAGTAAGGACGAACTCATGAGTAATGTACTCCTATGGACCCCTTCCCATGGACGAGCAAAGGCAGGACGACCAGCTACAACCTACATGCAGCAGCTTTGTGCCGATAGGGGATGTAACCCGAAAGACCTGCCGGTATCAATGGACGATAGAGAAGGGTGGCGAGAAAGGGTCAGGCTTATTAGTGCTGATGACTTGACATGATGATGTTGATGTTTTTAGTTTGTAATGCTTAAATATATTCAAGTATGGCAGTATCGTGTCTTAAGTGTCAAATTATGAATCATCACCATCATCATCAAGTCGCACTGACACCATAGATTTCCCTGACTCTCTCTCTCTCTCTCTCTCTCTCTCTCTCTCTTTCTCCATCCGTCCCTATCATTCATCGCACCTGGCAGGTCCTCGAAACTACATCCGGTGACCACACAGAGCTGATGTGAATAAATTCTTGCTGGTCGGCCATCACAGGCACGTCCATGTTTAGGGATCCATAGAAGAACGTCACTTATAAGTTCGTCCTTGCTTCTCCAGCATGTCTTGTTTGTCTTGGATGGTTTTAGAATTGGGAGGTAAGTGGCCGTTGTTTGTGGGGTGTTCCTTCCAGGATTTGTTCAAAATAGAACAGAGAAATCTTGCGTAGTTTCCAATTAGCTTTTTCTCTCTGCGTTTTCTTTGAAACAATTATTAAAAATAACTTGCAATTTCATTGATATATACAGTAGACATCTTTGCAAGGGATTTTCGAAAATTTTCAATAGGTACTACACTGGCGAACACTCATGCCAATGTCCGGTAAACCGGTCCATTGGCCGAGAGGTTAGAGTGTTCGCCAATGGCCCGGGAGACTGGAGTTCAATCCAGGTCGAGTCATGCCAAAGATTCAAAAAATGCTACTTGATCCCTCCTTTCTTAGCACTCAGCATTATTAGGTAAAGATCAAGGGTAAATTGGAGCAATCCAGGGAAAGCAGTAGTGTTCTCCCCTACTCCTCAGTGTCGTACCTATTGAAAAGAGAGTCTTCGGATCACCCTCGACTAAGGTCGCCAACATTGCTCCTTTTATATAATTAGTCCTTATAGCATTGTTTTGTGCTGCTATGAAAAGAAATTATTATTGTTATTGTTATTATCATTAATTTACTGTTTTGTGAGTTTTTCACATCAGCGTTAGCTGATGGTTTCTCACTGGAATTTGAGTGAGAGCAAGTCTCCTTAAGTCTCCAGGACTCTTCTCAGTATTCTGGACGAACTCAAAATACTGTAGTTTAGATGGTCTCCACGCGTCCTCTTTTTTCCAAGTCCTCCAGTCCCTGTACCAATCTTTTGGTGACGGTACTGAGCACAACAATTAGAATTGGTATCATCGTCACTTTTATGTTCCATAGTTTTTTCAGTTCTCTAGCAAGGTCGAGGTACTTCTCTCTCGTTTTGCTTTCTTTCAGTTTTATCCAGTGATCAGCCGGAAACAGCAAAATCCAGTATACGGCTGTTTTTTTGTTATTTTTTGTTTGTTTTTTAATATTACTTGGCCTGGTCGCCTGGCCGAGATTAGGTGATCCTTTTGTATCTAAAAACCCCAGAGTATTTTGTACGTTTTATTTTCTAGGACGGATTCTAGGTTGTGCAGATGTCACATGAAATGCGGTTGAGTACTTAATTATTATGAAAAAAATTAGAATTTATGAAATATATTCTAATTAATGTATATATATATATATATATATATCAAAAACAAAAAAGATCCTTAAAATAAGTATCTTTTTGTTCAAGGCTTATATTGACCTAAAAAGCAGGTTGATCGTTCCTAAAGATCAGTTAAGTGCAAGACAATTGTTTTTTATTTTAAAGGTTAGAAAATTTATTTGATTTTTCGGTTGTCAACTAACTTCATCGATCATAATGATCAAACGGGTCATTTCGTAAAATATATTTTTCTTGTCCTTATCTTCAAGGTCAATGTCAAAAGGAAGATTTAATTTTGCTCCAGGTGAGGCTGAGAATTTTTTGTTCAACCCCATTGCTCTAAACCTGTTCCCATTGGTCAAAGCATCTAAAAAGGGTTTTCTCTACATGTAAGATATAATTCTGAACCAAGATTGGCTGACCAAAGGGAATATGACTCCTAATTGTCTTTTATTGGACAACCAATCAGAAACCGTTTTTAATCTAGATATTGATCTATAAAAATGGGATTATTAAACAAATCCTCAGAGAGGATAAGAAAAAGGGACCAAAAAGAATCTCAAGACTGCCAAAGAAGCATCTCTTCCATTCTAGACCCGAAGTACTCCGAAAAACCTTCAGACGTTACAAAATTTCTTAGTCCCAGACATTAGAGACGTTAGTGTTACTCTAACCGCAACTCATCGTCACTCTTCCTCTTTCGATATTCTTTCTTCGTCTGTTTGCCCGGAAAGCAAACCTCGTTTGTTTGTTATTTATTGTCTCACAAACGTGTTTCAATAAAAACAATTTTTTGTTGTTAAACAACTGGTTTTCTCTATCCTTTGAGTTGCTAGACAATCTAGCCACTCATATTACCTGACCATTAGAAGAAGATCTGGCTGAATTGTGTCACCCCACCCCCTCTGTGGATCTTTCAAACACAGCGTGGGTACGGAAGGATTTGACAAAGCAAACAGTCGGAAGCTAATGCGGTAGTCACGAACACAATAGCCACAACAAGTACTGTGACTAGTAGTCACACCACATCGGGATCCCTGACTAGCATAGGACCACACATACCATTTGTTTGCCAAGCCAAAAATTGCAATTCTTGGTCAATTCTCAGTGGATTATTGTTTTACTCTTTGAGAGTTTTTCACATCAGTGTTAGCTGATGGTTTTCTACTGGAGTTTGAGTAAGAGCAAGTCTCCTCATGTCTCATGGACTCTTCTCAGTATTCTGACCAATCTCAACAATGCTGTTGTTTGGATCGTCTCAGCCTGTCTCGTTATTTCCCAGTTCTCGAGTCCTTGAACCAATCTTTTGGTGACTGTACCAAAAGCACCAATTACAATTGGTATAATCGTCACTTCCATGTTCCACAGTTTTCAAATTCCCTAGAAAGGTCGAGGTACTTATACCACTTTTCGTATTCTTTCAAATCTAGTCTGTTTTCAGTTGGGACACAATTCTGCAAGTTCTCTCTTTTTTGTTGATTATTATAAGGCCTGGTTATCTGGCAGAGGTTAGGTGATCCGTTTGTTATTATTATTTATTTACTCTTTTAGAGTTTTTCACATCAGTATTAGCTGATGTTTTTTCACTGGAGTTTCAGTGACAGCAAGTTTCCTCAAGTCTCCAGGACTCTTCTCAGCATTCTAGCCGTTCTCAGTAATGCAGTCATTTGGATAGTCTCTACCCGTCCGCCAAATTCCAAGTCCTTCATGCCTTTTAATAATCCTTTAGTTATTGTGCCAAAAGCACCAATTAGAATTGGTACAATCGTCACTTTCATGTTCCACAGCTTTTCCAATTCTCTAGCAAGGTCGAGGTACTTATTATTATTATTATTATTATCGAAAGTTTTTGCATGTTTAAATGATATACTTTGGAGTAAAGGCCTTCAAAAACGAAAATACATTTGATACACTTATTAATATTATAGATGCCATTGATTATTATTGATCTTATCGACGATAGCAACATGATTACCTTTATAAGTAATAATCGAAGTCACCGTAGTTACTATGGTAGCGAAGACGTTGGCTATTTTAGATCGTTAAATAGTAAAATGGCCGCCATGGCTATTTCTAAAGAACGGAAGTTGGGTATTAGGCATGCGCACTCGCTACTTCGAGTGATTCAAGCTGAAATCAATTCTTTCTGTTCCCCCAAACCATAAAAAAACCGGAGAAGGAAAATTAATGCTAAACAAACAAAAAAAGAACAAAGCAAAGAAAAGTAAAAAGAAAAGAAAAGAAAAGAAAAAACAACATAATATAAAACGCTGGCGGGTGTAAAAGAAGATGAAAGATTTTCTCTGAGAAGCCAAAAAAAATAGATAGAAAAATAAATAAATAAATGAAGAAAGAAAGAAAGAATGAATGAAAGAAAATTATCTTAAACGATGGTTGTAAATCTCCATTCATATAAAGCCCAAACCTGAAATGGTAGAATCCATTTTGGTTGATAAAAGTAAAACGTGGAAGGAAAGACTGTAGAGTCTCTAATTCCGTCCAATTTTTCGTGGACGCCACATGCACTTGTCAAGTTAAATTTATCGTCGGTAAATTTATGGCAGATAAATTCATGGTATTAGATTAATTGCATTTCTAAGACTAATCCTAACCCTTTGACTTTTTTATCTAATTCTTAAAAAAGCAATGATTAGATTCTGTATTTAACCACGAATGATTTACCTGCGGTAAATTTACCAACGATGAATTTACCACCAGATGAACTGTAATTAATTTAATAAAGAATGAATTTACAGGGGTTGAATTTATCTCAATAAATTTGCCACATCATAAATTTACCGTACGAGGAATTACCAAAGACGATGAATTTACCGCAAAATGCATTTACCACTCAACGAACTTACCACACGAGGAATTTACCGCACGACGAAGTTACGGTAAGATGAATGACCATAGACAACAAATTTACCGCAAAATGAATATATCGACGATGAACACACCGGTGATGAATTTACTAGCGATGTATTTACGATGGGACGCATATAGCAGTGATGAATTTACCAGTGATGAATTTACTACGAGGCGTACATAACACTGATGAATTTACCGGTGATGCATTAACCGCGGGACGCACATAGCGGTGATGAATTTACCACGGGACGCATGTGCAAGTGATGATTTTACCGGCAATGAATTTATCATGGGACACACATAATGGAAATGAAATTACCAGCGATGAATTTACCACGGGACGCCAATACCGGTGAGGAATTTACCGGTGATTAATTTACCATGGGACACACATACCGGAGATGAATTTACCTGCTATAAATTTACCACGGGACGCACATACCGGTGATAAATTTACCGGTGATGAATTTAACCTGGAACACTCATACCGGTGATGATTTTTACCACAGGACGTACATACCGGTGATGTAAATCTGGACAAAAATGGAGGAAAAAATATCATTTCAAAAATTAATATACAGTGAAAGATTAGCATTTCAACTGATTTCTTTTTGTAAAAAAAAATCTGGGTCATTCAATTCGGATGCATATCAACGTTATTTTAAAGAGCTGAATGCCGTAAACACTAATGGAACTCAATGGAGCATATTTATCTTCTCTTGATCAGTGCAAATATATTTTGATCAGACTATATCAAGTATTAAGATGGCTTCCAACCCCAAGAGTTGAACTACCGGACTTGGACAATAGATTGATCTGCAAAGAGTTAATGGAAATTAAAAGGTTATGATTAAATAGAGTTGGATTCATGGAAATGATCTGTTTCGTTCTTTTCATCTCTATAGCTCATTTTGATGGTCTTATCTATCTATCTATCTATCTATCTATCTATCTATCTCAGTGTTTTCATATCTATCTATCTATCTATCTATCTATCTATCTATCTATCTCAGTGTTTTCATATCTATCTATCTATCTATCTATCTATCTATCTATCTCAGTGTTTTCATATCTATCTATCTATCTATCTATCTATCTATCTATCTATCTCAGTCTATTCATATCTATCTATCTATCTATCTATCTATCCCAGTCTATTCATATCTATCTATCTATCTATCTCAGTCTATTCATATCTATCTATCTATCTATCTATCTTATGTTCATATCTGTCTATCTATTTGTCTACGCCAGTCAGTTCATATCTATCTATCTATCTATCTATCTATCTATCTATCTATCTATCTATCTCAGTCTATTCATATCTATCTATCTATCTATCTATCTTATGTTCATATCTGTCTATCTATTTGTCTACGCCAGTCAGTTCATATCTATCTATCTATCTATCTATCTATCTATCTATCTATCTATCTATCTATCTATCTATCTATCTCAGTCTATTCATATCTATCTATCTATCTATCTATCTTATGTTCATATCTGTCTATCTATTTGTCTACGCCAGTCAGTTCATATCTATCTATCTATCTATCTATCTATCTATCTATCTATCTATCTATCTATCTATCTATCTATCTCAGTCTATTCATATCTATCTATCTATCTATCTATCTATCTATCTATCTATCTTATGTTCATATCTGTCTATCTATTTGTCTACGCCAGTCAGTTCATATCTATCTATCTATCTATCTATCTATCTATCTATCTCAGTCTATTCATATCTATCTATCTATCTATCTATCTATCTATCTATCTATCTCAGTCTATTCATATCTATCTATCTATCTATCTATCTATCTATCTATCTATCTCAGTCTATTCATATCTATCTATCTATCTATCTATCTATCTATCTATCTATCTATCTATCTCAGTCTATTCATATCTATCTATCTATCTATCTATCTATCTATCTATCTATCTATCTATCTATCTATCTATCTTATGTTCATATCTGTCTATCTATTTGTCTACGCCAGTCAGTTCATATCTATCTATCTATCTCAGTCTATTCATATCTATCTATCTATGTCTGTTTCTCTCTGTCTCTACATCCTTAGTCACGCGCCTATTCCTCTATCATTATGCATTTGTACCTAGCAGGTATATTCTCTTTTGATTACAAATAAATAAATAAAGAAAGAAATAAAAACACACTCAGTTTTCTGTTTGTCCTTTGCTCCTACCTTCTCTTCCTTCACAATCTCTTGCCTGAATACCATTGTTCTCTCTCTCTCTCTCTCTCTCTCCCTTTCTCCTTCGCTTTATTTCAATTTTTACCTTCTTCTTCTTCTTCTTGGTCTCGGTCTCTGTCTATCTGCCTCTGTCTATCTCTGTCTCTCTGTCTCTCCCTCGCTTTATTTCAATTTTTACCTTCTTCTTCTTCTTCTTCTTCTTCTTCTTCTTCTTCTTCTTCTTCTTCTTCTTCTTCTTCTTCTTCTGTCTCTGTCTATCTGCCTCTGTCTCTCTGTCTCTCTCTCCCTCGCTTTATTTCAATTTTTACCTTCTTCTTCTTCTTCTTCTTCTTCTTCTTCTTCTTCTTCTTCTTCTTCTTCTTCTTCTTCTTCTTCTTCTTCTTTCTGTCTCTGTCTCTCTCGCCACTGCCACTCCTCTTTTCTTCGTCCTACGTGCCAAAACAAAAATCACCATCAATCCTGCGTGAAGAAATCGATTAAAATTGCCATTTTTCCATCGTTTTTTCATTTCATTCTTTTATTTGATTCTAATTTTTATCGCGTTCATTGTGATTAGATTTACTTTTTTTTTTTTCAAGTAATTTTTTCTTTTTTTTCTCTTTTCCCTTCGTCTGCTTTATTTATTCCTCCCTCTCCCGCTCCACCTGCCTTGGTCTCTTTTCAGAACAAAAAAGAAGTATACATATTCCGCCAAATAAAAATGTTGTCATCGATTAAATATTGACGTCAGACGCGTTTAAAAATAAAACGCCAATTAATGACATTTTTACTCACCACGTGACCATCACTGTCTTACCGTACTCATCATACGTCATCATTTTTTTGTTTCAATATGGCGTCCACGACACTTCAAGGCGACGTCGGAATTTTTATTTAATTGCAACAAGAAAGCATCGATCACTGTATCTGTTCGACGAGGTTTGTGTTTATAAAATGCTTACAAGTTCTGAACAAATGATAATGGTTTGGTTTGGTTTGGTTGCATTTTAAGGCATTTTAACCATTGTAGGTTATTTAGTGCCAAATCTATTTTTATACATATAAACAATTCTATTTCCAACAATTCAGTCTATTATTACTACTCAGTTTAGATAAGGGGTTGTCCTCGTGGTGTAATGGTTAAAGCGATGGACTGCGGAATCGTAGTAAGCGAGTTCGTACTCCAGTCGCGCTATTACGTTCACTTTCGGGCAAATACCCTTGGGAAAGGTATGAACCCCTTATCCTCTCAGCTATGGGTTAAAATAGTACCACTACTGTTCTTCGAGGAGAATGGCTTTGGCATTAAATAACCTACAAAGGTTGATATGCCATTAAACAAAGAAACCAAACCACACCAATCAGTTTAAATATCAAAAGAGTTCAATTTAAAACAATTCAGTTTTGCATAAGTACGCATTTAAATGTCAAAATAGTTCTATTTCAAACAATTCAGTTTAGCGAAGTATAGATTTTTGCTTTCTCACAGTTAAATGTCAAAACAGGTCTATTTCAAACTGTTATAATAATACACAGTTTAAATGTTAAAACAGTTCTATTTCATACTATTCAGTTTAGCTGTGTACAGTTTTTTGTTTACACCTAGTTAAATGTCAAAACAGTTTTATTTCCAACTATTCAGTTAAGCATAAGTATACAGTTTAGTTCTACTTGACCCATAGACACGACCCTATCCGGTTCTATCACTTAGAGCCAGAGTGGATCGGGCAGCGATGGCTATAAAGGGCTACTCCGCATTCCCCAAAGCTCCCGCGTTACTGGATCTTCACCATCAGATTGTTTTATGTTTTATGCAGGACACTCGCTAGGGGTGTCTTACGCCTCTGCAAAAATGCAGTCGGTATATGCTCTAGCCTCAGACGATCGGGTCAAGAATGGATAATGTTAAGATGGTTTTACGTTTTAGAGCCGCATTTGATTGGTTTTTGGGGGCTGTTTTCTCGATGACCTTGGTACAAAGTCAGAAGAATGTAGCACCCAGAGAAAGTGTAATATATTAACGTGACCTGCGGATGTGAATACGACGGATGTTGTTGACATATACATTGATAAGACCGGTGTGATCACCGAAATGTCATCAAGTCCACAGGTGTTGTGTATCAGAGGATGTTGAGACAGCTGTATCCACTCAAAGATAATATCAACAAGGTGATTGCCGAAATGTCACCATGCCCACAGGTGCTGTGAATACGGTTGATGTTGAAAATAGGTGAATCCGTTCGAAGATATCGGAATATCACCTGAACTGTGGGCGTGGTTGGATTCGGTGATAGTGGCAGATGCGTACGCCCACAGAACCGAGCTTGCGCAAGTAGCCAATGGGAAGCAGACAACATAAACAATGGAAAGCAAAGAACTTAGACGTGGGCGTAACCATAATTAACGAAAAAGAGGAATTGCTGCAGGTCACGTGAGAGTTGTAGACAGTGTAAGTTCCCGAATTTCGTCTAAAGTCAGTTGTTCACGGGCTCTTCCGTCTCCCGACAGCCCCTTCGTGTACGCGAACTCTCTGCCATTGCTTTTCTGCTCCACACAAGTATCATCGCCAAAAATAAAAACATAATCTTCTATTTTTATATACATACGTGTTCCTCGTTGTTAATAACAACACAGTGTACAACAAGAGAGAGAGAGAGAGAGAGAGAGAGAGAGAGAGAGAGTCGAAATCGCTTATAATTGTCTATTGTCCCAGATTGGTCACCACTACACTAGACCATTGGCCCAGCGGTTTGGGTGTTCGCCAATGGCCCGGGAGACCTGGGTTCAATCCCAGGTCGAGTCATACCAAAGACTTTAAAAATGGAACTTGATACCACCTTGCTTAACACTCAGCATTATAAGGTACGGTTCAAGGGTAAAGTGGAGCAATCCTGGGAATGGAGTAGCGCCCTCCCCTACACCTTGGTGTAGTAGCTATCGAAAAGGGAGCCTTCGGGTCACCCTCGACTATGGTCGCTAACTTTACTTTACTTTTACTTACACTAGACCATGCGATGCGCGAGAGAAGTGTGGTCAGAGGGAGCACTTATTCCATCTACATCAGAGTATTCCTGAGATCATCGGGAACACTAAAGAGTTCGGCTGGGACTGTAAAACACAACTGCATCTCTGCTGAGAAATAAAGATCCTACCCCCAACAAGTGTCTTGGATAAGACAAAAAAAAAATCTAATAATAAGGCCCCAGTAATCCTGGAGCTTTGATGAATTAGGAGTAATCCTTCACTGCTATCACTCCCATGTCCTCTCTGGTCTTTGAGTGGTAGTACCAAACAAGGTCCAATCTTTCGGTTAAATAGAACTGTTCAATATTTAAAGTGAATGCAAACAAATAAATTATGCTAAATTGAATTGTTAGAAAAAGAACTGTTTGATCATTTAACTATGTGTAAATAAATGACTGATCTATACTTGAATTGATGGTGATACATCGCAATACTTGCAACCATTTAACTTTGTTGACTTTTGTTAGATTTGGTTGTTAGAATTAGAACTGTAATCTTGTAGCTGTGTGTAAATAAATGAACGATCTTTATTGACCTTTGCTAAATTGAATTGTTAGAAGTAGAACTGTCTGATCATTTAGCTGAGTGTAAATAAATGACTGATCTTTGTTAGCTTTTGCTAAATTTAATGATTAGAAATAGAACCGTTTGATCATTTAGCGGTGTGTAAAAAATGACTTATCTCTACTTGAATTGTTCGTGTTACATTGCAATACTTGGATCTATTTAACTTTGTTGACTTTTGTTAAATCTAATTGTTAGAAATAAAACTGTTTCATCATTTGACTGCGTGAAAACAAATGACCGATGCTTAATTGAATTGTTAGTGATACTTAGAAATACTTGGAACCATTTAACTGTGTGCAAACAAATGAATCTTGTGAAATATAATAATTACTGTTAATACCAATACTTTGTGGGTCATGGTAATCTTTCGATGGCTGTTTTTATTCTCATCTATAGAAGCCATCTTTGTAGATGAGCAACAGAGTGACCCGCTCGAACTATTTGATCTTGGCCGTTGAACCGTAGGATTCATATGCCCAAGGCCTGGTTAGGCATAGCGTTGAGCCGTTAGAGGGTTCGATAGTTCGTTTTTACGTCCACCCTGCTGCTTCCTATAGCTTTCGAAAAAAATTCCCTCCTCTTATACCTGTATTAAATTTTAACTTAGTAAAGTCCACAATTACTTTCTTTTTTAAATTTCATAGGAGTCCTTAGATATAGTTCTTTTCATCGTTATAGGCATTCTACTTTACGCTAACATAGGTTTTCAATTTGAAATCAAGCCCAATTGTGTTAGCCTCTCTTGATCAGTTTCAACTGTTACTTGGAATTATATTATTTATGGGGAACATCTAACAGATTTCACGCTAGAAAATAGATAACATGCCTCAGTACAAAATTTCAGAAAAAGAAGGGAAAACTATGGAACTACACCTACTCAAATAATACTAAAGCTCACATAGACCACAACTTTATAAATAAGAAATGGAATTATATCGTATTAAATTGCGAGACATATTCCTCTTTCGAGTGTATGTCCTACGATCACCGAATTGTCACGGCAAAGACACGACTGAGCCTACGAAGGAATGCGGCCCGAACAACAACCACTGTACACTATGACTAGTCCCTGCTTAATAACAGGAATAATAAAGATAAATATACGTTAACACTAAGAAACAAATTCGATACGCTACAGGAGAAGTCAGAAACATATACTCCAAATGATAAATATGAGAATTTCATCAATGCCCACCAAGAAGCAGCAACAGAATGCATAGCAACTAAATAAAGATCTAAATCTAGAGTCCCATGGGATATATTAGCGGTTACAACAAGGCATGCAGACGTGAAAACTGCTTCCAAATTCAATAGGAGGAACCCAACCAATATCAATGCCCTGAAACTTAAAAAGGCTCAAAATGAATTAGCTAACATATACCTAAAAGAACAAACAGAACACATACAAAATCAGATCAATAATATTAGAGACTCGGTTGCAGATAGACAATCTAGAATAGCAAGGCAAACAGTAAATGAAGTGAGCACAAGGAAGAGCACTGCGAAAGCTAAACTGAAAGCTATCAGTCAAGAAGAACGAATTCACCTTTGGAAACAACATGTGAAGAATTTACTCGGAAAACCTCCGAAAGTTACACATGAACCAATCACGAAAATTATTAGTAATCAATTAAACATCAAACTAGGACATTTTACACAAGAATAACTCGACTCAGTACTAAGAAGAAATAAAAATAGAAAAGTACCAGAGCTTGATAAAATACCCCCAGAAATATGGAAGACTAGGCAATTCGACAACATACTACTCCGAACCTGTAATGCCGTATATAATCAAAACACAATAGACAGATGGACAAAGAGATGCATCTTCCCCTTCTCAAAGAAGGGGGACCTCGGATTACCCAAGAACTACCGAGGTATAACCCTTACATCCATAGCGACCAAGATCTACAATGCTCTACTATGCAACCGCATATCACCCAAAATTGAGAAGATACTTAGAAGAAGCAAAATGGCTTTCAGAGAAATCTATCCACGGAATCAGATATTTTGTTTATCCGTCGAATTCTTGAAGGTGTACGAGCAAAAAAAACCTAGTGGCAACAATATTATTTGTCGACTTCTCCTAGGCCTTTGACTCCATATCAGAAGATAGATGGAGCAAATACTACTCGCTTACGGCCTCCCCAAAGAAACCGTCGCAACCATAAAGATGCGATATAAAAACACGAAAGTAAAAGTCCGCTCCCCGGATGGAAACACACACTACTTCGACATTGTAGCTGTTGTGCTGCAAGGAGACACATTAGCTCCATAACTCTTTATCCTCTGTCTAGACTACTTGCTTAGAACATCTACTGACAAAATGAGACAACGGTTTCAAGCTAACAAAAGAAAGAAACAGAATATACCCCGCACAAACAGTTATGGACCAAAACCCTGCTAGATAATCTGAAACGAGCTGCTACAGGTATAGGCCTCAATGTAAAAGTAGACAAGACGGAATATATGTGCTTTAATCAAACAGGCGACATCTCCACACTAAATGGTACTTCCATGAAACTAGTGGACAAGTTCACCTACATAGAAAGCAGTGTCTCATCAACTGAGACAAACATCAATATGCGACTAGTAAAGGCATGGATAAGCTATCGGTCATATGGAAGTCAGACCTGACCGATGAAGTAAAATGCAGTTTTTTTTCCAGGCAGCGGTCTGCTATATGGATGCACTACATGGACGTTAAGTAAACATATGGAAAAAAAGCATGACGGTAATTAGACAAAATGCTGCGAGCAATATTTAAAAAGTCCAGGAGGCAACACACCACAAAGCAGCAGCTGTACGGCCACCTACCACCAATCACGAAAACTATCAAGTCAGACGAACCAGACATGCAGGACGCCACTGGAGAAGTAAGGACGAACTCATCAGCGATATATTCACGTGGACCCCTTCACATGGACGAGCAAAGTCAGAACGACCAGATAGAACCGATATACAACAGTTCTGTGCTGATACAGGATGTGGCCCTGAAGACCTACCGGGAGCGATGGACGATAGAGACAGTTGGAAGGAGAGGGTCTGGGAGATCCGTGCTGGCGGCATGATGATGATGATGATGATGATGATCCAATACTTGCTTGAAACCATTTAATTGTGAGCAAAAAAAATGTTGGCATTATATTACTTACAAGAGTTGATATGACATAAAACCCAAACCAACCAAATCAGGTTCCAGTGAAAAAAACAAACACTTGTTACTTTTGGTGCAAAAAAACCAAAGAACAAAACGAAAAACCAAAAAACAAAAAGACAAAACAACAGCAACAACAACAACAACAACAAAAAGCAAAAGAAATTAAACAATAGGGGACTTTGCCGTCCCAGCATACCAAAGTGTGAACATCAAAGACATCGGAAAAAGTCGTGGAACATGAGAGTAACGGAAATAGTAATTTTTGTGGGCGGGCTTGGAACAATCACTAAAAATTTAGAAAAGGAACCAGAAAGGGTTAAAATTCGGAGGACGACTCATGACCATCCAAAATACAGTATTGTTAAAATCAGTTAGAATACTGAGAAGAGTCCTGGAGACATGAGGAGATTCGCAGTAAAAGACCATCAGCTAATACTGGTGTAAAAAAAAAAAAAAAAACTCGCAAGAAGTAAGATAATAATAAACCCGAAGCAGAACTTAAAATTGGTACAAGGTGAGAAATATGGCGAAGATAGGGAGAATTGAACCCAGAGTTTAGTTGTAATTAATTGCGACTGTTAACCATTACATCCCCACCAAAAGGTCCTCAGTCTGACGGATGCTAAACAGAAGCTAATTCACGAGGGAAACGGAAATTAATTTTTATTGAAATATTACTCAGACATTTTATGTAAATAACAAATTTATAGTAAAAGAAACATACTACTTGCCCAACAGTAAATTACTACATAAAATCTGATAGTACAGTAAAAGGGAAAAGCATATATATATATACATATATATATATATATATATATATATATATATATATATATTCAAGATGCGAAGGTTAAATTGAGGTCTAAATTACGAAAAATGAAAATAACAATGACTTCTAAATTATCAGAAATATTTTCCAAAATTACATTAAGATATCTTCAAATAATATGGATTTAATTCATTCAAATAAATCGTTATTGGCTACAATGATGACCTGTAGACAATTTTGGAATCTTCTGCAATTTTTTCCAACGGTCTATTTGTTTAAATTATATATACATATATATATATATATATATATATATATATATATATATATATATATTTAACGACATCACCTGACCTATTAGAAATACACACACACACACACACACACACACATATATATATATATATATATATATATATAAGGATGGTTGTTGTAGGTCCAAAGAAAAAATAAGGATATGTTTAAAAATAGGACGGTCCACGAAGTGATTTGTATTTTTTGAATTCATTTATTTTGTTCTTACATACGTGTTATATATATATATATATATATATATATATATATGTATGGTTCTAACTTGTTGCTTTCGTCAGAGAACATGTGTGGGACAAGGCCTTTTTAATGGGGTACTCAATGAGACTTGAACTTACTCCTGTTTCCAGTATAAATGAATCTATAAACATGTCAAATATCAAAGAAGAGTAAAGCAGACCAAAGTAAACACACTCCAGGAAAAAGGCACAAAAACCCTTATAAAAACAAGTCCGACCAGACACCAGTCCACAACTCCATCCTTGTCACAGACTATTTGACCAAGTTGGGCATCAAGTCAGTTCCTCAGCCTCCCTATAGTCCAGACCTTGCTCCCTGTGACTTTTGCTTATTCCCTAAGCTCAGAGGCTGTCGTTATGAGACAATTGAGGAGATGAAAGAGGCTGTGACGAAGGTCATTGACACGTTCACACAAGAGTACTTCCATGGGGCCTTTCAGAAGTTGTTGGAACGGAACAACAAGTGTATTGCAGCTGGAGGAGATTACTTCGAAGGAGACTAGAGTTTCATGTGTGTACTATCAATAAAAGGGCCCATACGAACAAAAGTCTTAACATTTGTTTAGTGATCCTTGTATTTATATATGAGGGTCAGCTGATTATTTCATAGACTAAGATATTCTCATGAATGTAAACATTAGATTTATTTTTCAATATGGACTTCCTGGCGGTCTACACTCTTTTTCCATCGATGTTGCAATTTTTAGACACGACCAGTCAGAAGCCATGAACAGTAGATATAACTTCATTATATGAACTTTTTCCACCACTATCTACCTATCTATCTATCTATCTATCTATCTATCATTGTATGTATGTACGAATGTATCTATCTATATACCAATTCTTATGTGTTTCTATCTATCTGTCTATCCGTCTACCTCATTATGTTCATCTCTCTCTCTCTCTCTCTCTATCTATCTGTCCTTCTACGTATGTATGTATCTATCCTTGTTTCTTTCTATCTATCTATCTCTCCTTCTCTGTTTGTTTCTCTCTCTCTCTCTCTCTCTCTCTCTTTCTATCTATCTATCTATCATTGTATGTATGTACGAATGTCTCTATCTATATACCAATTCTTATGTGTTTCTATCTATCTGTCTATCCGTCTATATCATTATGTTCATATCTCTCTCTCTCTATCTATCGGTCCTTCTACGTATGTATGTATCTATCCTTGTTTCTTTCTCTCTATCTATCTCTCCTTCTCTGTTTGTTTCTCTCTCTCTCTCTCTCTCTCTCTCTCTTTCTATCTATCTATCTATCTATCTATCATTGTATGTATGTACGAATGTATCTATCTATATACCAATTCTTATGTGTTTCTATCTATCTGTCTATCCGTCTATATCATTATGTTCATATCTCTCTCTCTCTATCTATCGGTCCTTCTACGTATGTATGTATCTATCCTTGTTTCTTTCTATCTATCTATCTCTCCTTCTCTGTTTGTTTTTCTCTCTCTCTCTATCTCTCTCTCTCTTTCTATCTATCTATATATCTATCTATCTGTCTAATATAGTCTGTTCATATCTATCTCATTCTGTTCATATCTATCTCTCTGTCTACCCTTGTTTATACGTATGTATGGATGGATTGATAGATGGATGGATGTATCCTTGTTTGTTTCTATCTATCTCTCCTTCACTGTTTGTTTTTATCTATCTATCTATCTATCTATCTGTTGTGATCTTCAGATAAGACTGGTGGAAGAACAACTCTAACAACAGGTGACAGGTGAACGTTATTGTATTAGCAGAAAAAAGGAAGTCATACAAAAGAAGTACTAGCCGTTTTCGGCTTGCAGTCTGTCTGCCAAATGTCTCTTTTGGGGTCTATCTGTTGTGGTCTTCAGATAAGACTGGTGGAAGAACAACTCAAACAACGGGTGATAGGTGAACGTTATTGTATTAGCAGAAAAAAGGAAGTCATACAAAAGAAGTACTAGCCGTTTTCGGCTTGCAGTCTGTCTGCCAAATGTCTCTTTTGGGGTCTATCTGTTGTGATCTTCAGATAAGACTGTTGGAAGAACAACTCAAACAACGGGTGATAGGTGAACGTTATTGTATTAGTAGAAAAAAGGAAGTCATACAAATGAAGTACTAGCCGTTTTCGGCTTGCAGTCTGTCTGCCAAATGTCTCTGTTGGGGTCTATCTGTTGTGGTCTTCAGAAGAACAACTCAAACAACGGGTGATAGGTGAACGTTATTGTATTAGCAGAAAAAAGGAAGTCATACTAAAGAAGTACTAGCCGTTCTCGGCTTGCAGTCTGTCTGTCAAATGTCTCGTAAAAATTGAGAAGTTGTCTTCTCCGAGCTAGATCGCTCGGAGAATGTTTAGGTTGGACCAGTCCATCTTTGGGGTATGGTAGGATATGTCCCCACTATCTATCTATCTCACTCCGTTCATATCTATCTATCTATGTCACTCAACTTAGTTCTAAATGCATCCTAAAATTATCAAAGCATTAGAGATGTATTAATTGATTTCACTTTATTCCATTTTATATTTACGAAATTTAACTCAAAACAAAAAAAAAAAAAAAAAACAGAGCCCTAAATATTATTAAAGTCATTACACGAGTTAACTAATGTGCTAAATAAACCTGCTGTTCATTATGAACCCAGGCGCCTATAGTAAAGTAATAACAGAAATCAAGGAGCTTATATAGTTGGTTGGGTTTTATGGCATATCAACCCCTATGGGTTATTTAATGCAAAATCCTGTTTATACATATATAAAAAAAAGTCGACGACTATTGTCGAGGGTGACCCGAAGGCTACCTACTCTATAGCTACTACACTCTGGATTGCTCCACTTTACCCTTGATCCGTACCTTATAATTCTGAGTGTTAAGCAAGGAGACTTCAAGTACCATTTTTAAAGCCTTTGGTATGATTCGACGTGGGATTGAACGCAGGCCTCCCGGGCCATTGGCGAACACTCTAACCGCTAGGCCAATGTCCGGAGTTATACATATATATCATATATATATGATTGGTTTAGTTGGTTTTTATAGCATATCAACCATTGTAGGTTATTTAATGTCAAATCCTCTTTATACATATATATTAAATATATATGATTTGGTTTGGTTGGGTTTTATGGCATATCAACCATTGTGGGTTATTTAATACCAAATCCTCTTTATACATATATATTAAATACATATGATTTGGTTTGGTTGAGTTTTATGGTATATCAACCATTGTAGGTTATTTAATGCCAAATCCTCTTTATACATATATATTAAATATATATGATTTGGTTTGGTTGAGTTTTATGGCATATCAACCATTGTAGGTTATTTAATGTCAAATCTTGTTTATACATGAATATTAGATATGTATAATTTGTAAACATATTTTGTAGATAACATTTTAAAAAGAGCCAGGGCTAATTCTTCTTTTTTTTCAGATATTTAAAGTGTTTCAAGTATTGCGAAGTAACAGTAACAATTAAATTTAACATCTGTCATGAAATATCCGTTAAAAGATGGATGCAACTGTGGATATTAAATTTTGATTTTCAAGACAAGAAGACCTTTCACGTTTGAAAGTGTTGAAGTTTATTAAACAGGATGATGAAAGGAGATTTTGCCTTCATCATTTTTCTAGGGTGAAGAGGATCTACTAATATGTACATTAAGCTTCGTCTTTCACGACGCCTCCTAGATTTAATTCAATCAAATATTTGTTCAGTTCTGCCAAAGTGAACAATTCGAAACAAATGAGTTTCAATTTTATCCAAAAGAAAGAAAATGTAAAATACAAAATGTCCCTTAAATTATAAACTTTGTCAAAATCCAAGAATCACAAATTACATTTGTATGAGTTTTGTGCTACTTCAATGTTGATTATCAAATATTGTTGTTCTCAAGTTTCATATTGTTGCTACATTGATAATAGATTCATAGATTTTAAAGAGGTGTTTATAGATATCTGTAAACTGACTTTGATAGATAGATAGATAGATAGATACATGCATACATACGTGCTTGCTAAGAGACACTCACATAGATAGATAGATAGATTGATTGATGCTTACTAAGAGACACTCACGTAGATAGGTAGATAGAGAGATACATACATACATACATTGAAGGATATATATATATATATATATATATATATATATATATATATATATACTTGCTTAGAGACACTCACATAGATAGATAGATACATACATACATGCTTGCTAAGAGACACTCATATAGATAGATAGATAGATACATACATACATACATACATTGAGGGATATATATATATATATATATATATATATATATATATGCTTGCTAAGAGACACTCATATAGATAGATAGATAGATACATACATATATACATGCTTGCTTAGAGACATATCACATAAATAGATAGATTGATAGATAGAAATAAACCTATGCGAGATAAATATCCACTGGATAGAGTATCGTACATCAGATATTTCATATTAACGATCTTTTCTCGAACTAACATAAGATTATTGTTATATATATATATATATATATATATATATATATATATATATGTCATGTTTATGATTACAATTTAACACTGAAACATTTTTGATCCGTAAAATTAAGACGTGCTGTATACTAGATAACTTAAAAATCGACATGGAATATGTGAGATATTATTTTGCTTTAGGTAACCCTTCCGCACTGACTATATAGTATTTCCGCACTTTTTGGTGTAAGGCTTTTTTATAACGATCTGTTTTTTTTCACAAATTCCGCCATATATATATATATATATATATATATATATATATATATATATATATATATATGTGTGTGTGTGTGTGTGTGTGTGTGGTTAGGCAGCAGTCGTCCATTTAAAATTTTGGTGAATTCATTCACCTATTCCATCCTGAAACCAAGACACTTATCAGAAAACTCGAAAGGATCTTAATTAAATTATACAGACAAAATGTGTCTTTACTATTTAATCAGCCTTTGATATATATATATATATATATATATATATATATATATATATATATATAGGGTGATAGATTATTTGTAGTCTAAATTATGTAGAAATGAAAATAACGCTGATAGCTCACTTTATCCGTTGGAGCTACTAAAGTCACTTGAAATTTTTTTGAAATAATGAGGATTAAATTTATTTAAAGAAATCGATATGAGTTCAATTATGGCCTTCAGAGGACTTTGGAATCTTCTTCAAGATTTTCTGGCAGTCTCTTTTCTTAAATTCCTACATGCTGCCGTTATTTTTGCTTTCAGTTTATCATTGGTGCTACATAGAATTTTGTTGATCTCACGCTCAATTTTGATGCATTTATTATAATCAAGGGGTTTACAATCTGAGGGGCTAGGTTGCCAGATTTTAGGGTCGATGGTATCTTAAAAATTTTCTACAGACAATGTACCGTAATAGCAACGAATAGACGGTTGTGGCATAATCGTACTAAATAGACATTGGCACTTCCACGACCCCGTTATGACCACGCCGTAGTAAAAGTTGACAGACGTACGTAACACTGTTTTAGTTCACTACATAAAGGTTTATTTACAACTTCAATTTGTAACTAGTCGCCGGGAGAAAGACAGAGAGTATGAAAGTTGAGTCGACTGCGTTAGCTGGGCAAAGAGAAACAACATATCATGAGGAGAAAGAGAGAGAAGACGCAGACCTTATGTATATATATATATATATATATACAATTATAAATTAGATGAAAATATATTTAAAACATTGATTCAAAGAAACATACTCCTCACTCATACTAATAAAAAAGATAAAGCTTATATATTATAATAAGTTTAAATCTTCCAACTTGGTCATTAGAAATAATCCCCACCAATCGATTATAGTTTTGCCAGAAAACAACTTTATAGATCAATTTTAATCTCCTTTTGGAGATTGTATCTCTAAAAACAACAATATATATGTTAGTTTAACCTCAACTAACCTATCGAGAAAACTTACAATACATCTTTCTGATACCAGTTCCATAACACAACATTTAAAAAAAACATTCATGCCCAACAGAATTACAGAAAATTCTTACCGAAAACACAACAATATTAGAACAACAAAATAACAAGCAAAAACTACAGTTTCTTGAGGCACTACATATTAGGAACATACAACCCAAATTTAACAGAATTAATTTTGAAACCAGTTCTAATGTATTTAAATGTCTTTAGCTACTGACGCTACTTATAGAAACAAATTCGAAAAGTAACCGCAACACAATACAACAGTACAAACGGTCATTCTTACAAAGTAGTAATGTACATACAAAAGTTACATCACTTTTGTAATACATCCACCCCTGATGATGGCCCAAAGTTGGGTAGAAAGTACTTGGTAAATAACAAATTATGGAAGGTTTATCAACCAATTCCCGCCGATTATAATAAGATCAATATAGCAATTCGAAAGGATTAACAAAAAATGTAGACAAAAAATGTCTACTATGTTCAATGAAATAATTATCAATGAAGAAATGCTTCCAATATATATATACACACACACACACACACACACACACACACACACACATATATATATATATATATATATATATATAATGGATGACTCGTAAACAAGTAAATATAAAATGTCTAAATTAAATCGTAAGTTTTATATAAATATCATACAAAACTGAGTATTTTACATATTTTTTGTAATACATCCACCCCTGATGATGGCCCAAAGTTAGGTAGAAAGTACTTGGCAAATAACAAATTATGGAACCTTCATCAACCAATTCCCGCCGAATATCATAAGATCGATACGGCAATTCGAAACGATCGACAAAAAATGTAGACAAAAATCTATTATGTTCTATCAAATATGCATCAATGAAGAAATGCTGCCAATGTATATATATATATATATATACACACACGAACACACACGTATACACACACACACACACACACATATATATATATATATATATATATATATATTAAATTGGCTTCGTATCTCAGTTCAGGTTTAAAATGTAAGAATAAAGGTGAAGATACTGATAAATACAACACTTACTGTGATAACTCTAGGGAAATCTCGAAATCGCTAGACAATGATTGTTAGTTCAGGTGGATGACAATTGTTTCAACAGAGGCCATCGCATAGAATCCAAACAGATGCTTTTACTTTCAACCTGGGACCACCGGTGTGTAAACCTTTTTTTAAGGAAAGCAAATCTTTTGTGTTAAATCTAGACACCTTCGTATGACGTTGAACTTTTACAGATTTCTGAAGCAAAGTGGTGTATATGCTTAAAGGTCTCGAAATCTGTTTAAGAAGGGCATAACCGTCGCTTCAGATAGTAGTTAGATTACGAGCTTTGCTTTCCTTGGACTACGTTTTAAATTAATTCCTTAAATTGACATGAACTGCAATGAGGTGCCCGTGGTGTAATGGTTATCGTCGTAGGAAATAAACACAGCGACACGAGTTCAAATCCTGGACGAGAAGATTGCATTTCACATAGCACTAATACCCTTGGGAACGGTATGAATCCAATTATTTTCCCTCCAACTATGGGTAAATAGTAGGGCAGACTAGGTTCTTCAGCCTTGGTGAGGCAACTAGTCTAGGAGAAGGAAACTCTGAATTCAACCCTGTTAAAACTCCGCTTAAAAATTGACCTTGTGTCATATCCTGCCCGAGCGGAGGGGTTGGGTAAATAGTATGAACTGCAATGAACTGTTATTACCAGAAAGAAGCGACGTTTTAAATGTCTAATTGAAACAGAGAAATCAGTGGACAATTCAAATGATGTTGCAGTTTTAGCGAATTTCTGACCTGAGTAATCATTTGCTCAACTTCTGAAAAGAAAATTGTGACACCCTGAAGATGCCGATTTTAATTTGTGTACAATATGTGCTGGGGTCCTGAAACTGTTGATTCATATCCTATTAGGAGGATGCTTGTTGTACCATGGTTAACGCACTAGAGTACAACATCGGTGTAAGCAAGTTAGCACTTCCATCACGCTATTACGCCCACTTTTGGCACATGCATTTGGGAAAAGTATAAAGATCCTTAAATCCCCACCTTTAGCTGTAGGTTAAATAGTACCACTTCTCTTTTTGTACAAGAAAGGATTCGGCTTTAAATAACCCATGAATGTTGATGTTCTATTAAATAAAGAAACTAACCCCTTATTTTGAATGACAAGTGCAGTATTTAGTTTCAACCTGCTTGAAGCTATAAATAAAACATGACGTATTTCCTATTATGACAAGAAGAGCAATTTGAAGCACTGGTCGTTAGAATTCCTGCGTTAGCTGAGGGATACGAAGTGATTCTGCAGAAATTCCATATAATATTCACTGAAGGTTATGGGATTAAAAACCTTATAGCACAGAAATACAAGCACATGTACACACAGAAAGTCAAGAATGGTAAATCTGAAAAACTAATAAACATTTATTATCAAGTCATGTATTTATTATAAAATAATATCGAACATTTCTGGGTCATTTAGGATCTTAAAATGAGGAAAATATCGAGAATATCCTCTACCAAGAAGATTTCTCTCGACGTTTTATATGGAGACTCAGTCGGATATCCCTCGAAGGTCCATGTAGGGATTCAACACTTCCAAATGTAAAAACTCAAATCAATGAATTAGACAACACTATTTAAGTAAAGTTGGCGACCGAAGACGAGGGCGACCAGAAGGCTCCCTCTTCAATAGCTACTACACTGAGGTGTCGGAGAGGGCGCTACTCCTGTCCCTGGATTGCTCCACTTTACCCGTGATAGGTACCTAACATTGCTGAGTGTTAAGCAAGGAGATATCAAGTACCATTTTTTAAGTCTTTGGTATGACGCAACCTGGGACTGAACCCAGGTCTCCCGGACAATTGGTGAACACTCTACCCACTAGGCAACCATCTATTTACTCATTATATAACATATACTCTTAAATCGATTAGATTGTTGAAGCAAAGATCTTATTTGAAAATGTTCACTTACGCACACACACACCCACACACACACACAAATCGTAGTGAGCACAACGGTTATCGTTGTAAGATATGGAATCGAAGACTTGAGTTTAAATCCTGGACAAAGCTCTTTCTATTTTGTTTCGCGCTTATGCCCTTGAGAAAGCCATCAATCCATCTGTTCTCCCTCGCTTGCCAGAAGAGAATAGTTGGGCAGTCTGGGTTTTTATAGCCCTGGTTAGACAACCAACCTTAAAAAAGGAAAACTCAGAACCCAAACCAGTAGTAAAAGATTGGCCTTATGTTGCATCCTACCCGAAAAAATGCTGTCAAAATGAGGCGATTTTTCATGGTTGACATTTGGACAATCATCAAACTATATACGGAACAATAAGGATATATATATATATATATATATATATATATATATATATATATATATATATATATATATATATATATATATATTTAGGCGAATAAGATGCGTGATATTCATTTCTTTTTATTCCAAATTTATTTGAATAAAAAGAAGGAAATATTACGCGTCAAAATCGGAGTTAAGTGTTTGATTTATCAAACTTTTCACACACACACACACACACACACACATATATATATATATATATATATATATATTTACTAAGTCGAGATTTGGCTTCCTGATGATCCGTTAAGGTGAAACTTTAGTAGAAGATTTTCGACTCGCGATTTAAGTTAATTCTATATATATATATATATATATATAAAGATGGTAATTGTAGGTCCAGAAAAAGAATAAGGATATATAATAAAATAAGATATGTATTTTTTAAATTAAAAAAAAATTAATTTTTTGAATTTATTTATTTTTATTTTTATTATTTTTTAAAATTTTTTTTCTTATTATTTTTATTTTTTCTTATTCATTTATTTATTTTTTATTTTTCTATTTTTATTATATATATATATATATATATATATATATATATATATATATATATATATATATATATAAAGTTTTTCAGAAAACAAGTGTTGATTTTAGAATAAACATATTCACTTGTTGAATAAAAACTATTTTGTGGTTTTCTGATGTTTTCAACCGACTCTAACATAAATTCTTTGATGTCACCAGGCACTGAACTCTGTATTTGAATGATATTGGTTTATAAACTGTGGAGTGTGTTTCAACTTAACTTTAAAATACCCAGTTTTGTAAGATATTTACATAAAACTTACGATTTAATTTAGACATTTTATATTTAGTTGTTTACGTGTGATCCATTGTTTATCCATCCTATTTTCAAATGGTGTTTTGAAGTTGGTTTATATTGACGTTGTCGCTGTGTGTTTATTCATGATGAATTATTCCCTTGGTTGCAGGGGCCTTCCCTCCAGGAAACACCAGCTCCTTACGCCAAAAAAAGTTTATTGCCTGGTGCCTGAGGTGCTCAGAAAGGGAAATACCAAACATTTTTTGTAAAGGCTTCGCAAGATTCGTGAGTTTCCACCCCGCTATAGAATGATTTTATGTTGATTCAGACTTTGTGGGAAGTCTGGAACGTATGCCTTTGACGGTAAAGCCATTTAGAGTCCGAGTTTTGAGAGGTTTTATCCATTTTTCTTTGTGGGTTTCTATAATCATCTTCTGCAGTTTTTTTTTTAATTCTTTCTATGGCGTTGAACTATGCATCGGTGAAAATCAAGATTGTTTTGGGGAATTTTTCGGCCACCACATACGCTGAAATGCAATAGCTTATCTCATGACTTTAGCACTCCGGTAGCCGATAGCGTATATGTAAAAACAAGGTTTAGGTAAAAAAAAAATTCCTTTACTTACGCTGAGAATAACGATGGGTCTGGGGTAAGATATCCGACTGCCATAAAGTCAGTCGGATTTCGATCTTGGCTTGAAGCTTCTCACGAGTTAAGCCACACTGAAGAGTTGTGATACAATGATAAAGTGTTTCCATGGACGACACACATACTCTCTCTCTCTCTCTCTCAATATATATATATATATATATAAGTAAAATAAAGTTTCTGTAGTAGTCGACGGCGATCTTAAGGCTCTCTTTTCAATAGCTACTACACCGAGGTGTAGGGGAGGTCAGTACTTTATTTCCTGGATTACTTTACCCTTGATTCGTACCTTATAATGCTGAGTGTTAAGCGAGGAAGTATCAAGTACTATTTTTTGAGTCTTTAGTAAGACTCGACCTAGGATTGAAACTCGGTCTCCCGCGCCATGGGCAAACACCCCACCTTCTCTATATATGAGGAGGTGCCCGTGGTGTAGACGTTATCGCCGTAGGAAATGAACACGGCGATACGAGTTCAAATCCTGGACGAGACTGATTGCATTTCACATAGCACTAATACCCTTGGGAAAGGTATGAATCCAATTATTCTCCCTCCAGCTATGGGTAAATAGTAGGACAGACTAGGTTCTTCAGCCTTGGTTAGGCAACTAGTCTAGGAGAAGGAAAACTCTGACTTCAAACCTGTTAAACTCCGCTTAAAAAAACTGACCTTGTGTCATATCCTGCCCGAGCGGAGGGGTTGGTAAATAGTACCTTCTCTACATATGAGAACTCATCTGATTCCCATACTAAAAAAAAGTGTTATTTTTCTAAATCGCCACGAGAAGCTCTAAATTATGTGACTGTATTTTTGTATCTATTGACCAATCAACGTGAAGACACTTGTTTTAAATTTTCATAGACGAAAATATTTGACTTGCCACGAAAAAGATTGAAACCCTAAAATAATTGAAGAAATCTTTTCCTTCCTAAAAGTAAGTAAAGTTGGCGACCGTAGTCAAGGGCGACCAGAAGGCTCCCCTTTCAAGGTATAGGGGTAAGCGAAACTCCTTCCTCTGGATTGCTCCACTTTACCCTTGATACGTACCTTATAATGCTGAGTGTTAAGCAAGGAGGTATCAAGTACCATTTTAAAGGTCTTTGGTATGACCCGACCTGGAGATTGAACCGAGGTCTCCCGGACTATTGGCGAACACACTACCCAATACATCAATCAGCCGGATTTTTCCTTCCTAGAGTGTTATAAATACATCTTTTGACGAATAAGATTCATAAGTAAAGTTGGCGACCATAGTCCAGGGTGACCCGAAAGCTTCGTTTTCAATAGTGGTATAAGGGAGAGCGCAATTCCGTTTCCTGGATTGCTCAACTTGATACTTACCTTATAATGCCTAGTGTTAACGAATATGATTCATGATAAAACATCAATTTTTTAAATCTAATTTCGGGCCTACGTCAACTTTGGCAAAAATAAATACTTCTCCATTTGGTAGGGAATTAATCTGTATCTATTCACCAACTTTCGGTTTATTTCTTTTGAGTGAAAATCTAACATTCTTTTCCTTTAAGTATGCATTTAATATCAACATCACCTAATTATCTTAAATTGAACGAATATGTTTGTTTACATATTTATTGTGTTGAAAATTTTTGTATTATTATTCAATCTACCGTCTCCTGAGAAGAATTTTCGGCTGTTGCTGTATAAATGCTAACGTGTAAATATATTTTTCCACTACACAGTGACACACTAACACACATTTTTTACACAGAGAAAATTCGTCCATTTACATTAAGACTTACAAACACTGCAACATTTTATGTATGAAACTTCACTTTCACTCATTCAATTTTTACGTTCTGACTAATATTTACTTTTCTTAGCAAAAATGACTTAGTTACCTCTACATTTTCCTAAATCTAAACTTTTCACTAAATCTAAAGTAATTAAAATTTGTTATTTTGTTGATCGGTGTTTAATTAAATAATTTAAACTTTTCTTTGCTAAATATATATATATATATATATATATATATATATATAGAGAGAGAGAGAGAGAGAGAAAGAGAGAGTGATCCAAGTACGATTAGTTGTAACACGGAGTCAACAGTGCCTGGTGACAGTCAGTTTCTTTTCAAAACGATCTTTAAACAAATAGGTTGGTATCCCTTTTCAATAGAATTGGGT
>OY757926.1:15100929-15105929 GCA_963585895.1 Sepioteuthis lessoniana
AGGTTATTTAATGCCAAAGCCATTCTCCTAGAAGAACAGTAGTGGTACTATTTAACCCATAGCTGGGAGGATAAGGGGGTTCATACCTTTCCCAAGGGTATTTGCCCGAAAGTGAACGTAATAGTGCGACTGGAGTACGAACTCGCTTACTGCGATTCCGTAGTCCATCGCTTTAACCATGACACCACGAGGGCACACACGTGTGTTTTTATAGAGCCCCATTATGGGTGCGACGGTTTCTTTGGGGAGACCTTAGGCTAGAAGTATTTGGTTCATTTCTCTGTGTATGGAGTCTAAATGCCTTTGAGAAATTTACAAATAAGTGTCACCTCTTGATTTTTTGCAGGAATCCCTTCTAGAATTCATCAAATTGTTAGAATTTGTAATATTGTGGATCGATATCTGCGAGAACCATTTTAATTCTTCCAAAGGACTTTCTCAAAAGTGGATTCAATGTGGTTGAGTTGCAGAGCATTGCAAATCTTAGCCGCTATGGAAGTAAAGGTTATACCACGGTACCTCTAGGCAATTCCGAGGTCACCTTTCTTGGGGAAAAAGAGGGTGTAGCTTTGGTTTATCTATCGGAGTAGTATGTTCTTGTTTGGTTTGTACTATCGGAGTAGTATGTTCTTGTTTGGTTTGTACTATCGGAGTATGTTCTTGTTTGGTTTGTACTATCGGAGTAGTATGTTCTTGTTTGGTTTGTACTATCGGAGTAGTATGTTCTTGTTTGGTTTGTACTATCGGAGTACTATGTTCTTGTTTGGTTTGTACTATCGGAGTAGTATGTTCTTGTTTGGTTTGTACTATCGGAGTAGTATGTTCTTGTTTGGTTTGTACTATCGGAGTAGTATGTTCTTGTTTGGTTTGTACTATCGGAGTAGTATGTTCTTGTTTGGTTTGTACTATCGGAATAGTATGTTCTTGTTTGGTTTGTACTATCGGAGTAGTATGTTCTTGTTTGGTTTGTACTATCGGAATAGTATGTTCTTGTTTGGTTTGTACTATCGGAGTAGTATGTTCTTGTTTGGTTTGTACTATCGGAGTAGTATGTTCTTGAAATTCTTTGTCTTCCATATTTCTGGCGGTATTTCATCAAGACCGGCAGCTTTCCTGTTTTTAATTTTTGATTGTACGACGTCGAGTTCTTCTTGTATAAATTGTCTTAGTTTCATGTTTAGTGGATTATTTATGATTTTCGCGATAGGTTCATCCGTAACTTTAGGGGATTTTCCTAAGCAGAATAGCCAGGTTATATCAATCACAAGATTATCTATCTATCTATCTATCTATCTATCTATCTATCTCATCCTGATTGTATCTATGCATAGTAGCCCTGAAAGTGAAGGGTATATTTTTATATGAATTAGCTCTTATGTCTGGGATTAGTGTGTAGCATCTGTGCAAGTAGTATAACAGCATTTCAACGTTTATTTCAAAATACCGTAAAGAAAGCTGTCGCAATGAACGTCAGTTGCTAAGCTTCTCGATGGAAACAAAGTAGGGTTCAATCCTTGATTCAACCTAACGGAAAATTATGGACAAGGAGAATTAAAAAAAACGGAAAAGAAGGAAAATAGACAACAATAACGATTAAAAAACTCCAAAATTTATACTCCAAATTATATATGTATATATATATATATATATATATATTAGGGTAGGTCGATTTTGGAACTGTAAAAAGAATAACGCGGTGAAAGTTGCAAAATAACATCAGAAATTACCCCACGAAATATTTTTTCCAAAATTTTGTATTTTTTTGCGAAATCGCATTTAAAGACATAGTATTTTGTGATTTTAGTCGTGATATCGGTGACGCTGGAAACCTGTATCCATAAAATTAAAACTGAGACTAAAGGAAAATTAAATAATAAAATTTATTAAATAATTGATATTTTTAAGTTTATTATCCATTTTCATATTATGTTTAATTAAATGACCAAAAACAAAAATAAAATACATTAAAATATATAGTTTAAAATACAAATAACGACTTACTAAACCTCGTTTTATTTACCAGATATTTTTTCGGCTTTCACCGGTGGTAAATATCTCTCCGTTGTACTTCGGTTTGTTTATGTTTTTTACCCTTATAATTAACGCAAATATATATATTTCGTAAAGTAGACATATTATAAAAATAATAAAACATTTTATAATTTTTGTAATTTATCTATATTTTAAAATTTTTAGTGTTTTTTTAAGTGAAAAGTCGGTTTACGAGTTAATTTTGGAACTAAACAATACAATACTGTTGTTTGGTAAGTAAACATTATTACTTTTTTTAATGAATTTCTAAATTTATTTACAATTTTTTAAAAACATCTTCGTGTATTTTCAGACAAAATATATATATATATATATATATATATATATTCTTTTTACAGATATTTTGATTAAAAAATGGCAGGAAAAAACACTGGAGTTTCCACTTGAAAAAAAAGGTGCAATTAAATTTTCAGGTTTACCATCACCATTGGATAAAACTGAGACAGGAACTTGTCGAAAAATAATTCAATACAGCTATTTTCTAATGAACACTTATCCCCAACATTCTTGTTTAGGTATTTCTACATTAATAGCAAAGGACGTGATAGATATTTGGAAGGCTATCAACCCTCGTTTGCCTTTGTTAAAGGAAATTAATATTGTCAACAAGGTGAAAATTCTATGCTTTTAGAAGGCAAAGCAAATAAGTACCTACTGCCCAAATAAAATTCTGGAAGGAAAAGCTGGATACATTTTTTGATATATAATCATGTTCGTGCAACCTGCCAATTTTAAGTTGTGACAATATTAATGTCAAATGCACCAAAGAAAATTGCCAGACTAAGCACATCATCTGCACTTGTCCTCTGACAAAAAAGCCAACAAAAAAGTATGAAGATATCCCCACCAATAGCTTCAACATTATATGTTCAGGGTGATTCTTCCCATTCTTACTCATCTTCTCCAAGTGATGAAACAGGATTATAAACAGCTAGATAATCCTCTCCAAGTGCTTTATAACCTCACAAAAATTCTAAGGTATAGTCTTGAGTTAGTTAGGGGTGATATATTTTCTAATCTTGGAGCCAGCCTTGCCCATTCCTTGCTCTTGGATTTGAGGGCTATTGGCCTTTTTATCCCTAATATAGATATAAATAATATCTATATGGATAAATGTAAAATAGAGCAAAGGCTAAAGTGAAAACAAATGCCTAGGAAAAGCATAATGAAAATGTGGAGAATCTTCTTTGTATAGGAGTTGATGGGAGGAAAAAGACACACTACACTACAAGAAATTAGTGGGGGAAAATGGAAGTAAAATTCTGAAAAAAGCCAAAGGACCTAATGCCACTTGACAATCACAAAGTAGACACCAAATGAGAGTATATATTTGACTCACAGGGTTCTTCCTGATATTGGTGCAACTGATACACTATTAAGGCTGTCCTTGTTGACAACCCGAATGCAAATACAGGCTGTGAAGGTGGACTTGTTACACTTTTAGAAAAAAAAAAAATCTTCACATAATTGGTTGCTCCTTACATCAAAATGAACTTCCATTTAGAGCTCTATTCAAACATTTAGATGGCACCACAAAAAACCACACTATATTCAATGGTCCATTGGGTAAATTATGTGCAAATGATTGCCATAATTTACCCCAAAAATATTTTTCAGCTGTTGAGAATCCCCTGGAGTTTCATTTTGGAATGAAAGATATGGATAGCCTTAGTAGTGACCAAAGACTACACTATGAATATACAGTTGGTATTTCTAGAGGTAAGGTGGAACCTAGATTTGCATCGTGGAAAATTGGTCCATTAAACCAGGCAAGGTGGTTAACTTTGGCCATCAGGCTCATGTGCCTATGGACTCGTGGGGCATATCCACAGAATCTTTCGACCAAACTATATAGTTTGATAAATTTTGTTGTCAATGTTAATGCTATTTGTTGGTTTGATATAAAAAAAAGTAACAAGTTCCATCACCAGCAAATTTATATTTACAATATGATTGACAGGATACGAAAGAAACTAATTGAGGTTCAAAGGATTACATTAAAAAAACTCCAGTATAATGCCTTGGCATTACTTCTGGAGAATGTTTTATTTTCAATGGTGAAATTTGATGAACCTGAAGTGAGAGAAGAGGGTATAAAAAGAATTTTGGCCATTAGGTACGTTTATATTTATTCATACAAAACTGGTTGAAGTACTTGTGCCAATTTATTGAAACATTTTAAAGATTACATCTGATTTCACCAAATATTATTAAAGCAGAACAAATTGCATTTAAAAATTAAACTCAAATTATTTTTTATATTCTTTCAGAAGAGGGAAGCCAGTCAAGAAAAGATTTTAAAAGATCCTAATATCAACTTTAAAGTTGTGCACTGGACTGATTTAATTGATTTGTCAGTAAATGGAGTCTGTGAGCCACTACTCACACTAGACTTTTCTGACGATGAATTACAGAATTCATTGTTAACTGGTGAAAAGATTAACTTGCCAGATTTTCTTTCACATTCCCAAGGTGTGGAACGGGCAGTTAAGTTAGTAACGGAGACTTCTCAATCCGTGTATGGCTTTGAAGCAAGGCACCAGCACATACTTGCAAAAAATTTGTGCCAACAATTGAGACCAGCGTTTTCATCTAAGGGCTCATATATTTAACTATTTGATTCCATATATTAAAAATTATTAAACAATTATTTGTTTTTTCCATATTTGTTTATTTGTTGTATTTCAATTCATATCAGGAACAAAATTTTTTCAATATATTCGAATATTACTGATTGAATAATAGCATTTTAGATTCGACACAGATAAAGCAGGTTGGGGTAGGGGTTCAATTTTCAATTTGAAGCTTTGTTATCATTTATTTATTATATTTCCATAAAATAAAATAAGATTTCCTAATTTAAATACTGAAATTGTTTGGTTTTTACATCAATATTTAGGCAAAATCTGGTAAAATCGAGGACTTTTCAGTACGTGTTTATTCAAAAT
>OY757926.1:15110929-15118429 GCA_963585895.1 Sepioteuthis lessoniana
GCAAAAGTGAAAACAACAATGGCATCTAACTTTAACAGAAACATTTTACCAAAATTACATAAAAATATCTTCAAATACTATAGATTAAATTTATTCAAATAAATCTGCATTGGTTTCAACAACGGCCTTCAGACGATTTAGGAATCGACGACAAGCCTTTCCGACGGTCTTCTTGTTTGGATTGGGTATATATATATATATATATATATATATATATATATATATATATAATAGCATAATGACAGTTCGTTCAGTTTTATTTACAATTATGATATGTATATATATATATATATATATATATCATAATTGGAAATAAAACTGAATAAACTGTCATTATGCTATTATAAATTTATTTCGAAGACGGGTCACCGACGCAGCCTGCTTCTTCAGATAGCCTTAAGAAAATAGAAAATTGTTCAGTCGGCTGCATCTCTGCAGAAATTTAAGTTCCTCCCTCCCAACGAAAGTCCTCGATATGGGACAAAACAGCAGATTTACGACCACTTAGCCCCCATCATGAAAACTCTGGAAGTCAGAGGAACCAGACATGCGGGACACTGCTGGAGAAGTAAGGACGAACTAATAAGCTATATATACCGTAGAACCCCTTCTTATGGACGAGGAAAGAAAGGACGATCAGCCAGAAGCTATATACAACATATCTGTGCCGATATAGGATAAAACCTGGAAGACCTGCTGAGAGCGATGGACGATAGAGGCGAGTGGCGTGAGAGGGTCGGGGAGATCCGTGCTGGCTGTTCGACATGATGAGGAAAATTACAATTATTGTTAATTTATTATTATTATAATTGTTATTCCCGTTATTACATTACCAATAATATTAATAGTAATACTTATACCATTAATTTTATCCTATTCTTGTTATTACTATCAATTTTTATACTATTAACTTTTTTCATATGGGTTTAAATCTATTTTCATGGCAGCATTTAAATATTACTTCATTGCGTTTATTTGCTAGTTGGCTGGCAAATTTATCGTTAATGATACTTAATTTTTTAAAATCTCCTTAAGATTTATACGAATAATCTTATATAATCTCAAACAGAATCATTCTTAACTCATCTTCTTTATATATATATATATATATATATATATATATATATATATATATATAAACAAGTTTGATTAAATAAAATCGATTCCTTATTGTTTCCGTGTTTTTTTTTTCTTTTAGATTTCAAGATTCCTTATAATTTTTTATGTTACAATCTTGAAATGTGTTGAAGGTTTCTCCAAAGGTACTACTTGTATTATACCGAGTACTTTCAGTCTTGTCTGAACCATAATCAAGGTAATCTATAATCTATTTGTGAATTAAAGTGAAGCTTGTTTATATCACCCAGACGATGCTAAGCGGTCGTAGTGGCAGTTTCTTCTTAGATACTTCTATTACGTGAGGAAGAATAAAATTTGTTCTATCTTTTGTAATATAGATTGTTCTATCTATTTTAATATATATATATGTATATATACGAGGATAATTAAATAAGTTTCCAGACGTTTTTCGTATGGGCACTTTTATTGATATTACACACATGGAACTCTAGTCTCCTTCAAAGTAATCTCCTCCGGCTTCAATGCACTTGTACCGTGCAAACAACTTCTGGAAGGCCCGATTGAAGTCCTCTTGTGTGAGCGTGTCAATGACCTTCGTCACAGCCTCTTTCGTCTCCACAATAACGACAGCCTCTGAGCTAAAGGAATAACCAAAATTCACATGGAGCAAGGTCTGAACTATAGGGACGGTGAAGAACTGTCTTGATGCCTATCTTGGTTAAATAGTCAGTGACAAGGATGGAGTTGTGGACTGGTGCATTGTCCTGGTAGAAATGCAACTGACCCGATTTGAAGAGTACTGGCCTCTTTCGACGGAATCTCTTCCTGAACTCCCTTAAAACATCAACATAGTAACCCTAAGCATAACCCTTTGACCAATCAACTCTGATGTATTGACTTCCTTACTCCTCCCATACCTCTCATAATCCCTCACAGACTCCCTGCCTTCCTTGAATCTCTTATGCCACTCAAAACTGATCCTCGATTCATGCAAGATGGTCGAAAAGCAGTCCATACGTTTCTGTGGCATTTTTTCCAAGTTTAAAACAGAATTTTATTGCATATCGTTCTTCTAAAGTGTCCTCACGTCCAGATTGCATTTTTGAAATTCGCCAAATGTGACAATCAGGATTTAGTTGGGTGTATTCCAATTGCTGCTGTAGCTGTTCATTTGAACCTGAAATCATAAAAATTGGTCAGTCATCTCATAAGATGTATAGCAATAATTTTCAAGAGTCTTCGACAATTTTAAATGCCTGTACAAAAAGAGGCTGTAAACTTATTGAATGCACCACGTATATATATATATATATATATAGATGTATACCACTCAGCACGAGCAGGATACGGCACAAGGTCAATTTTAAGGGAATTAAAGCTGGTTTGAATTTTGTTTTTCTTCACCTAGACGTTTTGCCATACTATGGGTTGAGGAACTCAGTCTGTCACCTATGGAGAGGGAATAGTTGTATGTTTAACTTTCCCAAGGAAATTAGCGTTATGCGAAATGTAAACAGTCTTGTCTATGATTTGAACTCGTGATATCGAGTCCATTTTCTTCGACGGTATCCATTGCACCACCTGCGTCTCCTCAAAGAGAAGAGATATGTAAGACGAAGAGAGAGGGTGGTGGTTGTTCGACCAATGTTATATCTGATATTGCCCGATTTGTGTTTTTTTTTCGATTCTTTGTATTGAACATTGAATCTCTGTTAAAACTATGATAGTTTGAGCGGGAAAGTTTATCTACAATATATATATATATATATATATATATATATATATATATATATATATATATAAAGTTGAATATTTTATAATGTTATTATCGAACTGGGTAATTTCAACTGGTTCAGTTAACCTTTTTAGTGCAGAGAGCAACTTGAATTACCCAAATATACTTAATGTGTGACGACGAGATATAACTTCAATCCACATGCTTTTTTGATCTCGTTAAATATTGCCCCCGGAAAGTGCCAACTGTTCAATAAACACCGACCCTAAAAGTAAAAAAGAACATATTTTTTAACTTCGAAAACTTCCGTAAAAGAGTCTTTTCTATGAGGATCAGTGAATAAAAAATAATATAAGATCATGCTTGTGCGATATACATCTTGAATCTAATGGAGTATTGTCGTATTTTGATTGTAAAACTCAAATGAAATATTTTAACTCTAAGCTTCATTATTATATGATCCAAAAAGATATTTTAAGTATTAAATTTGTTTCCAAAAGAACTACAAGAAGAAATTGTAAGGCACATCAATCCTTGTAGGTTATTTGCTCCTAAATCCTTTAATACATGTATATTATATATATATATGATTTGGTTTGCTTGGGTTTTATGGCATATCGACCATTGTAGGTTATTTAATGCCAAATCCTTTTTATACATATATATTAAAGATATATGATTTGGTTTGGTTGGGTTTTATGGCATATCAACCATTGTAGGTTATTTAATGCCAAATCCTTTTTTATACATATATATTAAAGATATATGATTTGGTTTAGTTGGGTTGGGTTTTATGGCATATCAACCATTGTAGGTTATTTAATGCCAAATCCTCTTTATACATATATATTAAATATACATGATTTGGTTTAGTTGGATTGGGTTTTATGGCATATCAACCATTGTAGGCTATTTAATGCCAAATCCTCTTTATACATATATATTAAATATACATGATTTGGTTTGGTTGGTTTTAATGTCATATCGATCATTGCAGGTTATTTAATGCCAAATATGCTTTATGCACATAAATTGAATATATAGGATTTGGTTAGGTTGGGTTTTATGACATATTTATAACGAAGTACATCGGGAGGATTAATACTTCATTGAAAATTTGTTCCTAAAATATTTTTTTAAAAATCTGTTCTAAATGATATGTGCGGTCGGTGGGCTGATACACCTTCAAATTTTGTAATTGAGAGTGATGACACGTGGGGGGGGGGTGAATGAGTGCATCCGTCCTTGGAAATAAGGGTTAAATCTGGTGCATAGGAATGATTAAAAGTATAAATGGAAAACTTCGTCATATCTAAAGTTGTAGGTTAAAATTGTAATTTTAAACAAAGCCATTTGGTGCCTTTTTCTTTGAACACTGTTTGGTTTGACAGATTTAGCAAAACACGTAGTTTGATTCTCTGAAGTTAAAAATTATATATGATTGTATCGTTTCTTGTAAACAATTGTAGATTGATGCGTTGTTGAAAGCTATGTGTCATTTAAGAGCTAAATACTCAAAAATAAAAACGACGCAGTTATAACTTTTGGAAGTTATCAAAGCCCATTGTTGACCTTGCACTTGTGAGTGTCAAGATGGAAGAAAAATGAAAGGGTGAGGTAGATATAATGGAATATTGAGTAATCAAATGAAATTTTGTCGGCAAATTTTTTATTTAAACAAAGGTTTGTTTTCCCCAGAGAGAGTTCGTCTCCAGAGTTTGAAGGCTGCGTTTCAAATGCATAGTTGTTTTGAGCAACAACTTTCCTCACCCACCATCCACCAGACCCACTTCAACTTACCAGCATTTCATAGCCAACAACACTTATTCTTATACATCCGCTTCATCATTGCATATTTGAAGATTATATACCAGCTATTGTAAATATAGCTATAGGTAAAATAAAACAAACTACGCGCAAACAAATGACTGATATTAAATTGTGACTGTTATGCAGCAATACTTGGAACTATTTAATTGTGTTTAAAAAAGAGCTAAGGTTATTTTAAGAATGTTATCGACAAAAAATGTTTACAAATGTTACCTCCTAAGACCCTTTTTTCAGTTTATCCTTGGGAGCAGAGTTCATGTCTCCCCTGTGAACGAAGAGTGGAACTTTTCCTTGCCTTTCGATCTGGGTCATTTTGAATACTATCTTGCACGCCTCATTGTTGTAGTCACCCAGCCCCCTTTGGCCTTGTAGTTTGGGTTGAGCCTGCTGCTGATTTTGGTCTTGTAACCCTGGGGTTTCTGCCAGTTAGTCATAATAAATCCGGCCGCCGACAGAGTGAGATTTGCCTGAATTCTTTTCATGGTACAAACGGATTAACCGGTAACTTTTTTAGATGCTGTTTTCAACCTTTTATTCGGGATGGTTGTGTTTGTTTTCGCTGGCTAGACTTTGAATAATCTTCTAAACTTTAACCCTAAATACATTTGATGTTGATTATAGCCTATGTTTTTACTTTCCCCCTTTCTGCCCACGTGTTACGTTTTTTTTTTTTTTGTTTTTACCTTTATATGTCTCCTCGTACCCTCAACATTCCCTGTAAATAAATTTTGTTTAGTATTTCCAAACCTCTGTTTTATTTGACTATTTTGTGTGCGTCTTATTTTTGTGTTATGGCTGCGGAGGAACAAGTCTACCCCTAGGCTCCTATCCTAAATACAAACTTAGTTTGTAACACAAATTATATATATATTATATATATATGTATAAACCGGATTTGGCATTAGATATCCTATAGTTGATATGCCATAAAAGGAAACGAAAGCAATACTGTAAAACTGTAAATTATTTGTATTAACAATAGTTACTTGAAGTTGTAATTTTTTTATTAAAGATTAACTTGAAACTTCATAATATAAACTTCATAATCAATAGTCATTAGATAATAATTATTTGTTAATAATTATTATCTAATAATTATTAGATAATAATTATTAGATAATAATCACTTAAAACCGTATAATCATTAGTATATAGTGATAGTATCTGTTACAGTCCCGCCTATGTGTCAAAAGAACTATTAAATAATTTTCTATACTTGAAGAAATTTAACTGTGAGCTCACAAATGACAGTTAAATTGAATCATTAGTATTACATAGCACTACTTCGAACCATTTCACTAAGTGCTAACTAACGAACCCTGGCTCATTTAAAATATCTAATATATTTGATTTGGTTTGGTCTGCTTTTATGGCATATCAACCATTGTTGGGGTTTGAATGCCAAATCCTGTTTTTACACATATATTAAATATATGATTGATGAAAACTTTTTGTAGATAGACACCGTTAAATAATCAAACAGTTCAATTTCTAACAATTCAATTGATTATAGGATTTGTAAACATAAGTAAACAAAGTTAAATAGTTCCAATTATTGCAATGTATCCATAACAATTCACTGAACTATACCCCTCAGGCAATACACCCATGCAGTTCTTCCATCCAGCATCTAGAAAGGCACACCGTTGACCGCCTTAGTTAACATCCACCATGCTGCTTCCCATAGTTTCTTTGGTTATACGCTTGTGTGGCTCGAATAATATCCTCCATCCAGAGAGACTACTATCCGGATAATACAAATCTGGTGTTACACTTTTACGGCCTTTATCCTGTGACTTTTTTTTTTGAAAAAATGTTTTACACTTACACCTTGAATTTTTCTAACTAGGTTAATGATTTCTCTCTCTCTCTCTCTCTCTCTCTCTCTCTCTCTCTCTCTCTCTCTTTTAGAAAAATGAAGGATGACACCTCGATGTCCATTTTTCTATGGACCTTTACACATAGACACGCCTGTGTGTAATATAATGGCCGAGGGATTTCGTTTTATATATCTTGCCTTTCGGTTTAGTTAGGCTTAGAACCTTTCGCTTAGCGCATGGGTTAGTTTGGTGCAACATGAGTGCAGGTGTTCATGCGCACGCGCGGGGAGGATGTGTCATTCAGAGATGTCAAAATAAAAATCCCAGATAGGACTTGGGGATGTGAATGACGTCATGCACCTGAAGCGTGCTGGGAGGATTTGGGGGATTTTGAAAAAGTCAGTTGAGTTGAGTTCCTGGCTCGGAAGAAGACGGTTGGCTTTCGCTAGCTCGCCGTGGCCTTGTGACGGGTGCACACGTGTGTGTGTATGTGGGGGGGGGGTCAGATGGAAAAGCCAGAATAGAAAGAATGTTTATGTCTCTCCTTATGTTGAAGAACCTTTAAACTCAAAGGTAATAAAAAGTTTAGAACCTGAACTAAGTAGTCGTAAGTGTTTTTCGTGTTTCGGGATTCCTATGTTCTATGTATATATGTTATGAACATTCTATGTACGTTTCCCATATTCATGTATGGGTATGTTACATATGTTGAACAAACAGCAAAAACCAACTTTTAACTGTGGATACTGGTGTTGTTTGGAGCACCTGCCAATAGCAATGGATTCCAGGTACGAAAGAGAGAGAGAGAGAGAGGGAGAGAGAGAGAGGGAAAGATCCGTGATGATGATGTTTGCTAATATATGTACATAACCAATATTAGAGTTTTATAACTTCCTATTTTATGAATATGATTTATTTTATTTCATAAAAGATTTTTAAAAAAATCTTTATAATTTATTTCATTTTGTTCATTTATTCTATATATTTCAATTTATTCATTTTATATTTCATTTTATTGATACACGTTTAATCAAT
>OY757926.1:15123429-15128429 GCA_963585895.1 Sepioteuthis lessoniana
TCCACGGGGGTCGCCTGTTCTGATTCCGCTAGCTATAAACGGGTACTAGTGTTAAGTATTCCTGTATTGTTACTCGCCTGTATTGAGGATGGAACCTGCAACCTCGGGATGATTGTCTCCTGAGAAGCTTTGGGAACCAACGCCGATAACCGTTACGCTATGTGGACAATTCAGAGTGAATTTTTGGCACTTATAAACTTAATGTTCTTACTTGACTAGAATTACTACTATTGTGTATAATTAATAAAGACGAAGACAATAGTCCGAAAATCCTTAATGATAAAAATCAACAAGCTTTTTCTCATAAATTTAGACAACTAAGGTGATTATAGTAGTCCGAAAAATTTTGAGGTTAATAACTGTATGTGTTACGTGGGTACTTGGTTAGATTTAGGTGGGCTGAACAGTATCGGGTCTTTATGTTATATATCCAGAATGAGGAGGCAATAACACTTATTTATAAAAAAATATAAATTCTCTTCTTCAATATTACCATATTTACCAACCCCTCTGCTCGGGCAGGATATGACACAAGGTCAATTTTTAAGCTGAGTTTAACAGGTTTGAATTCAGAGTTTTTTCTTCTCCTAGATTAGTTGCCTCACCAAGGCTGAAGAACACAGTCTGTCCTATTTACCCCTAGCTGGAGGAGAATAATTGGATTCATACCTTTCCCAAGGGTATTCGTGCTATGTGAAATGCAACCAGTCTCGTCCAGGATTTAAACTCGTGTCGCCGTGTCCATTTCCAATGGCGATAACCATTACACTACGGGCACCTCCATCATTATTACGAAAGTCGAAATTGTTGCCTGTGATAGAGAGTCAGATATACAGGTAATCGCAACGATTTGCACCACGTTGAGAGAGTTATATTCAAAGCCTTGCTACTTTTACAGGAAGCTGATCCAGTGCAGGCTCTTAATGCTAAGGGACCACCTGGTTCCCCTCCGGGCTAACGCCCAGACGACGCAACTTGTCTATTCTACTGACTGCTCTCACCAACTGACCACTGGGGTCGAAAAATTCCGCCATAATATATTTTTCTTACGCCTACACATGTTTCCCACGCAATTCACCTGTCATTACCACTGTCCCTTGCTTACTTTAAGACACAGGTACACATCCTGTTTTTTTTTAAATCCACACTACGGTCAAAGGTTAATATGTAACATTTAGAAAGCAACTTCTGAAGTTAGATTTAAAAAATAAAAAAAAGGAAAAATGTCATTTGAATAAAATATTTTTCAAACGGTGGATATATGTATTTGCCCAGCCCCTCCGAACGAACACGATATGACACAAGGTCAGTTGTGAATTCAGGGTTTTCCTTCTTTACCAGTGGTCATACCAAGGTTAGAGAAACTAGTTTGCGCAACTATTTACTCAAAGCTAGAGGGTCAATAATTAGATTCATACTTTTCCCAACGGGTGAGCACAAGTCGAAACACAAACTGCCTTGTCCAGGATTCGAACTCTGGTCACCATATTCATAAAAATACCTGTCACAAGTAGGATTCGTCACAATAACTGGCTTCAGTTCTGTGTTTTTCTTCTAAGCAAAGCTAAATAATCCATTCTGCCCTACTATTTACCTATCGTTGGGGAAGGGAGAGGTTGATTCGTGCCTTTCCCTAGAGCATTATTGAAAACTATGTATATCGCAAACAGCCTCGTTCAGGATTTGAAATCGGGTCACCGATTTAATTTCCGGCAGTGTCTCCGAGATGCATTTCATGAAACTCGTTACATTCTCGCGAAACCGCGAACGTAACAGTCTTAAAATCCTTCGAGAATATCGAGGCAAACACGATGTGCTGGAAATACATCTTATTATCAGTGTTGACCGAAGGAAGGGCACATAAAAAGATCCTAGAGCAAACAGAAGGACGGTGCGTTGAATTACAAACTCAACCCCGGATAAATGTGACCGTCATTTTTTCCCCTTTTAATCTGATTTGGTCTGCTTAAATAAATAGCAATTTATTTTCTTTTTCCTGTCAATCTTAATTTAGTTTCCCGTTCATCAAATGCCGCAACGTGAAGAAAGACCCCATTATTTTTCCATAGGGTGCTTTACCTTGTTACATTGCTTTACCTTGGTTAACACAAAGTGTTCTAGCCCAATCGGCTGGGACTGTAGAATACACTGACTGCATCTCTACAGAGGAGTAAGTCTCCACTCCCAATGAATGTCCTGATATATGACACTAAACAATCTAATGGTGAGGTTCCAGGAATGCTGGAGCTTTGAGGAATATGAAGCACCCCTTTATTACCATCCCTCCCAGGTCCACTGTGGCTCGGATTTGTGGCTCCTGATAGGGTCCTATGTATGGGTCAAATAGAACTAAACTGCATACCTTAGCAAAACTGAATAACTTGAAGAAGAACTGTTTTGACATGTAAACTGCCTACTTATACTGAACTGAATTATCAGAAATAAAACTGTTTGGTATGCTTAACTGAATTGTTTTAAATAGAACCGTTTGATTAAACTGAATTGCTTGAAATAGAACCGTTTGATTAAACTGAATAGCTTCAAATAGAAACGTTTTTGACGAATAAATTGTGTACTTATGTTAAACTTGACTTTTTTGAAAAAGAACTGTTCATTTACATGAAAATGGATTAGGCATTAAATAACCTAACATGGTTGGTATGCCATAAAACCCAACCCAACCAAATCATATATATTTAATACATATGTATAAAGAGGATTTGGCATTAAATAACCTACAAAGGTTGATATGCCATAAAACCCATACAACTGAACCAACCGAATTGAGTGCAAACAAAAGATTTATGCTCAATTGAATTGTTTGAAATAGAACTGTTTGATCATATAGTTGTGAATAAACAAATAAGTAAAGTTTAATTAAATTGTTTGTGATGCATAGCAATATTTAGAACTATGCCTTAAACCAAACCAAACCCAACCAAATCAAATTATATATATTTAATATATATGTATAAAGAGAATTTGACATTAAATAACCTAAAATGGTTGATATGCCATAAAACCCAACCTAACCAAATCATATATATTTAATTTATATGTATAAAGAAGATTTGGCATTAAATAACCTAAAATGGTTGGTATGCCATAAAACCTAACCCAACCAAATCATATATATTTAATATATATGTATAAAGAGGATTTGGCAGAAAATACCTACAATAATTGATATGCCATAAAACCCAACCAAACCAAACCCAACCAAACCAAATCATATATATTTGATATATATGTATAAAAAGGATTTGGCATTAAATAACCTGCAACTGTTGATATGCTATAAAACCAAACCAAACCAAATCATATATATTTAATATAGGATATGGCATTAAATATCCTACAATGGTTGATATGCCATAAAACCAAACCAACCGTATCCTATATATTTAATATATGTATAAAGAGAATGTGGCATTAGATAACCTACAGTGGTTGATATGCCCTAAAACCAAACCAAACTAAGTAATCTCTGTCAAAGTAAGAGTCATTATTTTAAATCCAAAGGAATGGCCCGAATGATCTAACGAAAAGGAACAATCCTTTTCTTTTTCAATCCAGATTTCGGCAAATAATTTGGTTGATTAGATGCTTTAGCTTTGGTAAGACAACCAATCTGGGAGAAGGTAAAACCCCTTAACTGACAATACAGGGGCTTTAAGCTTGCAACTGCCCTTAATCTAAGAGACTGCAACACCATTAGAGGCGAGGTTTGGCACTAGACCTCAGAAGCGTGGGATTTATTAGCAATTTTATTTTACATATAATCTTAAAGGAAGTCACCGTGGCATTATAACAAAAGTGTCAGATTGGAGCCTCGAAGTAAGCGAGTTTGCAAACCAGTCATACTTTTCTGTTCATTTTCGGACTGACACTTTTGAGAAAGGTATAAACCTCTTATTCTTCCATCATCGTTAGACGAACCAGACCAGGGACGAACTCATAAGAGATGTACTCTTGTGGACCCCCACACATGGCCGTGCAAAAGCAGGACGACCAGCACGAACATACATTCAGCAGCTATGTGAGGATACGGGATGTTGTCCTGAAGACCTACCTAGGGCGATGAACGATAGGGAGTAGTGGCGAGAGAGGGTCAGGAATATCCGTGCTACCAGCGCGACATGATGATGATGATGATGGTTCTTCCATCTACGGGTTAAGTATTATCACTGATGTTCTTCAGCAAGGATAGCTCTGGCATTAAATACCCAACAAAGGTTGATATTCCATTAATGAAAGAAACCAAACCAAATTGAACTAATGCAAGTCAAGACATTGATCGTAACTTAAGACAAATTAGATTTGATAGGGGAGGGTCCACGTGGTGTAATGGTTAAAGCGATGGACTGCGGGATCGTGGTAAGCGAGTTCGTACTCCAGTCGCGCTATTACGTTCACTTAATACCCTTGAAAAAGGTATGAACCCCCTTATCCTCCCAGCTATGGTTTAAATAGTACTACTACTGTTTTCTTGGAGAATGACTTCGGCATTAAAAAACCTACAAAGGTTGATATGCTATTGAACAAAGAAACCAAACCCTTGCGAAAGGTATGAACCCCCTTATCCTGCCAACTATGGGTTAAAAAGTACCACTACTGTTTTTATAGGAGAATGGCTTTGGCATTAAATACCCTACAAAGGTTCATATGCCATTAAACAAAGAAACTAAGTCAAACCTAAGATTTGACAGAATATATTCAAGTATACAAAGCTGTTTTTTTAATTCTCTTAAATACATTTTTTAATCCTTTAAAATACAATTTAACATCTTGGGTTTTATGGCATATCAACTTTTGTAAGTTATTTAATACCAAATCCTTTTTATACAAATAATCAGTTCTATTTCAAACAATTCAGTTTCGCATAAGTATACAGTTTATTTGTCAAAAAGTGGACCTGGGAGTGATGGCAATGAAGGAGTTCTCCGCATTTCCCAAATCTCCAGCATTACTGAAACCTTAGCATCAGATTTTTTAGTGTC